>VZTQ01006674.1:0-39742 GCA_013400755.1 Pelecanoides urinatrix
TTGGCCTTCCCTCTCATCCTTACACCCTAGCACTCGACCTTATCATGACAATTGTTGATCTCTAGGCAATCGAAACACTCCCTAACATACAGAGCCACCCCACCGCCTCTCCTTCCTCGCCTGTCCCTTCTGAAGAGCTTATAGCCATCCATTGCAGCACTCCAGTCATGAGAGTCATCCCAGCATGTTTCTGTGATGGCAACTAAGTTGTAGCTATCCTGCTGCCCAATGGCTTCCAGATCCCCCTGTTTGCCACCCATGCTGCATGCATTGGTATAGATGCACTTGAGCTGGGCTATCGATTTCACCCCGAACGTTGGCGTGCCGCCCCTAGGCTCTTCTCTCATACGCGTTCATCAATATATGAGCGTGAATGAATTAAATCTATACAAGAATGAGTGTGAGAGGATAAAATCAACTTGCTTAAAGATTTTGTGAATAAATACCCCCTTCCCCTTTCGTAAGATCTAAGACTGAACTTTCTCACACTAATTTCTCTGTTACACCAATTTCCCATTGTTAGAAGAATGAACAGTCATTCGTGTTGAGGACCATGTCATAACTCCCCCACAGATAGAGGGGCAGAGGGATTAATGACTTGATCTAACTCTTGTATTCTTTCCTAGATGTGGCATAATGACAAACAACGTCAGTTTATCTACAAGTATATAGATGATAATTTCCTCCCATTTCTTTTCTAAATGCCTGGTTTGCTCAACAAGGAGGGATTTTGTACAGCATTTCATGCCATGGAATTTAAGTTTCTCTGAGGACACCCATGCACTAATAGAGTAAAATAATCATAAATCATAGTCGAGTAGTTATTGATAAAGAACAGTTATTCCATGGAAAGGCACATGAAAAATAAAGGGTTGGAGAGAAAGTGAAGGAGGAAGGGTGGAAAAGTCTGCTTTACGTCCTTAAACATTAATGAAAATGAGGAAATAACATGTTTGCCTGAGGCAAGGATGATATGGACTTGGCCAAAGCCACAGTACAACTCAAAGTTGGTAGGATGCTTGAATAATGCCTTCCAGCACCCCACACTAACCTGGATCCATGGTGCCAGAGGAGGAGACTGACTCCCTCACAGCAAGTGAAGGAAAAGAGGGCAGCTGCTATAAGGAGTTGATGTTACTTAGAGATCAATGCCTGGCAATATTAACCAAAGGCCTGATAAATATGAAAGCTTTCAGAGACTAAGTTTGTTTCCAAACACTCAACCATTTTACTATTGACATCACCAACTGTATTTTCTACCCAAGTAAAATGTCTTAAATCCAGAGCAATCTCAAAATTCTGTTCTCTGGAGTGCCTCTAGATTTACAGAGATCAACAGCAGAATTTCACTCCATATTTGCTCTTTTACAGTTGATGTTAGAAGGCTTATGAAGCTTCTGCCTTGATATATATTTGGCACATACTTCATCTCAAATCAAAAGATGAGGACTTGGGAAGGGGAAAGCCTGGTTTGCTAAGAACCATAGCTGCCAGACAATGAACAGTATGTATTGGGGGCCGGGGGCAGGGGGAAGTGCTGTGCAAAAATAGGTTTAAACTTCATTTGCCCTCTGATACAGCTGGAACGTTTGTCACCGGGGTAGGTGACCTGAGGGATACTCTCAGTCATGCTGGCTACTAAGAGTTGCTAGAGGCAGGAGATGAACTGACTACAAGGGACCACAAGAAGTCCAGCCTAGCCTCAGGTCACTACAAAATGTGCTCCACTGGTGGTGCTCAGGACCTCCGATGCTGTGTCTGGTCCCTCACAGCCAACCACATGTGCACTTCCTTTCCGGACAAGGCAGGTCATAGCAGCCCAGCACAAAGAAGAATCCACTTTCTAGATCATCTCCAAGGAGAAAGAGTGTTAATTCAGGCATTACTAAATTACACTGTTGAAGTTTAATTAAGCTGTGAAAGCAGCCAGCACCAGGTACTCACAGCAATTCAGCCACACAATGTGCGCTCAGTCTCAGTTCCGTGCGACACTGCAGCATCCATAGTAGGCAGCAAGGCAGTAACAAGGAGCTGGAAGGAGGAGGTGCATGAGCCACTGCCAAAATGTAGAGCAGCTCTCATCCAGTTGTGTAACAGCTCGGTTTTGAAGCCATCACACAAGTGTTTTGATTAGAAAATAAACAAGCTCATTGGACCAACCCCATCACCATGCTGAAAAGCCCCATGAACATGCCTGCATAGAAGTACAACACAAAGAGATCGGCCCAGGCATCACTTGCAAATGAAGTTCAAACTATCAAATCTCAAAAAATATGAGGCACATGCTGAGGAAAAGGTTTGGGGTGTTCCTCTAGCTGCAGAGGGAAGGGGTACTCTATCATCTGCTGATAGGTACATGTTAAGTATAGTTTCAGTTAACTAATTGCAAGAGAGAAATCTGAGGGAAGCTAACCAAAAGACTGGCACCTCTAACAATTGTCTGTGAAGTTTATGTGAAGTTTATGTGAAGCAGTGATACAAAAAAAGTCATAGGCAGATCTTTGACCATGAGGGCCAGAATTCGGCTACATGCACAGACATCTTTGGGAGTTGGCAAGAGTGGCCAGGAGATGGAATAGGAGATCACTTGCTTTTATATATTTTATATAGAACACAAAGAGGGACAATGGGAAAGACACATACTGGTGTTTCTGACATATTTTTTTCTTGTAAAACTCCTATTTAGGAACAAAGCATTTCAAAATGCTGGCATTTCTGTGGAAGAGAAGTTCATGCTCCCACCCAGCCCTGTATAGATGACGAGTGTTTCTCAGATGGCGAGGCCACAATTAGGTCTGGCAAGCAAAGTACAAAACATTAGAAAAACACAGCACTGTTCAGCAACAAGACCCTTTTTCCTGGCCAGGCCAGTGAGAAGAAACTGCAATTATGGAATCAGTGTTGTGACACTGTAACTATAAAATACCTTTAATCAGTGGGATCGGTTCCCTTCCTCCAGAGCCAGGTTTGCACTACAGTCAAACTGCGGCTTGTTTTCACTCGCCTTTATGACAACCGAGTTTCTGTTAACACAGAGGGAAAGCAAGAGGTTTGATAAACACTGCTAAAAGAGTCTATATTATCTGAAAGTGTGGGGTCCATCTTGTGACAAGAAGAAATGAATTCTTTTTACCTCAAGTCTTAACACTGTGGTGCCTGTGTAGGCTCTCAGTGACGTTAGCGCTATCGTGTTTTGCGGCTTTTTTTTTTTTAACTCCTTCACCTGGGATATTCCATTTCCCTCCTTCACAGGAATTGTAAATAGTAGTTGTCCCTTATGCAGGCAGACTCTTTATTTCTTTGTTTTCTGTCACTACAGTTTCCAAGTAAGCTTACAAACAACTAGATGGAGGCAGCCACCACTAACCCAAGAACAGCTACGAGGAAGAGCTTATACCCATGTAATCCTGTGAAAGATAGGTACATTGCAAAATACCACCTGAGTAAAATGGAAAAGGTGGAATAGCGTTTTTGTTTCCCCCTGACAAAGCAGACCCATACCATAACTACACAAAGACAAACACAGAAAGTGGGATGTATGAACAGTTACATTTTCAACTCAAATACCAATATTTCTGGGCATGCTGCCCCAAACAGTCTGGTGTTTGAGTAGACAACAGCTCTTGCACAGATTTCTGTACTTTCAGAAATGAAAATGCTTCTCAGAAATGACATTCATCTTTTGGAGCAGAGAGCCCCAGAACGATACCCATTGGGCGCCTGCTTTTCTGCTTGTGCCTTCCTATCAGGGCCAAGGCAAGGGGGAGCAACCCAAGGCCAACAGCAGCCAAATTAGAGAGGGGTTTTATGCTGTAGAGGACATACATGAGGGATACACCTTTTGAGCAGCCACCATATGAGTGAAAGGTGAGTTCCAGAAATGCTCCAAAATCAGAGCCACAACATCAAAAACATAGGACCAAGCAAGCCACTGCAGAAAGCTCAGAGCTCACGTGTTGAAAGCTCTGGTTCCACGAGGTATCTCAATGCTGGCCTGAAAAAAACAAATTTGAAAGACATTGATTTTCAAGTAATAATCTGCATGCGAGGGATGCTTCTTTATGAAACTACGTACCCAAAGAAGGAAGGGTAAGGTAGGTGCAATAAAAACACGCTATCTAAGATGAAGGACAACATTCCGCTCTCATGGGCACCAACACCGCCACTCTTACTGAATTCAGAAATCAAGACGTTTGCTGATAGAAAACAGAACATCCACCTTCATTTCAGTAAGTGGAAACATTGTGAAAGAATATTGGAGCCTCCCGTTAAGTGGTGTAAACAGTGACAGAAGAAAGTAATACTGTATCTGAACTATGCCGATTCAGCTAAGCTAATGAAATGCGTTTTTCCTGCCTTTCATTGCACATGCTGCAATGTCTTCAGTGAGATTCTGATCTATTGAAATCGGATCAATGCTGTGCTGTCCTTTTGGAGCAAACCTTTCTGGCTGCAGCTATCATGAGGAGAATGTGGCATCAGGGGCTCTGGTCTAAATGGGCAAAGCATTAATTATCCTTTAATCTTCCATCCATGCTTTTGAGTCCTCAGTGTAAGCTAGCACAAACAGGTACCTAACTCCCTGTTTTCCAGACACAGGTGGATAAATGAATGTTTAAGTGGTGTGCTTTCTCCTCTAGTTCAAGGTAGCTGGGCGTTTTGTCACCTTCAAACAACCAAATGTTGTAGAGACTCTACTCCCCTTTTCAACAAAATACCTCATGGTGCTCACCAGTTTTTATTCTAGTTAATAGGGAATAAAAATTATTAAGCGCACTGGCTACAGTATGCACAGTCTAATAAACTGGGCTAATAACGGTTTTCCTGGCACCACAAAATGTCACATTTTTGCGTGACGTCCAATATTGAGCTATCTGAAACAGAACGGAAGACGATTGATCTGTGTTGGAAGGTGCCTCCCTTTCACAATTAGCCTACTTCTTTACCACACCGTATTGTCCTTCATGCCAAATACATACTGTAACATTCTGGTTTATCCTCACAGATGGAAAGTGCTTACACGGGGGAAAGTTAATAAAATGTCTGGCAATATATTCTAGTGTATATTCCTTATTGTCCTTTTTAAATATTCCAGTAACTACACCATTGTCTCCAGTTCCCAGCGGCTGCAGGTTGTGGCTCTGAGCTCTTATTGCTCCAAACAATTGGCCTCTCAGGTTTAAGGCTTTGTCTTCATTCCCACACTCGTTTGCCATGGCTGCACCTACACACACCAGTCCTCTGGCCTGAAAATCTGTCAGGAGAGGTGCAGTAGAGGAACGATTTCTATGACACACTAATTTGAAAACCATACCTAGTTTCTAAGCAGTATTTTAAGTCAGGCACAAGTATATTATCAAATAGAAAACAAACATTTGAAAAAAGCAGCCCTTTAGACAACTCTGCATTTTTTAGAAGGCAACCAAAGCTGCTATAGATTAAAAGTAGCCAATTTCCAGATACCTGGAGACATTAAATCAGTTTGGGACAGCTCTTCTTAGCTTCAAGAAGTCTACAGAAAAATTGCACTTGTCAACAGCTCTTTTCTCAGTAATTCTGTGCCTGCTCCTAGGGATATTTCTGCCACTCATCTATTTTCTTTCATATTTAAGTCTATTTACAGTAAATAGCAATAGTAAAAAAAAAAAAAATATCACACACTAATACAACACACTAAATGTATGTTAGATTCTGGTAGGATATTTGGCCTAATTTTAATTTCCACACTTTGAATGAAGATTAGTTTTATGCAACATTGAAGCCAATCAGACTTCTGTAAGCCATTTAGCACAGGGCTATAGCAGCTTTCAGCTCCACCAGTGCAGTGATCAATAACATGAAACGTTACCGTTATGCCACAGCAAGTGACATATGGCATGTAGCTGCACATTATAATTAACCATTGATTTACAACAGAAAGAGGATAGACTGTTACATTCAATTAACTTGCCTTCCTTTCAGCTGACAGGCAGCTGAGTGCTGAACACTTAATACACTTTATGCAAATTTCCTTCTCCACAAGCATTATAATTGCTGTAATTAGCACAGATCAACTATGACAGCAAAACTCTCATTTCATCTATACAATGCAGTAGCTTATAAAAAGTTAGGATTTATCAGTTTTATTAAGTAGCTAACGGGCATTTCTCTTTTATCATACATTTTCATATAGTTCCGAGTAGTCTTTTTCAGATCATTCAGTCACCTTCTATATAACTCTGAAGAAAAAGATGATTTTCCCAAGAAATATGAATTGGGATGAATTCAGTTGGTGACAGTCTCATGCACACCCACTAAGAGGTACAGTGATATGTGAAAAGTGATAGAGGTGCTCCATGTTTGCTGTCGCATGAGAGTCAGTATTTTCTGCCATGCTGTTTTCTTTTCCTACAAACTGTACATTAGTCTGTAGGAAAAAGGCTGTCACAGCACCCTGAACCTCCGTTTCGACTTTCTTCAGTTTTCCATATGACAGCCTGCTGTCACAGGTGCTCAGTGTTTTATTTGACTTGGCATTTTGATTTGCCTGTCAGAGTAGCGTAGAGGTTAGAAGAGGTGACTGGCAAGGCTCGGGGAGTTCCCGCCAGCTAATAACTTGCCCACTGAGTAGGTATTGAGAGATTTGAGCAAATGTGTTCAAGGCGGATCACTGTGGGGCATCTTCCTTCTGACCGCTGGAAGGATCCACAGAGTGATTTCAGGACTGTAACCCTGCCGTGCTTCACATCATCTGTTCAGGTAATGAAAGGTGCAAAGAAAAAGTTTAATGCAAGTACTTCCATAGAGCACAGCACAACAAACCACATGGAGCTTCTATTACATTTGTCTGAAGCCTCAAGGAAATGTAATCTGCTGTGATAACTAAAAGCTTAAAGGAGATCAGCCACTGACCTTGTGAGTCACTGCATTGTTCTTCTTGGCATAAAGGAGTCCACTCTAATCAGACCACGTACCATGGCATGTAAATGAACTTACGGGGCTTACCCTGGTGTCTGCGGTGGGAATGATGAACAGCTCCAGCTGTGCCCTACCCAGGATGCCCGACCTTCCACTGCCAATTCAGAGAAGCAGTTGTGACACTGACTGTAGGAACGTAACCTTAAAATACGTTCTGCTTTAGCCTTTGGATGTGCATCGCTGTGTTCTTGTACTGACTGGCCATGGGGTGGCAATGCCAATCTTCTTGAAAACATTTCCTTACACTCGCTGGTCTCAGCCTCCGTTCCTTCTCCTCCCCCTTTGTGCTTTTTCCCTTGTTCTGTTCTTATAGTTAAGGAATCTGTACATGTATTTTAACTTCCTTTACGAAAGTTAAACTCAGTTTTGTCTTCTGGTAGTTGAGTCCATCACGAAGACTTTCTGATCCCACCAGACTGTACACTTTCTTCTGCTCCCCCTTCATTCGGTTCCTCACAGGTGCTCAAGTACGCATTTAGAGGGAATTATATTTCAATGCCAGCTTTCCATACAAGATTTCTCCTCTTCTAAAGGTGCAAATGCTAGAGACTCTGTCTTTGACGGAAGTTTCTTTGAGCTTTTGGGGGTTTTTTGCTTTCTCTCAGGCCAATAAACTTCACTCTTCAGCCATCTTCATTTCTGAAGTTCAGCCTTTTGAAATAAAAAGTCCTCTCATTCAAGGTCTGTTTTTTACTGTTTGTCTAAAACAACAACAGCAACAACAACAATAAAGTTATTTTACATAACTCTCTCTTACTTCACTGTAAGTCTTGCACAGTGGTACAATGAAGTCTTGTGTAGAAGTACCAGAGCCCCAGCTGAACAAGGTGGTTTACGTGCCAGAAGGGTGCTCTCACCAGACGAGTTCCCACTGAGGGCCAATTTACTTCTTGTCCCAGTTTCAGGAATCCACTGCCCAGCAGTATGCAACACA
This sequence comes from Pelecanoides urinatrix, assembly GCA_013400755.1. NCBI lineage: Eukaryota > Metazoa > Chordata > Aves > Procellariiformes > Procellariidae > Pelecanoides > Pelecanoides urinatrix. Next base: position 7,892 of record VZTQ01006674.1, read on the forward strand.
AAGATGCTCAAAGTCTGAAGCAGCACGCCCTATTCTTGGTTCAGGAACATTTTGTTGAACAAGTGTGTCAGTTATGAATTCAGAGGCAATAAGGACCTGCAATTATTGATAGAATTTGTCCTCCAATCTATAGCAAGAAAATTTAAGCCTCTTCTAATGACAATTTCTATTAACATTCCTCTGTGAAGATTACAAATGTCTCCCCAAAGGATTATAGCAGCCTGTAACACTATCCCACTAAAATATTTTTACTACTCTTTTCACAAGAGATTTTAGATCAAAGACCATATAGTCATTTCCTATTTTTTTAAATCTACCACATCGTTCGTGTGCTGCACTAGTCCACCAACCTTACCTTTACCTGTGCCTTTTCTCAGTCCCGTGTATCTCTCCATGCTCATACTCCACTTACAAAATCTATTCCAGTGTATTATTTCTATAGTAAGCATTTTCACATACCGCTGCATGAGTGGTGGCAGTTAGTCCTGTTATGCAAATTTCTTGCATTATTAAAAAAAAAACAAAACCAAACCAAAAAACTTTTAAGTCACATCACACTGGCCAAATCAGTGAGACAATCGACAATTTTTTTTATTGGGATCTCTATTGTAGGGTCAGATCTGCACCTCATTCTTACTCTGGGTGGACAGATCAGCTATGCCATGCCACGTGGACAGCTTTGTTCCTCCATCACATCAGACTGGCCATTTCCACATACCTTGTAAACTGCAGGCTCCTCATTCTCCTCTTTGGTTGATGTCTGCAAACCTTGAGATGTCCAACTTCCAGCCCTCCATCCTTATCGATGCCTCCTTCACACCTTGTAAGGTCAGATCTGACCAAAGGCTGTAGCCTTTGCACCATCTCTTCCATAAACTCCCTCAGATATCCAGCTGATGGCTAGTACATTCACCAAGTCCTCTTAATTCCATTGTTTCCTCCAGTTTAAGAGGCACCTTGATAACCAGCCTAGTGGCCATGTCCTTTAAGAAAGCAAAAAAAATTCTTCACACCCACTGATTGTCTCTTGTCCTTTTCTTTAACCCTCTGCCAGAAGTTCCTGACCTTTTGGCTTCAGGTACCAGTCACGCATTTCTTGACACCAAAGCACGACAAGAAAATCATCAAGAAAATCATCAACCCTTAAACCTACGTAGCAGAGCACAGCCACCAGTACTGCCCACAAATGCTCTTCTAGTCCCATTTTAGGCTGTTTCAACATTAATTTCCTGTATTTTTTACTGTGGTAGTACCAGCGCTCAGGTTCCTCTCCAAGAAGGCGACAGAGGCACAAGTTTTAGGCAGAGGGAGGGAAGGGGCAGAACACCAGAGCACAAGCCCTGCCTGATGGGAAGATGCCTGCCCTTGCAGCCAGGTGGGATCCATGGGAGAAGAGGTTTCCACCATAAGCTCTTCCCCCCTCCAGTAAGCTCTTAGTTTTATGCCTCTCTAATTTTGTGCAGCTTCTTCATTCATTCAAAACTGCCGACAGAGACAGGCAGAAAGGAAGCGTACTAGGCATTTTGAACTGCTTTTAAAGCTTCTGGTTTAGCCTCCCATTCACCTTTTTTCCCACAGCTCAGTACAAAGTGCGCTTTATACGATGTGTTCCTCCTTTCAAGCATGAAACAAAACTATTCCTCAGTACTTGTGCTGTACAGTGCCTGCTCTTATTAGAGTAGGAAGGAATAATTACAAGGACTATGAATGTGGTACTGAATGTCAAGGCGTATTAAAGTTGTTCAATATCTCAAGATCGAATAAAGATTCTTTCAAGGTACTGCTTTCCTGCCTGAAATTAAATTATGGCATCAAATATCTTATAAGTGGATCTACCTAGTAACTAATTTTGTCAGAGTATTTAAGAAGTTATTCATCTCACCATTACCAGAATGTGTCAAACTCTTTGTGCTCTCAAGCATCACACAGTTTTTTATCTAATACTGCTCCTAAGGTACAAAAACACTGTCATTCATTGAGTGAGAACAGAGCACACGCATCATGCTGCAATATGTATCATGCATGCCAGGCTTTACGAAAAAGATGGATCATACAGTGTGGGATCTTGGAGAAATCCATTGCTCGGTAATTTCTTCTTCAAGTTATTTGTCCATAAGCACATTTGCTTATGGTAATGATGCCAAGCAGTAAACTAATCCGTTTAGAAGCTGGATCGCAGAGTTTCAAGCGCTGCTTGGGCAAAACGCCATGTCCAGTCCGAGACTTCTGAAATTGCCTCTCCAGCTGGCCGTTTAGGAGCTGCATCCAGCCTCCTGCTAGTCCACACCATAGAGGTCTGCCCACACAAAGGCTGAGTATTGGAAAAGCCCTCCAGCTGGCGACTGCGCTGGCCTCTGTCCTCACTCCTATGCCGCACGCAGAACTGGCTGCCCTACGAACACCGCAGTAAGGCTGGCAGCACTGTAACGCATCTGATGTTGGTCAGAAAGCCTGTCTTGGGCAAAGACTGAAGAAGTGATGAAAATTTCTCCTTGGCCCCTCACTGAGCTGGGGAAGACTTGAACACCTGAAACACATTCAGATACATGCTAGATTCAAGATTCTGGAGCATGGCTTCCTACGCTGGTAGCAGGGAAAAGTTCTCATGGATAACCAAAGAAGCTTAAAATTATGAATTTGATGCAGTATGTGAGGCAGTCAAGAAGCTCCTTCCCAGGTTGAATAGTTAAAAACCAAGCCTCAGATTTGTCAGAGGATTCAGCTAGAGCTGAACAGGTATCTTTCTGTTGTAAGGAAGCTTTAACAGCCTTGCTGCTATTCTACCTTTAAATTCAAAAGCTGATAAAGCTATTACATAATTTCAAGTGGGATCCTGAAGCAAGAATGGCAGAAATAGGTCTGCTATAGAGAAATTTGTGCTCCAGTTCTTTCCTTCTTCCCTGCTTTAGACATTTAGAAATGCAACTCCTTCATGATTACTCAAATAATCGGAACAGATGCAGTTTGAATCTTAACTCCCAGCACCTGTCCACATTATTTCAAGCTGATCTTGACATCCTGGCCAGCAGAACTACTAAACCAGATCTATTCTTCCTAGACATCTGCTGCTTGTAAGGCCTTTAGTAAAAATAGGACAGCTGCTGACATTTGGAGCTATGCTGAAGTGGCTGATGCTATGCTAAAGCGTATTTTGGGTTTATGCAGCAAGAAGCGGGATGTATGGATTCAGTTCAGTAGGAAGCAGTAACGAGGCAGCAATGCTGAGCCGGTTGTTAAGGATGAGCAGGAAGTGAGAGATGGGATGAACACTTTTCGGGTGTCAGAGAGGATCTCCCTATCTCAGGATGTGCTGAATCAGTTCGACAGTGCCTGTATCTTTCTCCAGTCGATACAGAATAGCAGTTGGATTGGTTTTCTTTAATGGCTGAAATGAGGAATATAAATCCCAATGAACTAAGAAGTAAACCATCTTCTGGGGAATATCAATGCTGTTACCTTGTGAAAGTCTTTCCATTTTGTGATTTATTATAGTAAAATTCTCAAACACCAACATTTTAGGGGCAGGACACTCTGCTGAAAGCTGACATTTGGTATGACAGTTGGCTTGCACTTGATTCCAAAATGTTATCGTACATAATGTTATCCCAATTCCATTATTCAATTATTAGCAAAGTCTGAACGGCAGGTTAGTGACAATAATGAAACCACTATGCATTTAAAAAAAAAAAAAAAAAAAAAAATTGTGATTTTTTTAAAACATATTTAAGGAATAAGTGCAAGATCCTTTACCATTTATATTCAAATCAATTTACCCTTGGCAGATAATACCACAAGGAAGATACACCAGTGACAGTACAACTTTTTAGTGCCTGGCTACATTTGTTTCAGATGGTCATACGTCATTGACATCAGTGCTGGTCCAAGTCTTTGCCAGCTCCAATAGTCTCCCCAACAGTTCTACAACCTCCATACCTTGAGTAACTGAAGAGGAAGCTATATACATGTATATGTATGTATAAATATATACAGACACACATATATAACATTTGTGGTCAATGGAGCTGAATCCAGTTGGAGACCAGTCACGAGTGGTGTTCCCCAGGGCTCAGTATTGGGGCCGGTCCTGTTCAATATATTTGTCAATGATCTGGATGAGGGGATCGAGTGCTCCCTCAGTAAGTTTGCAGACAACACCAAGCTGGGCGGGAGTGTTGATCTGCTGGAGGGCAGGAAGGCTCTGCAGAGGGACCTGGACAGGCTGGATCGATGGGCCGAGGCCAACTGCATGAGGTTCAACAAGGCCAAGTGCCGTGTCCTGCACTTCGGCCACAACAACCCCAGGCAACGCTACAGGCNATGTTTCTATGTATGTTTTAAATGAGTCACTGTTCTGTTCCTACTTTCATAGGAATCAAAGGTGATATTCCAGCTTCATGCATGAGCAAAGTATGTTTTAAGAGAAAGCACTGAATGTTTGTTCATTATTTTGGTTCATTATTTGTATTGCAGAAACATCAGAAAATCATATCCACACTGAGGACTTCTTGTGCCAATACCTGACACTCCTTCATTTACTTTGTTGTGTGTTGTGGAGGTAAAAGCCGGTATTTCTTCTCAGCTCCTCTGAAATCTATCCTCTCATAGTAGAAAAATCTACCATCATAGTCCAGACCAAGAAACTCTACACAGACGACTGCCAGTATTGGTCAGCAACCTCATTTTAGAAATCAAGTTAATGAAGCTATGCACCATGCAATGTAAAGGCTTGTTTCACAAAGGTTTCTGGAGTCACAGTGACATTTTTTCCCACTATCCTGAATTAGCAGATGTATTTATTACCTGGCAGCTGTTGGGTTGGGAGAAAACCCCCATGCTGAAGTTACCTTTAATACAGAGCTAGATGAACATAAAACATGAGAAATAATTATTACAAGCTCAATGCAGGCAACTAGCTCTAAAGTCTGTAGAAACAAATGTAATTTCTGTAATTGGTTACTAATTGCTTCGATTACCTTCAAACATCTCTGTGAATTGTCCAGCAGGCTCTCAGGTACTCTCATCCTCCATTAAGGGCTGCATTTTGCGGTACCATTACTTTCTTTTGTACTCCCTACCACATTTTGGGAAAAGAGGAGGTAATTCAAATTCACATTGTCTTTTACTAATCAGTAACAATTCTGACCTGAAACCATGTAAGAGCCCATTGTAAGCACTGCTTTTCACCCACTGTAACTGAAATAGCAAATCTTACACACTTACAGGACAATCACAGCATCAAGTCTAATTTATACCTTTTGGAAAACTTTTAGCTTGTTCAAATGAAATGCTAGGAAACTGAGATTTCCTTTCTCATCCATTTGTATGAAGGGAAATTGAGTTTTGTCCATTCAAAAGAACAGGTTAAAAGACTGACATTTGAAAAAAATGAAAAAATGCACAGTGAAATCTCCCACTGCTGCCATCTACTACAGCTCTCCCATTCTCTACAGCATTGCACGAGACTACATTTGTAAGGGGAAAGGAAAGAAACCTTGAACAAAATGCAGGATTGCAACCCTGGACCTACAGAAGAACAGAACTTGCCTTGCGCAGGGAATCTACCAGGTAGATGCCCATGGGAGACCATTCTAGAGTGAAGAAGGGCCCAGGAGAGCTGGTTGATGTTCAAGAACCTCATCTCCTCCAAGCTCAAGAACGGTCCATCCCAACATACACAAAATCAAGCAGAGGCAGCAGGAGGCCTGGATACATGAACAAGGAGCTCTTGACTAAACTTAAACATGAAAAAGAAGCATACAAGAGGTGGAAGCACGAGCAGATAACCTAGGGAGATTATAGATGGACTACCCAAGCACGCACAGATGGGGTTAGGAAAGCCAAAGCCCAAATGAAGTGGAATCTGGCAAGGGAGGTGAAGGGCAACAAGAAAAGCTTTAGCAGAAATATCATCAGCAACAGGAACACTGGGGAAAAATAGGGCTCCACAGCTGAGTGGGGAAGGGGACTTGCTGATAAGAGATAGGGAAAAGGCCAAGGTACTCACTGCTGCCTTTGCTTCTGTTGTTACCAGCAAGAGCAGCCCTCAGGAAAACCAGGCCTCTGAGCGCAGAAAATTGCCTCAGTTGCCAGGCTCAGAGGGCTGTGACCAGTGGCACCAAGCCCAGCTGGAGGCCTGGCCTTACTGGTGTACACCAGAGGACAATACCCAGGCCAGGACTGTTTAACATCTTCATTAATGAAGCTGGCTGATGGGACAGAGCTCACCCTCAGCATGTCTGCATGTAACACAAAACCAGGAGGAGAGCTCAATACCATAGAGGGCTGTGCTGCCATTCACAGGGACATCAATGGGCAGGAGACATCAGCCAACACATGAATCTCGGGAAGTTTAAAAGGCAACGCCAAGTCCTGCCCCTGGGGACAAACCACCCCAGGCACCAGCACACACAGGGGCCAGACAGCTGGAAAGCAGCTTTGCAGAAAAAGCCCTGGGGGTCTTCATGAACAAGGGGAAGGTGAGCCAGCCTCATGCACCCTTGCAGCAAAGACGGCCAACAGCCCCCAGATCACCAGCAGGTCACAGGAACACAGTGACGATTGCTGGATAGGAGATTTAATAATAAAGACACATTGCAGATAACGGCTGTGTATCAAACCACTGTTATATTAAGACCACCAAAACCACCAAGTTACATAAGTAGTGGTACATTACTGACAGGACAGTCTCTACTTCTGCCATCAACCAGTTTACAACTCATCTGCTTGAACTCACCTTTCACCTGTCAGTCAGTGTTTCTCAACCAAGTGGTTTAGGCATGGTGTCTTACCTGACAAGGCTGCATTTGCAGAGCCTATGCTCCGTAAAAAGGGTATTCAGCATATTTTAAGTAATGTGGTCAACCTTACTGTGACTTCTAGATGTGTATAATGAAAACTGAACAAGTCTATTGCTATCTAATGTGTATTTCAACAAAGCCTGTAAAGAGGCAGCAAAATTTTCTGCTGTACAAAATACTTACAAAAGCATACAACTTCAAAATAAAGTTTACCAAATTATTAAACACGGAACAAGACAACCTTGTAGTTTATACATTAGGAATGTAAGTTTTCATGTACAATTAAGAGAACACTTCACTGTAAAAAAGGTGAAATACTGCATTACTAAAACACAACTGTGTCACACAACAAACTGAAGAATTTGAGAAAGTGTGCCACATTCATTTAAACTCAGGTTCTCAGGTGAAGACAGACATCTATAGACCGATGCAGCTATTCCACAGTTTGGTGAATATTAAGAATTGTACACATGTAGTCTTAAGTAGAACTATAGAAATACAAAAGGCAATATATTACAAACCTATATATAGCAGTGTAAGCCTCAAACACCGACAAAAGATAACAGACATAATTATTAAGTTAGAAATTTCTAGAATCCTCATGGAAATCTGAAGAGACCTCCTTAGAGAGAACTGTGGCTAAAATAGCTGTATATTTCTGTACCTGTCAAATCTGTCAGGTATTCAAGGCAATTCAAGGACATTTCACTCCCTTCAGAAAAGTTTTTGCAGCTCTACAGCAAGTGGTTAGAGGCCATATGGTTTTTGCACAAACGTTACAGATTCTCACAACAAAAGTAATTCTTCTCAGCTTCAGAGTTTTGAAAGTGTTGCTGTTCAAAGTCATCATTGGAAACTGTGCTCTTTGATTTAAAACAGTAAGGTCAGTTATAAATGTCAGCATTAAAACAACTTCACTTATTATAATTTGAGATGATTCACTCCTACATAAAATTTTTCCTGCAGAATGTTGCAGCCGTGTATGATGTTTGGAGTCTATTCATCAGAACTACCCACTCCCAGGTAGAATACAATATGGGATATCTTAATAGGTTTTCCTTACACTGTTAGAAGACCTCTACTTCTTTAATATACGTTTTTCTTTCATCAGTCTAAAGACATCAAATAATGCTCAAAACCCAAAAGCTTGACAATTTTAGAAATACTATGAAAGAATCAATATATCTGCTTCCTGCCCTTCTTCTCCCCTTCCCTCTCCTCCCTCCCCAATCCTGCACCATGGATATTGGACAACAAATAATTCTGCCCTCCCTCTCCCCTGTTCTGCTTTTTTTTTTCTTTTCCATTTTTAAAAGAAAGAGGTACAACTGAAGATTTTATTACTCACATGAGGAAAGAAATTCTTTAGACTTGATCAATATCAAAGTGTGATGTCAGTTCACAAAAACATGCTTGCTGTGTAAGTTGCTCCAGAGACCCACACATACATATTTATATGAAGACACATATGTATAGAAATAGCAGCCTTTAGCACCAAGAACCCTTCCTTTTATCATTTTCTCAAGAAAGTATGAAGCTTTACATAATTGCAGTTTTACCAATATGAGCCTATGCCTAGGGTTCAAGCCAGACCACAATGAGAATAATTAGCTGGATAAAATAAAAGGATAAACTAACTTTACTTTAACACTGTGACTTGTAGCCAATGGTATTGTAAACTTTAAATTACACATCTACATTTTATGGTATTTTAGATGCTTCGAAATTCTAATTATTTATAGCTACAGTGACTAAATCTTCCCAGTATAATAAACATCTTTTAAACCAACACCCAGCTTGAAAGAGTGTCTACTGCGGAGATAACCGAAACAATCATGAACTAAATGAAACAAAACAAACCCTGCAGAATTACTTAAAAATTCTAGTGCCTTAACGCTAACTCACAACTAATATTGTCACAACAAATATTTGTCAATTGCAATTTTATTTATCTATTCTAGTTTATGTTTCAATTTAAATTACTGTAAAGTGTTTCCAAAGTACTCTTAAATGCTACACTGCAAGAGCATATCAGGTAAGTTCTGCAGGTTATTTCTTCATAACATGTAGAACGAATTTCAAGGAAAGGAAGAGCTCTACATTCAGTACGTGTAGTGCTAGCCAGTGTCTGCTACCAGCTGCCTAAAACCCTTCTATTGCTTGTGGTCATGCATGCTCCAGCAGCCACATGTGTTAGTCAACGTGAAACAAATGTGCTGTCTAATGTGTATTGCAGAAAAACCTGTAAAAAAGAGGCAAAATTGTCTGCTGTACAAAGTATTTACAAAAGCATACAACTTCAAAGAACCGGTTTATTTCATTGGCCAAAGTATTAAACACTAAACAGGACAAACTTGTAGTTTATATATTAGGAATGTAAGTTTTCATGTACAATTAAGAGAACACTTCACTGTAAAAAAGGTGAAATACTGCATTACTAGACTAGAACAGTATCACACAACAAACTGAAGATTATGAGAAAGTGTGGTACGTTCATTTAAACTCAGGCTCTCAGGTGAAGACAAACATCTATAGACTCATGCAGCTATTCCACATACTTTGGTGAATATTAAGAAGTGTACTCAACTAGTCTGCAGTCATAGAACTAGAATTATACAACTTACTTGTCCCCATCAACTATGTCTCCTCATCTCGTCATTAATTAACCAGCTTATTAATTGCTATAAACCTGAATAACATTAGCTGCTTAAAAGTTACTTGTGCTTCAGTTTAAGTCAAAAAGGGATATCTAAACTTATCTCCAGGCAAATAGGAAAGTCTACCAGAATTCTAGTGTTTGTTTTGTTACCAGGTTCTTGACAATAAGGGATCACTAACTGCAGAAATTTGGACAGTTGGGAATGACTATGCCTTAGATCTTCATCCTATTTTTCCACTCATAATAATATATTGTCTGTTTATCAGCTAATCACTGCTACTGGAGTGGTTTTGTCGGCTATTGCTTCTCTAAATTTCTGCATAAGAAGTTTTAATGTCCATTTTTAATTAAAATCTTAATGTTATAAAAGTTGGTATCAAACAAGGTTACCAAACTAAGTGAAGGTTAAAGGTTAAGTAACCTTGAACAGGCTGCTGTTGTAGAATTTCAAACTAGAAAAATAATAGATATAAAAGACTAGGAATTACAGTGCTAGTTATATTTACATTATAATTTCCCTTTGTGCTTGCAAGTTACTGAAAGTACACATCCTTTGGTAGTAGTCTCTTAGTCTCAAGTAAGAAGTTCATGTTAAACATATTCACACTCCTGATTTGCTTGAGTTAGTGCAAAGGGCTCATACCTTATTTCCTACAGAACATTGTAACATAAGCACATCTCTTCCCCATAAATAAAAATACTGATGACAGTGACTTTTCAATGAGCAGTTTTGTGCCTGATATTTAAGAAACTGAAAGAAAGAAAATCTGCCACACAATTCGTAAGTCTAAAACATGACTAGCAACTGATAAGAACTCCCATCCACAAATACTGCTGCTGTATGACTTTTGGCCCAGTTTCAAAACATATAGAAAAAACATAATGCATCTGTAATTCAGACTCATATAGGCATAAAGAAGTATGAATATTGCAACATGTACTAACTACCATTACAAAAACCGCCATAACATCAAACACTGAACTGATGCTTCTAGTTTGAACCTTACATGTAAGCACAGCTTTCTCATGGTTAACATAAGAGAATGTTTGTTCTTAAAATGCTGTTCCAAAATGTCATGCCCATACTGTGAGACTTCTTTTAAATAAAAGAAGTACTTCCAGTTTTGCCTATGCCAAGTGGTTGTGAAAAAGTAGAATCTGGGAAAGAGGCTCTATTTGTTCCCATACCATACATTTGTATAAAGCCACACATCTTGGTCAGTGGCTAAACAACCAATCAATGCTTGTTAAATTGGTGAAGCTGTGAACTTCACATGAAGCCATAAGCAATCAGGTGTATAAATAGAGTAAGTCAAAGAGGAACCTTCCAAGCTATTAGAAGTTGATGCAAAATAATTACAACTGTTGTCTATTCACTATTACTGTCAAATGTGAGCCAAGTAAGAATTTATGGGCTTGAGGTTTAAAAAAGTAATGTATGGCATATTAAGGACCTTAATGTACCAATGTACCAATATCAGCATAAACCCTCAATATTTTATTTTTCATACTTGCCAACTTAATATCAATCTGTTGACAAAGTTATGCTAATACTAGGAGGTCGTTGCTGATTAGGTTGTTTGCTTAAAATCGGAAGATCTGTTCTTTCTGTTCCATATATCAGTTTTTCCTCCTGAAGACTGCAAGCTGAAAACCTGTTTGCCTCTGTACCAGATACACCACCACGATTATTTGGAACTGTGACACCACTGACCTGTTCAAAGGATTTACTAAACACAGTAGTGGTTGTTCTGGCCAGACTATGGCTGCCAGGCTTAGGCAGGGACTGGCTAGTTGTCAGTGTCAGTCTCTTCAGAGAGACAAGCTCTAGATTCTCACTCATGGCTCTCTGAGTTTGTTTTCGTGACAAGTGTTCTCTGCAGGTTTCTCCTTCTTTTTCTTTTCCTCCAGCTTTACTTCCTCCAGACCTCCGTTGGCTCTTCCCTAAAACGTTCTTACTGCTCATGTTGCTGCTGTTAGATAAGGCAGACTGACTTGTACTAGAAGTAGCCCTAGAATAAAACCCTTCATCAGTTTCAGATACTTCTATCAGTTCTTCTTGAATTGCTACATCAGTATTACCTGCATGGTAGAAAAAGAAATAAAGAATTAGCAATTGACTTGCTCACATTTATCGATTTTACATATTGCTAGGTTTTGACATTTACAAGCATGAAGCCATACAGCAACAGAACAGAGAACAGAAGACAAAACACTTACCTATTCCTCTTCATTTTGGAATTAAGGTTCATTAGGATATGAAGTTACAGCAAATAGTGCTGCATTAACTAGATCAAAAAGCATGCCCAGAATCTCATTTTGTAGTGATTGGGGGGGGGAATGCAATCTTGTTAATTCATGCAGGAGATTAGAAATTTATAGATTACAAGATACCACACAGTGTATTACACAAAAAAAGTGTAAATCTTATTTTGAGCAAGTGCTCCAATACATGATTTTGCAAAGCTCATTAATTATAAAGGTATGTGATCAATGCCCCAGGACACCCAATACAGCTGGCACCTGCACGTTTAGCAACCCGAGAATGCTTTACGACTGAAAGGTCACCTTCTGCATCATAGGTCTGGTGGTGTGAGTTGGAAACTCAAGCACAACGTGAGATCTCCAGTATATTGTGAAAGGTGGAATTTGGGAAATCTGAGGTACACAGCAAGATACTTTTCACATCCATTTTGATGGATTCTTCATACCATTGATCACTGGATTTTGTAAACCCAATAAATATGCTTAATAAACTCAAAGGTATGTTGAGTCTCACAGTGTATTTTCTCCAGATTAATTAAAACTACAAGTACATTGTCATTGTCTGTGGCACAGACGAAGCTGTGTGCAATGCATGCATTTGTGTTATTACACATGCAAATGTATTAACTGCATACTTTAATTCTCCAAACATGCAGCAGTGACCCTTTCAATCAGCAGTGGTACCTTAGAGTGCAGCTACAAGTGCTCTGCTAAAACTGCACTCTGCCAGACGAGTTTATTCCATCCTCCATCATTTTTCTTACAGATTTTTGCCTCCTGATTTCTGGCATGCTTTTGCTGTCAGTTCTAGGATCTGTAGCTGTTTCCTGTACTCCCTGTAAATGCTGAACATCATTCTCTGCTAGTGCTCTGCTCTTTTCCCCATTCCCGGTCCTCTCTCCAGCCACATTTGTGACACTAATCTCAGGTATGATAAAGTTGCCCAATTCAGTAGCATCATTACCATTCTCTGGTTGTTCTAGAATTAAAGATGGATAAGAAAAAAAAAAAAAACAAAAGATGTCTGAAACAAAACATGAAACAAAAGCCAATAGATACAGATGACTAAAGTACTATGAATTAAAGCAGATGTTCACATATTAACCTCTTGTTAATTAGCAACATTAGCGATATGGAATTTTGCTTATTTCTAAATTGCAGGCTTTCATCTTACAATTATTGGCCTGCACCCACATACTGGAAAGCCCCATGCTTGATCTTTCAAAATTGAAATTTCTGAGGATCATGAAACAAACATTCAGAGATTATCAGAAATCAAAGAACTCTCCATAATTCACTTTTATGACTATATTCTCTGTATCACCATGCTAAAGTGAAACTTATTTTTACAATGAAATGGCATATCAACTTCACGTGTTATCATGTAAGACTAGAAATTCTACACATACTGTCATGATGCTGCACAGTGGTCAGCCTGAAAACTAATGGTGAAAAAACTAAGCCAACTCAAGCACACTTTGACTTCTATTTTCTTTCTTCATTTCAAAAAACTATTTTCAACCAAAAAGATATTTACAAGTAGGAAAATTCTCCAGTTACTAAAGTCAACCTAGCCAGATAAAACCTACGGAATTTTATTGCAGTTTTTGCCACCTACTAATAATAAAACATAAATGTTGATCTCCTCAGCCTTTTTAAGCTTCTTATATGAGCTTACAACTAAATTAGTTTGCAATAAACTTATTTGTGTCGCACAAGTTAGTTACTAAGTACAGTTGAGAAAACAGGGATGATTAAGCTGGGGGGAGGGAAAGCACCAAAACTCTCTGCAGCACCTGGAGGGGGGGGAGGAATTTAACACAAGAACCAATACAGCTTAGTTCTAAGATTACTTCTTTGCATCTGGATAAGTAATCAACAGCAGATATACAAGTGCTCACCCTGGCCAAAAAATTATTTCAAGACAGTCCAAAATTCCTGCAGACATAGCCAAAAATCCCCAAGCAAACAGAAAACTCCACTGCTACTCAAAGTGTAAGTAGCACAAGAGATTTAATAATGATACTTAATTATATCAATGCAGTAAGAATGCAATAGTTCCTGCAAGGTCCTGGTAAAAAAAAAAAATCCCAACTCCAAAGATGCCTGTCTACATCAGACGAAGACAGGTTTGAGAAGAACAAACTCATGAGAGGAAAAAAAAGTGAAAATAAAAATGGGAGTTGAAACTTCATGGAAATTCCAAGTATATGCAAGTAACAAGTTACAATCCTAGCGACCTGTGAGCTCCACAGTGTTTGAAGTATTCTCAGTATCTCAACATCTTTTAAAAAGTATTCAGAATTGCGTTATCAGCACTAGCTCTACAATCACAAAACTGCATTTAGATGACCTGGAGAAGAAAAAACAGAGAAGCCATCAGTTACAGATAGTCATGGCACATCCTCCATGAAGATGTATACCACGGAAACGCAAGTGAAGAAGAGCAAGAACTACACTATATGCTATATAGTTATATATTCTATATGTGTTATATATGTACACTATATGCAAACACTATGGCCACAAACTTGACAAGACGAAAAATGCACTAAAAGCATAGCTCAGAATAAAGCTCAACTGAATCCCTGTGTTTCATTCATAATGCAGCTCTTTCAGACCCGAGCATTAAGTAAGGACCGACCAGACTATACCGCCAGTTTGCTACCACACGTGACCAAAGTTGGCAGTACAGACATTTAACTGACAGTATGAAGTCCAAAACCAGAGGATTTTATGATGAGATGATTTTTCCACACAGGCAGCTGGAGGGGATCCTCTCTTCCCCCTGTCCCCACACTGAGGACTCTTGTGCAGGCACAGTGTACTTCTAGGTCAAGCGAGTTACAGTGCTGGACTTTTCGCTAGCATTTGTGCTCTCCGCACTTATCACGACAATGAAATAAGCGTCAGAGCTAGAAGGTTATTCTGGCAGGGATGGACATCATTGTCCCCTGGTGTAAGAGCTATCCCTGATTTTACCTGCAAATGCTAAGTATCATGATTCAGGAAATGTCATTAATAATTGCTGCTATTAGCCACTAACTTCCTGATATTTGGCAGGAAACTCAAGTTAGAAGGACTAACACTTGGAAACAGTTCTAACAGCACTCTGCAAAAGTCTTCTATCATCAGTAACAAAGGTAAAAACTGAGCACCATGAACTGCAATCGTAATAATATAAATAAATAATAACAACAATAATGATAGTAATAATAATACCACCATCAAATATAGCCTTTTTTCTAAAAACACAGGAGCAGAAAGGTTAGCGAGGAGAGAAGATCAACACTCTGATTGGCCTTGTTGGTCTAATTTTACTAGGGTGAGGCACCTGTGCCTCTCCTATGGCAATCTTCAAACGCCTTCCTGCTACCCCATCAGTGCAGCTACAGGCATCTTATTTCAGCAGAAATCTTCCCAGGATCCACTGATCTCCACATGCACAAGTCCAATCTGCTAGAAACTTCATTTAAAGCCAGGACACCAGAGAGAGGAGAGGGCTGAACAGAGCTTACTGTCAGTCCCTTCCTCACCAAGGGCAGAAAAGCACTAATAAACAGCATCCAGCTCCAAAGAAAGGAGATTCAGAGTGCACAGCAGGAATCAGAGGAACAGAGGAAGTTTTTTGTTACAGATTTTGTATAATAGCGATACTTATTGTTATTTGGTGCTGTGCATTTCTAAATGCAATATCCTACTGTCATATCAGGACTTTACCCATCATTACTGCATTCCCTCAGCTGTGTAACCATTATCACAATGAACTGGGGGAAAAAAACAAAACACTTAAAGAGTTTTACTCAGCACAATTGTATCTAATCTTTTAGTTAAGTGCTATTAACTACTTCTAATGAAAGGGAATATACCTTTCTCTGAGTTTAACATTGAACTATAGGAGGAAATTAATGAAAAAATGGGATACTGGGTATCTCAACTCCTATTAACACCATCTACCATAGCATCTACAGTCTCGTGGCAGGGATAAGACTACACAATCCATGTCCTTCATAGTAGCATCCCCTCCTTATTTTAAAACTTTTAAGAACACCTAAAACAAACCTTCAGCTTCGTAGTGCTTGGTTTTGAAGATAATACTGCTTCAAGCTGGACAACTCTGGGGGTCTATCCTTTGAGAAAGAGATATTAATACGCAGTGCACAAGGCAATGTAGCAAAAGAGAAAACAAAGGACACTACTACATAGTGTAGAGAAAAAAACTGAATAATTATGTCAGTTTGAAAGTTAATATAAACATGCCCATAGCATTTGAAGTAAAATGCATTTGGAGTCACATTTCTGAATGCTTTGAGTAGTACAACCAACCTTGATAAATGCGTTTCATGATTCCTACTTGCTAAGAACTAATGCAAAAGATATTTCAATCATAGTCTACCTTATTATTACGGTTGCCTACATCATTTACCTCAGACTGCACTGGCAAACTGCCCATTTGGATTGTAATTCAATTTTAACCACCACAAGCTCAAGCTGCATTTCCTGCGCAACAACGTTAGCATTTTGAATTATTCACAAAAGCATCAAGGTTATATCCCAAAATTAACATTCATTCCAGATTCCTAAATAAAATTATAACTATTTCAGGAATTAATACTGTTTCAAAAAAAGTAAGAAAATTCTCTCCACAGAGATTCAAAGACTAATGTTTCTAAACCTTCTGTACTACATCAAAGTCAATTTCTTCAATGGGGAAAAAATTGCACGTTGTCCTTCTTCTCTAGTGGAAGTCTTTGTTTTTGTGTTATATATCTTACGAACATCTGCTTAGCTCTTCTTACTCTGTTACATCAGGGTGATTCTCTTACATGCATTACCTCTACACACAGGAGTTTTTCCTAAGTAACCCTTTTATGGGGCAGTGTGGCAAATTTTACATTAGTAAGGAAAGCACTGCTAGGGCTTGCTTTGGTTTTTTCCTAGCTTCCATAAATAACCATTCATTTAGGTATTTATGTCCCTTAGATGCTGTATGATTTTTCTGGTTTTCCTCTATTTGTGAACAGAAATGGAGATGTCATCCAAGGCTTGTTTTTAAAACATGAACACTACCAAACACTAATGCTAGATAGAGGAGCTAATGCTCCTCTTTTTTAAGCTTTACGATTTATAGGCAATCCAATTCAATAGCATTAAATAATTTGTTGATAAGGTGTGGCTAGTATCAACTGACTCTATAAATACTATCCATTTTTGATTAGATGGATCCATTTTGCAAATGACCTTCACCTTTAGTACCTCTAAAGTACTTACCTTAGAAGTCCAAATTCACAATACCAATTTGATTTTAAATTTTCTAAGTAACAGCTCTAACGAACAAGTTACAGGGTTGAGTATCACAACAAGATTAAATGTTAAGTCAATCTCTTTTCAAAACTGACTTCAATCTATAGTTCTATCAAAGGTTATCAGGAGCTAGTGTCTGAAAACTTTTATAGTAAACTGAATTTTTTAAAATATAAAAAAAATAAAGTCTGTGCTTCTCAGCTGGAAATGTGATTGACTGCAATTCTTTTATTTATTTTACACAAATAGCTAGTGATTGAAAATTGCTGCTCTTGCTTCCCCAAGGGATACTTTGCTTCATCAGGTCTTCTGGTCCACATAATGTGTAAGATCAAACTATCTCTCAGCTGTCTCCTCTAGCTTCCTAATCCATTTGTACAACTCATTTTTATTATACTGAAGCACAAAAATAAAACTCCCAAATACAGTTTTACCCCTTAAACTGTGGGAAAGAGAATAATGGTCAGGAGGTACAAGGTTTGTCATCCGATTTCTACTAATTCCAGTATTTATTTTAATTCAAACAAGCATCTGTAAGCACAAGCCTCGTTATTCTTTCTGCATGCTGACCCTGCAGATCTATTCCGTATCTTTTTCATCAGGAATTGTGGGGCACTGAATTATCTATTAGGAATTTTGAAATCAGGATACCATCCACACTGATTTTAAAAGGGCTTTTCAAGTCACAAACAACAATTTTGTTAGTATTTTATAATGAAAATTTTGAGATTAGCTGAAGTGGTATATGCATGGAATGTTTACCATTTAAACAAAACAATTGAATGGTCAGTTAGTCAAAGATACCATAGACTCAGTTTCGGCCTTTAAACTAGCCTGATGTTTACATAGCCTACAAATTTACAACTACTCCCACAACCTGCTATACACATTCCCCTCCACCCTCGCCCTATACCAAGTGATTTTCTTCCTCTTCATTAAATCCTGTACCACCAAGGCAAATCCAAGGTTTTCCCAATAACCCAAACAAAACGTTGACAGAGCTTTTTTGTAAAAGTCCGTAATCTTTCAGTCCTCATCCCTAAACATTGGCTACTCCTCATTTGGGTCATACTAACTAGATTATCACTGTTTCCCTCAACTCGTCCTGCTTTACGAGACTCCCATAAAACACAGCATTCCTCCCCATTTCTATAAGTCCTATGATTATTCCCATTTCCCTTTCACCTTACTGTTACCTGTTGCAGGGCACACTTGTCCCACCTATTTTTCCTTGAACTTCACCAAGCATCACCCCCTGGCAAGAAGGCAATAATTGTAAAAACTTCTAGATTTCTCTATTTGCTCAAAAAATTGCATTCCTATAAGGATGGTTCCAATACTGATTCTGTTACATTATTTCGTTTTTTCTGTAAACGCAAAGAGAAAAGGAATGTTTATTTTAATACACTTTCAATTCCTCTGAATGAACTAGCACTCAGTATCCCTGATCTGTGTTCCCCTCCACCACCTCATTTGAACAAGTATCAGAACCACTCAAAAAAAATAGCTGACAAAACTGTCAAGCCTCAGAGGGCACTCGTCTATTTAAAAAAAGCTGAGCTATCATATAGTTTTCTTGCACCTGGTCAATAATCCCTGCTTAACAACCGTAAGCCTGAAGAAAGGAAAATAAATAATAAAGACTAAAATGGTCCTTAGCAGTCTTGAGATTTCAGTAATGACTTGCTACTGGACCTCACTCAAGTTAGACACTAATGTTTTGCTCCTCAGCTTCGTCTCACAGTTTTAAGCAGTTTTTAGTAAATTGAAAAGAAGTTTGGTTATTTTACCTTTCTTTGCCCCCCGCCCCCTCTGGCAGCTTACTATTGGTACTACTACCACCAGTGTATCATTACTGATCAGAAAGCTCTATCATTATTTTAAAGTCATCTTCTACCAGCATATTTATAAATAACTTTCTCAACACTTACTTATAAAGGACTAAGAGGTAATTCAGGTAACTTGACAATATTTTTCTAACCAAACTGTCCATATACTACAAAAGCTCATACAGTATACATCATACAGAAATTTTTATGATACTACTTCAAAATCTTTATTGAACCTATTAAAAGAGCGTTCTTATCTACACTCACTCGCTTAGCCTGTCATCAGAACTACAAGCCCAGCAGAACAAGCCATTGACAATTTTGATCGCTGGTCCAGCAGCTCTTCCCTCATCTGAAGACAGAAGAAGTGGAATAAAATGTTTCTCCTTTCGCAGTACATTCAGCACCATTTTTTCTATTTCTCAGCCCAGACCTGTGTTCTACTTTGTGGAAGTCCTTATATTAGTTTGCCTAAACATGCTGGTTTTGGCTGGGGTAGAGTTAATGTTCTTCATAGTAGCTAGCATGGGGCTATGTTTTGGATTTGTGCTGGAAACAGTGTTGATAACACAGGGATGTTTTTGGTATTGCTGAGCAGGGCTTACAGAGAGTCAAGGTCTTTTCTGCTCCTCACCCCACCCCACCAGCGAGCAGGCTGGGGGTGCACAAGAAGTTGGGAGGGGACACAGCTGGGACAGCTGACCCCAACTGACCAAAGGGATATCCCATACCATATGACATCATGCTCAGCACATAAATCTGGGGGAAGAAGAAAGAAGGGGGAGATGTTCGGAGTGACGGCATTTTGTCTTGCCAAGTAACCATTACGCATGATGGAGTTTTCCTGGAGATGGCTAAACATCTGCCTGCCAATGGGAAGCAGTAGATTAATTCCTTGGTTTGCTTTGCTTGCATGTGCGGCTTTTGCTGTACCTATTAGATGGTCTTTATCTCAACCCACAAATTTTCTCACTTTTACCCTTCTGATTCTCTCCCCCATCCCACCATGGGGGAGCAAGTAAGCAGCTGTGTGGTGCTTAGTTGCTGGCCAGGGTTAAACCACAACACCAAAACATAGTAATTTATCCCTCTACCCTTAAATCCAATTTTCATTTAAGTAATTTAAGACAGATGAAGTTCTGCAGTAAAGTTGTTAAATATTTGCTTTGCTTCAGGTACTACACATTACTTTTCAGAAGAAAACAGGAACATTGGCCTCTAAAGAATCAATAACTTTGTACAGCTCCCTTTAATAAAAAAGGGGTTTTGTGTGGTTGTTGTTTTTTTTTTTTAAACATGATTAAGGAAATGAAGAATATACTTCACCTGAACTGCATTAAGATTCCCATTCACCACTAAAGAAAATAAAAACCTCCAAACTGCTGCTTGCTTACTAGCAATGAAGACGTGTGATAACAAAATTCTCAAGGTTAATTTAAACACATGTAAAAAGCTAAGAATTCGTCGCAAAATGTGTTTCTTACCATGCCTTTTCCATCTATGCCCTCGGATAGACATGCTAGTCACAGCATTTCTTGATATTCTGGATGAAGTAGGTGTAATTTCAACCTGAATGCATCTTGTACCTTCTTTACTAGATTTCATGGCACCCTGAGGCAGTGAAGCTTTTATTGCATTAGCAACCTAGAACAGAAAAGATGCCGTTAAGTTCTTAACATGAAGATCCAAATTTTAGAAGAAGAATTCTGTCAGGAGATTCTTATTACTCGTGTGCAATTCCAGTTTAAGGTCAAAAAGCACACTAGCTTTTTGCACGGGTTATAAAGAATGCTGGTTGCAATTACCTCTCAGAACTAAGTCACATTTAACGTCTGCACTTTTTAAAACCAAGTTTCCAGTTTGAAGATGTAGCTATTACTTAACATGAACTTCAGAGTGCTTCTGGCCTATCATCTAAACTTTCAAAACTTAGAAGCATTCTACTGAAAATAGCTTGTTCATTAGGGAAGATGACAAAATAACTAAGTACATTGAAAATACCTCTGTGTGTATGTGTCTATACTTGCAGATCTAGCTATTCATATGAGCACACCCACACCGACCTCATGGGATTTAAGGTTCCTGGTGTGATGTCGCATTGGGCACATTCACAGGAAGGATTTCCTGGATTAAAGTTGTACTCAAAAGAACGTCGAAATACAACACTTACCAGCAGAGGTTCTGGATACAGTTCCAGCTGTGCTCTATACAAAATGTCATCCATAGCTTTACGAGCCAGATCCCATTCTCCATTATAACTATAAAGGTAAATGTACACACAATAATAAGCATCTATATCAACAGATTACCCTTCTGGGTCACATAACCTTCACAGATTTAGTATTCCTTGAGAGCTCAATTTAGAGGAGTTGAACTAACTGTGTTCATTACCAGCAAGCCTGCTATTTAGAGAACTTGTTCTGAAGTAGCGTTTATGGAGACAAAGTTTTACTTTCACTGGCCACCCTGAACAGTTTAAA
Organism: Pelecanoides urinatrix; assembly: GCA_013400755.1. Taxonomy (NCBI): domain Eukaryota; kingdom Metazoa; phylum Chordata; class Aves; order Procellariiformes; family Procellariidae; genus Pelecanoides; species Pelecanoides urinatrix. The sequence continues at coordinate 29,226 of VZTQ01006674.1, forward strand.
AATTACATAATTAGTTATTGATCAGCTAGTCATGAAATATTCTGAAATTCAAACAGGATTGTTTTAATATTACTCCATCTTTTGAGTACTCCTGTGTTACTAATTTCTAAGATTTTCAGTTAATAAGAGCTTTACATGTTAGCATGACTATCAAAGGGTAAACAACATCAGCATTTCATAGAAAGAATGATAAGACCTTTTTTCCTTAACTAGACTGATGTCAAAACTAAGCATGAAAAAATGTGGACAGCAGACAATGGTTGGAAAAGGTTTTTTTAAAAGATTTTTTCACATCAGGAGTTATACCTATGAAGTGCTGTCCTAGCTCTCTTTCCCCTATATGACATCGGTAACTTCAGCTAACTAATTGGAGAACTATGTTGTCTTCCTGAGGACCTTATTGCTAGAGACAGTATCTGTCCACTAGAAAATAAAACATTTCAAAGGTAGCATGCCTAAATGAGTGTAGAAATGAAGCTGACATTTCTTTATTTTGTATGCATATTAAAAAACCAAACAACTTACAAAGCATAATAAATCCCTGTCAGCATTTGCACCATGAATTCAGATGAAACTGGAATCCTACTGTTGACTCCCTTGTACTTTCTCACTTGTTGGCGAGGATATCCACAGACACAAATTCTAAAGAAATCATGCATTTGTCATTAGCAAATAATGTAGAACCACCTTTTTATAGAACTCTACAAAGCTAGGTGTTTAGTATACATTTTAACTACAACAGACCCACAGAAAGGTATCCATCAACAACTCTGTGCTGAAGCAGACTATTTCTTATTATGGAAGAAGCGTATGCCCTCTACTGGCAGAGTTCAAATCCTTCAAAAGAGAGACATCCTAGACACTCCTGTTACATTTATACTACAGAAAGTGAAAGAAAACTGCCGGTAAAAGTCATTCTGAATCCACACATTTGCTGCAGAACAGACAAGAAAATAAGTTAATGGTATTTAAGGAGATGAAACAGCATAGCACCTATTAATACTACAGACAGAAGCATCAGTGTCATTGTATATAATATGGAAGTTGCATACAAGCTTTCAAGCAAAGAGACCAGAAGTGTCACATTCATAAAACTATTCTAAAATCCAGTAAAAGTCAGCTTTAGAATTTAGTTCTGAACTAAATTCCACATCAGATGCTGTAGTCAAAACATTTTGGAAATCAAAGATACTGGGTAGTTAAATATTCAATTAATTGGCTATTACTGGACTTCTGGAATGACCTTTAATGACATTAATCAAAGTATTTCCTTCTCCAAAGCATAGACTAGAAGGTTTAATCTCAGAAAGCTTCAATTCTTCAGCTTCAATACCAGAGAGCTTGTAAAACTCCTCTTAAATCTATTTTTTTCCAGAAAAACAATTGAGTTAAGATTGTATTATAGTACCTTTCAAATTACATCTGTAATAGAAATTTCAGGAGCCTTTTTTTATTAATACTAACTTTGCCACTAACCTACTGCACTTTTTTCCTCTCCTTCTCTATCCTGCAACTCATCTTCTACTTTGGCTACTTAAAAAAAAAAAAGTGGACAGCACCCCCAAGATCTCTATGGCTCAGCAACTCTCCCAGTATGTACTTTTCACCTAATATGATCTAAATTTGACTCTTCATGCTGATATCACCATATGTCCAAACAAAAACAACAAAAGATGATTTTAAACAGTTCATCAGGAAAGACAGGAAGCCACACTAGCGACAACATGCAAGGAAACAAAAAGATTATGAGATGTTTAAGAAGAAAGAATCATAGAATGCTTTAGGTCAGAAGGGACCTTTAAAGATCATCAATTTCTACCCCCACTACCATGGGCAGGGACATCTTCCACTAGATCAGGTTGTTCAAAGCCCTGTCCAACCTGACCTTGAACACTTCCAATGATGGGGCCTCCCTTACATATATTGAAGAGCTGCAATAAGGTCTTGCTGGAGTCTTCTCTTCTCCAGGCTGAACAACCCCAACTCTCTCAGCCTTCTTCATAGAAGCAGTGTTCCGGCCTTCTGATCGTTTTTGTGGCCCTCCGCTGGACCCGGAGGTCCACAAAACAGGTCCATGTCTTTCTTTTACCGGGTACCCCAGAACTGGATGCAGTACTCCAGGTGGGGTCTCACGAGAGCTGAGTAGAGGGGGAGAATCACCTCCCTCAACCTGCTGGCCACAATTCTTTTTACACAGTCTAGGATACGATTGGCTTTCCGGGCTGCAAGTGCATGTTGCACCATATCCCCAAGCCCTTCTTCGCAGGGCTGCTCTCAATCCATTCATCCCTCAGTCTGTACTGATATCAGGGATTGCCCCAACACAGATGCAGTTAACACTGACAGTTATATAGAGGAGACCTTAATACAGACACTCTACTAATGCCAGTATTGGTTAGTTTTATAAAGCCCTACTCTAATCTGAGTTACTTCCTCTAAAAAGGCTAGAATGACATCAATAGAACCACTTCGCTTTACATCAGAGTAATATAATATTCTTATGAAAAGAGACTTAGTAAGTGGAGATGTCCAAATGCAAAAAATCTGAATTTACAACGCTTGAGATCAGCACAAAATACTTTGTGCTGCAATTGTCACATTTACAGTTCATGTTTGTAAATAAGAAGTTATAGAAGCTTTTGCTTCTTTAGAAAAGTCATAAAAATTAAATTAGACTTACTAGAAGAAAGCACATTCATTGTAGATTGCTTTCATACAGATCTTCCAAAACAAACCCAAATTCAACACTGCTCAAACCAATTAAAGGAATAGATTCTTCTCAGAATTTTGTCAGCACCACATCCAAACAGAATACTGAAAGATATTCTGGTCTTCTGACACATATTACCTTGAATCCCCCAGAATGCTGTCAGGGCAATATTTTCAGTAAGCAGAGAAACATGGATGCCAAAACTAGTAGGGAATGAAGAACTAAGATAAAAGTCGAATTGTATAGTATCAAATAATTCAGTATCCAAACATTCAACATTTTGAAGTAGAAAGACCTGTTTGCATCTACTGGTAATTTGCTCGGGTTTTTTTGGAGGCTCTTTAAAAATTATTTATCCCAAATACAATCAAAACCTAACCAAGCAGAATAAGCAACATCAGTCTCCTGTCCACAATCCTTAGCTTCTAAATATTTTCTACCTTAAATTTTAGACCAGCATACCTAACAAAGATCTCAAAGACTCTTGTAAATATTGCCAAGTGCTTCAATGATCTCTCACCTCCTCTGAAGAGTAGAGAATCTTACAGGCATTCATTACCACGTTTTGTTTGTGTGAGGAACCCGGGAATTATGGCTGGTAAAAAGTTGCTATAGTTGACTTCTAGGTGTCTCTTGGTTTTCCTGGGTTAACAACAGCATTCTAATTTTTTCCTTAACCCAAAGTCCACTTCCAAAAATCTAGAGATAGACAAGTTTACTACCACTTCTTCCTCTTTGAAAAAAGAAATGGACCAAAAATGGACACTGTAATTAAAGCTGAGGTGGGTTTTTTTGTTTTGTTTTGTTTTTTGAAGTAACAGCAGATTTTGGAAATACCTAAAGTATCTGTAAGAATGGATGTATTTCTAGTTTCAAGATCTACTACAATTTCAAGAAAGTTTCAACTTGCATAGCATCCAAATATATTTAGTAAGCTTGCAATGCAAACTTTACCAATATTTTAGAAGATATTTCTGATTTTATTTAGTTAACACACCTACAACTACTTTGATTAAAAACAAACAGTTCCCTTGATTTGACTTCTCCACTTAACAGCACTGCATATAAGCCAGGTCATTGCTTCCCCATTTTGAGACCTCAACCCAAAGTTACATAAGAGATACTTTAAAACCAAATAATGCAGCTGTAAACACTTATGAAAAAAAGTCAGGTTTACAAGTAGCTTTTGGGAACCTGAAGCTTTTTTTAAAAAAAAAAAAAACAACAAAAAAAAAACCCAGAAGTTCAAATTGATTGCATTTCAAGTTGAAAATGCCATTTTAACTGTAATCAACGTACAGAAATTACCTTGAACAAATTTGACACAACGACTGAAGAGAAACTGCAGGCATGTAGCTTAAGGCAGCATTGTAACAGAGCAGAAGGAAAGTCAGCACTTCAAACCTGGGATTTACAAGAAACATTAGAATTACATTACCAATTTTATTTTTGAAAAGAAAACAAGTTTACACAGAAATTTGCAAGAGTTATTTGAACAGATTTGGTATTTCATTTCAATAAAATTGGCAATTGAATAGTTTGGTTCTGTAAGCTTTTCCTCTTCGTGTAGTAATATGCACTGCTAGTGTTTTTGTATCTACATTTACACGTGTTTAAAAACAAAAAAAAAACCACCACAAAACACAGCATACACCTATCCACCTTCAGCCTATAACTAAATTAAAAATTATAAGAAGTTAAGATTCATTAGTGATTCTGTAGCAAAATCCTATTATACAATTTCACCTGTTCTGTGCTGTTAACATCTCCCTCTGAGGATGAGGTCCACTGTATACAACTCTGGACAAACCATGCTGTGATAAAGCTCCTTCAGTGAGAGCCATGGAGCCAATGCTGGAAGGCTAAAGGAAAAAGGGTCATTCAAAACATGTCCACCTGAAGTCTTGCTACAATGCAAGTGAAAATAGACAACAATCAGCACCACCATATTTGTACATAAATTTTTAACAGGCTTAAGGTTCTCTGACTGCTTAGATTTGAGAAGTTATTTTACACCAGATAAGGTATATGGCTTCAGAAGAGAAAAAAAAAGACATAGTTGGTGCATGGATATTATGGACTTATGACTATTCAGTCTTAAAGAGGCCTCAGAGACCAGTTAGTAGTACTCAAAAGATTGAGAAATATGTTCCTATGTCATCATGCAACACGTTAAAACTACTTTTCACTTTCATTCTTAACAAACAAGTCCCCAAAGCATACTGCCTTTCTCGATCAGTAACAACTTCATGTTGTAGATGTCACTTACTTCATGATAGACTGAAGGTTTGGACAAAGATGGAATTGTGAAACTCAGCACTTTGCTATGTCCCTCTTTGTCAACTATCTCCTGAAAAAGACAGAAGATACCAATGGTTACCCCGTACTATAGAAACCAGACATTCAAAAATGTTAATGCTGGGTGGGGGTGAATGGATAAAGAAAGCCAACAAATTATTATAGGGACAGAGAGGGATACTGTAACAATCTGAGCTACAAACTAGAAATTATCTCTGTATTTGCTTTCTATAGCAGTTCATTTGCTTTGTTTCTGAAAACTATTCAAATGACTTCGCAAAAGGCACATGCATTTGCATACAGAGACCACCTTAAAAACACTAACTGGAAATCTCAATATGTTTAAACAGTGTTATCATTTTTAATTATACAGTATTTGCTAATTGTGAAGGTTAATGCTCAATAATTCTGTTCTGAAAACTATTTACCCATCAAGTAATGACTCTACAAGTAATTTGTCTTGGAAACATTATAGCTCTGAAATGATTGCAGCCTCACATGGTTTGATAGTAGCAGACACCATAGTATTTGCAAAAGCGCAAGTCTGATAACTCCACACTTATAGAGAGACTTAAAAGAAGTATGGATGCAAAGCTTTAGAGAAGCTACTTTCCTGCAAGATACCACCATAGCAGTATGTTGGCAGACTTCTCACTCCTGTAAGATATGGGAAGACTAATGGGTAAGGCAAAAAAAAAAATGTGCCTGCGTATCACAGAAGAGCACTGAAGTACTTCAAATAAAAATCTTCAGAAATTCCAAAGCAGACCTGACCAGTAACCAACATCACACACACAAGAACTTCCCCCCCGCTCCTAAATTTCAGCAGATTTCATATATCCAAAGGTAGAGATTAGAGAAGAGCCTCAGTGTCTCCTGAAACCTATGCCTTGGAAGGCTGAAGGACTAACTTCACATGGTAATTATTAAAACTCATGTCTTGAAGCAGAATACGAAGTGGTAAAGGAAGACTGAGAAGTATCAAAAAGGCATACAGAGCTGTTCTGTCTGAAGAGTTATACAGCTTCTCCACTCTCCACACAAACCACTGATACTTTAATTTTCAGTATTGCTTCTGCATCAATGTGGAAAACAGTTTCCTCAATATATGGGAGGAGAAGGGAAAAGAAACTGGCTACATCCAAACTTTTAAAATCTAAAAATAAAAATATTTTGACTCTTCATTCTCATCAGATTTGTAATTAAGGTTCAGGAGTGCATTTCAAGATCTGAAGTGTATTAGAAAAAACTGATACCTACAGCCAGGAAAGCCAAAAACATCAACTGCATGCACTATCACTGTATGTCTCCAAACTGAAAGTAGAAAAAAACAGTTCATGATCTCAAGGTTCAGCCACAATAATTCCATACCCCTGACAACATAGTGAATTTAAAATTACTCTGAGCAATACTTAATTTTTCAATTTCCATCAGTAGGAAACTGCAGGACTTTGTTGAGCATATTAATTCCTTCAAGTTCCAAGAGACCACCGTACATATTTACAGAAGGATTACTATTTGTATTAGGCTCCATCTTTCCTCTGGCTTTTGAAAACATAAAGTAGCTGGTTAAAGAGAAAATAAGTACCTAAGCAGGTCACCTATTACCTTTTCAACATTGTATGCTGAAGAACAGCACCATCGTGATTGTTTAAGTTACAAATTTTATACGACATCAGAGGGAAAGAAGTCAGCATCAGCAACATGGCATTACTTTACCGTAAGCATTCATTATCTCTTAAAGCAGAAGGGGGTAAAAAAAACCCCAAATGTTTCAAAAAATTAGGTTGATCTACAGCTTTCTACAGAAGCTTGCTCTAAAATTCTTATGACCTCAAGCAGCTGGAGATGGATGGCTATGTTACTAACTGAGGAAGAAACTGTTCATAGCTAAGTGAAGACATTACTAGATTGGTTTCAAGCTTAACTGTAAATATAAACTCTTCTAGGAGAAAGACAAGTGATTATAGCCACATCCATCAGCCATTGTAGATTACTTCATCATGGAAATAAAGGAGTGAATTGACTTAAGGTGCAAGATATACCAAATGCTTTCCAGAATGTTTTTCTTCTCAGATACAACTAAGCACACAGAAAACACATGAAGCCTGTACTCTGCCTAAAGAAAAGTTGAATACAAGGGCACAGGTCTTTTTAAGTAGACTCCTGTTTTCACTCGCTTGGTAGAGACACTTGAGATTATTTTTAGAAGAAGGATGGGAGCTGCCTTCTCCAGATTTTCAGAATGCAAAGAGAAGACCTGAAGTTCATCACTGTTTCACTTCCCCAAAAGCCTTCCTAAAACATCCAGAACATACAAACTACACTGAAGAGAACCCCAATGGACATAATAATACCAAGCTTTTTATAATAGCCATAAAAACACTAAATGCCTAACTAAAATATGGTGCTCTTAAAGGTTCCTTCATAATTCAGTATTTCAAAGCAGTAATTGAGTACAAACAGTACCTTTTCATACAAAACATGAAAAAAAGGTCAAAGTTATTACAAAATGAAATGAGACCTTTAATTTCTCAAAGCTAAGCAATCTGTTCAGCAGTCGAGTACTAAGAATTTGTTGAAAGTGATTTTTTGTATTTTCTAGTCAAGATAGTCAAAATGCCCCAGAAAATATGGGCAACCATTTCAAAAGTAGCACCTCTAAAAGCTCTCAAGCAAAATATAAGTTTAATCACCACACCAAGAATTAAGTAACAAAAAAAATTAAGACGACTCCTTTGGTTCCTTCAGCCATTAGTGCATTAAAACTTTCCAGGAACCACAAAAAGAGCAGAGAAAAGATTCACCAAAATAAAAGAATAAAAGTTCATGTTGCAGATTTCTGACACGGACACCAATCTGAAGAGTCAAAACTGAGATACTCAATCACTTAATTTCAATTCTGAAACAAAATAGTTAATTATTCCCCAGTAAAATACTCTATAGTATTCCCCAAAAGCACACTAATATTTTTAGGCCTGAATAATTACATGCGAATACAAACCAAGTTATAAACTCCTAGGAGAAGAGCCTCAATACATCCACTGCTCTGCAAATCTCTGCTGGCTGAGACAGCAAGATAGCACCACATCAATTCCGGTAGAAACTGCAGAGTAAATCGTAGCAATTGTTCCTCACCACTGCGATAGAACTCAAAGAGCTGATGGCAAACTGGCTCCAGAAGCTGAAATATAAATTACAATTGTGAATGAATAAAACATTACAAGAAACTGCAACTTTGTGTGGATCAATCCTTTGGACAAAACCCTAAGCTGAAAAATGTTACATTTTAGCTATTAGAGAGTGACTGATGCAATAACTACCCAAGTCACTTTATACACTTTTCATCCCTTATAACATACTTTCAGATGATAAAAGTACAGCCCTCCCTCTCATGTGAAGAAAGCACTCCAATGGCTCTTTTCTCTCATTTTTGGCTCACTTCCTCCAGCCTCAAAGGCATAAATAGAGGATACCTGTTATCACCACACCTCATACCATGCCCTCAATATCTCTAATATACAGGAAAAGTACCTGGAAAAGGTCTTGCTGTTCTAGAGCTCCAACAGTGTACACAAAAATTGCCAGAAGCTTTTACCCACCAAGTGAGAAGAGCTGCATTAACACTCAAATTCAAAGTGTTACAATAACTTAGTACACAGTAGAATTAGTTCACTTTTCCACTCATTAAAATCTTCTAGAAACTTCAATGTATTTATAGGTTTCAGACAGAAATGGGAAGCCTCAAGAGTAGTTTTACAATCAAATTTGTTAAGCTGATATAAATGGAAGTAATATATTGAACTGGAAGTAATACACTGAGCTAGAACAAGTGAAAAAAAAAGACTTAAAAACAATTAAGCAATCAGCTTGTACTGTGTTTCTGGATTTAATGCGCATTCTTGTGCTACCACCTACCTCCACTAGAGAACGAAACATAGTGCTAACCATCATGTGTCAATGTATGGAAGTTATATTTTTACTTTGTCACCTAGACAGGAGATTTCCTAACCCAAGTGGAAAATACTGTCAAAACCAGTAGGCACTTTCAAAGCCAGTTGAACTGGACACTGAACTGTCAGGCAAAAATTCAAAAGCGCATACTCAAAAATACTTTTTGGCAGCAAACCATCAATAAGAGTTTGGAACTGTAAAAAGCTTTCTTTTTTAAAAAAAAAAGTGGGGGGGAAGGGGAAAAGGGGATTTTTAATTAAATCTTCTAAATCGTTTATTTGCAAATAATAACATATAGGACCTCCCCATCATCTAAGAAACTACTCCTTGAGAAAGAATCTAGGCAGTTGATGCATTTATATTGGCAAACTTTACAAAATGAGATCTGACATTCCAGCTATTTAGAATTCATTTTACCAGCTCCAGCTAGTATATAAAAAAAAAGCATTACATAAAATGTGACATTCTCCAATTGCATATCTCCGAAAGATAGTTTTGCTACCTTGTTTCTTGCCTCCAAGATATAACGTCTTAACAGTTCATCTACATGACTCACAGAAATAGACTCTAAATTCATTTCAAAACCAGGAGTGTTCAGGCTAGTAATAGACCTTCCCTGAAATGTATTCCTGCACAAAAAGCCCAAGAGTTTCAATCTGAAAATGAAGAAATCCAAACCAGACATGCATTTTAGAGTATTTTAGAGATTGCACCGAGAAACGATACCATAATCATTAGAATTGCCACTGCACTTCAGTTCAGAAAGCAAAGTATTACTCAACACCTTTCTGAAAATCCCTAAAAACTGGAATATAGATATGTACTTTACTGCTAGTAACATGCAGATCAAGTTTTCCATTTTATTCTAACTACAACACTCAGTTGTTCTGCTATTTGTCCAGGTCACACCTTCTGTTTTTCAGTGGAGCGAGCTTTCAAAAAGGTAAGAAACCCATTCTTCTACATTTTCCTCCCTTTATTGCAGCAAAGGAGCCAACACCAGCAGAAGAGCATGCTAGAAAGAAAATCTGCTTACTTTCCTAAGTTTTTCCTCCTGACTACAAAGAAAGTTGAGTCAACATTTCTTATCTCCCAAAGTTACTTCTGAATCCAAAGGACCTTGGCAGGTTTTAGTTCCTTTTAAGAAGTAATTTGGGACAATCTGATCCATTCAAAAAAAGACAACTTTTAGCTTCTGACAGATATAGCTTCTCTTTGGAGAAATCTACAGCAAAGGCAAAAAAATCATGCCAAGCTAAACTAGTCATTCGTTTTAAGAGCAGAATATCAAAGATCCTTCTAGAAAACTTCACCGGCACAAATGCTTTCCATCTTCAGCTTACATATTTCACACAATTTGCATGCTTCCTTTAATGAAGCATCAGTTCAGAATGATGTGCTTGAACTTTAAAAGGCACATAAATAGCTATGACCATGTTCATGTCATTATCTCAGTTGAGACAGCTTTATATCAGCACACCTAAATGCATGATCAGTACAAAACCAGATTTTCTTCCTCAAAATGCCACCACATGCTACTACAATTTTTCATTCG
>VZTQ01006676.1:0-41006 GCA_013400755.1 Pelecanoides urinatrix
CCTGTGCTCCAGATTTCCTTACCGATTGCGCCAAGGCCCTGAAGTCTCTTTTGGTCACCCTTGGACTATGTGTTGTGGCTTTATCGCCACCACATGGAAATGGGTAACAGTCTGAGGGCCATATCAGGCTAGGAAGTTTCCTAGTGATGCCCTTAACCCGGGCTCCAGGGAGGCAGCAGACTTCCTTAAGAGGAGGGATATTGGACCCTCTGTTCCCCTCAGAAGGCAGTTGCCTACAACCCATCTTTTCTTCCTCGTGGATGTGGTTGTGATACGGGGGGTAGGCCTTTCTGACCCTGACAACACCTCTGGACCATCATCCATTGTCTGGTCTTCCATATCCAGAGCCTCATACCTGTTGTACAGAGGCACCTGGAAGGTGGGCAAGGAAGGGGTTCGCCTGCTGCCCTGAGTGTGGACTTGCCTCCATCCACTCCTTTCCTTTAAGCTACTGCCTTCAGCCTGGTGGGGGGAGGATACAGAATCCCCTTGATCTCGTGTTTTTTCTGGTGGCTGTTCCTTTTTCTGTCTCAGGGAGGGCAGAGCATGGTTCCACCAGCCTATCTCTTTCTCAGACTCTCTGATGCTCCTTAATCTTCCTACTTCCTCTCGTAGCTCTGCCACCACGCTGAGCAGATCGTCCACCTGGTCACACCTCACACAGCTATCTGAAAGGAAGTTTCAGATATTTCATGCCTCTGCCCTGTACAATGTTATTAGCCAGAGCAGTGAGTGCCTCTGACTCTCTTGGGTAGCTTCTTAAAAAAGAAATTAGGCCCCTTTTCTCTGTATCACCCTTGGCGGGGATGGGGTTGATCCTCCTATTGTCCCAGAGTTACCCCCCTGCTGCCTGCCTGCCCTGTGCTTGCTTTGCTCCTCCTGGCCACGTGAAAGCTTTCACAGCCCGTGGTGCAAGGACGGCTGGATCTCTCTCTACCAGGGCCTCCCTGCAGAATGGCCAGCCGTTGTTTCCTTGCTCTTCTGGCGGTGGGAGCACCTCATCCCCACCCAGTCCCTCTCAGGGACTCAGGGATGGCAGTGTTGCTGTTGGCATCATTTCCAGGAACCAGGCAAACTTTAGTGATCTTTACTTGTGATGGAGATTTGAGCACAGAGAATGCAGGCTCTGAAGGAACGTCTCATCTTTGAACTTGTACCCTGCTTTGCTGCTGGGCGTGATGTTATCTGAAGCTCAGGCAAGGATGACGGAATTGGTTGAGGACATGCTGGACTGCTTCTGAAAGAGCCCGTAGAGCAGAAAATAGTGTTACTTAGGATGGGAACAATAAGAAGTTTGTTTAATCATGCAGGAGTTTTATTACACCTCAGGTAATGATAATAACTTGAACAAAGTAACATTGTTTCTGTTCGGTGGACTGTGTTAATATTCGTTATGTTTTCTCACTGATATGTAAAAAATAGCTTATCTGGATTGAAATGGTTATATGGTTTCTCTTATGAAGTGAAATGTATGATCATGTTTATTTTCCTTTTTTTTTTTTTCACATATGGAAAACATTTCTAAGAATTCATATATCAGCAAGGCTTGAATGAGGAACAGACAGAAAACAAACTGAGTCCTTTGGGAAGAATTTCATGGCAGAGACTGTATTTCTCCTAGTTAGGATTATGAATTGCTTGGACAAGTAAATTAACCTGGGAGAGCATCGAAGAGGTTTATATTTGTTTTTGGAAGATGGGTCTATTTGGGAGCAAATAAATGAATCAAAGCATTTACAGTAGGGACAATATAAGGGTGGCTATTCATACAACAAAGCCTGAAGGAGTACTGAGCCAGAGGGATCCATGGTTAGATAAGATAATATTTATATCCCACACCTCAAAATTACAATTTCTAAACCAAAATATGTTCCATACTGTTTGAGTACTATTACAAATGAAGACCAGAGCTCTTCTTTCAATAGCAAGAAGTTTGCTGAGTTTTGGATTTAGACTTAGCTGTGTTTCCATAGCACTCCAATGAAGACAGACACCTCATTATTTGGTGTTGCGCACTCACAGACCAAGAATGAGAATGAAAATTGATGGGGAATTAGGCACCCAGGGAAAACAAGGTGTTGGCACAAGGGAGTCCTCCCACCAAATTCGGTAATTTGGATTGGTGTCTCACACATTTTTTTTTTCCTGCATGGGACACTGTTTAATAACTTAGTTTGGGGGCTAAAATTAAACCATCTAAGTTCTCTATGATGCTGTTCTCTGAATCGTTAGCTACTTGGTACCAATTGTAAAATTGTAGTCTCACTGAATGCCCTTGCAAAACTCTCAGTTTGGTTGCCAGCAAGAACACAGGATTTCCCATCTGAACTTAATTAATGTCATGTCAATAAATAAATTTCTTTGAGAGATGTTATTTCTAAATGAGATGAAATGACATTTTGTTGTGGTTTAACCCCAGCCAGCAACTAAGCACCACCCAGCCGCTCACTCACTACCCCCCGGTGGGATGGGGGAGAGAATCAGAAGAATGAAAGTGAGAAAACTCGTGGGCTGAGATAAAGACAGTTTAATAGGTAAAGCAAAAGCTGCTTACGCAAGCAAAGCAGAACAAGGAATTCACTCACTACTTGCCATCGGCAGGCAGGTGTTCTGCCATCTCCAGGAAAGCAGGGCTCCATCACACGTAACGGTTACTTGAGATGACAAACGCCATCACTCCAAATGTCACCCCTTTCCTCCTTCTTCCCCCAGCTTTATATGCTGAGCATGACGTCCTTATGGTATGGAATGTCCCTTTGGTCAGTTGGGGACAGCTGTCCCAGCTGTGTCCCCTCCCAACTTCTTGTGCACCCCCAGCCCACTCGCTGGCGGGATGGGGTGAGAGGCATAAAAGGCCTTGGCTCTGTGTAAGCACTGTTCAGCAGTAACTAAAACATCCCTGTGTTATCAACTTTGTTTTCAGCACAAATCCAAAACATAGCCCCGTATTAGCTACTATGAAGAAAATTAACTCTATCCCAATCAAAACCAGCACACATTTACATCACTTTAAAACAGGTCAAACTCCATGAATTTCAATAGGCTTGTTCTTACACCATGCTATTAACTCCAGATGAGTGTTCTTATATTTGGGTAGTGATATTTAAAGTTGATTTGAATCAGATAAAAATTTGAATTAGATAAAAACTAAAAATTAGAGAACATTTGTGTGGAAGGCAAGGTAGAAAATACTGAAAAGAAAATAGTTCTAAAGGTTTCTAAAGCTTTCTTCTCTCTGGAAAAATTGCATGTCAACAGTTGGTGGCCCTACACTGCTTCTGCTTTCCCCACTTGATAACTAGAGCACTGCGCTATAACTTTTAAAGGAAAAAAGCATTTTATGCTGAGAGTGCTTATGGTCCCTACAAATGCCTACAATGGAGCAGCCTAGAGAGGGGCAGAGAGGTGGGGTTGTGCATTTGGGGCAGCATACATGCCCCGTAAGATAAGCAATGTAGTAGACACTATGGGTGGATTCAGAGGGTGAACTGGGCCTGATGTGAGCCTTGGATGTCAGTATGTGAGGGAACAGAAGCACTGCTCTCCCACAGCTGATGGTAGTGGATATTCAACCTGGGAAACGATATGTTCAGTTTTATTCATTGCTCCCAGTTGCCAAAAATGGCTTCCTCTTTGTTTGTCCTGAAAAACCATCAGAGCTCCATAAAGCTTAAAAGATAATGAGAGGCAATAAAATCTTAAAATATTGCTTGTTGCATCTGAGTAACCCATTAAAACATACATTTAATTTTAAGACTGAAAGCCAGTAGTGGCTTCAGCAGATGAAAGGTATGCATATGAAGATGTATGGCATTAAGGATTGTTTTCCCTGATGAATAACCTCTGAAACAAATAACCATAAGATAATGCCACACTGTTGCTCCATTTCTGGTACGTGCATCAAAACAATTAGCACTTAAGTAAATAAATCTCTTTTGCTATACAGATGTCTTCTACCTGATAGGCTTTCAAATGTTTAAAACTGAACCAACCATCTATTATAAACTGTAATAACAACAATCTCTGCAATGGTTTTTTGCAGTTGCAGTCATTGTAGATGACAGATGTGTTACAGCAGCATAATTCTGAGAGAGTAATACATTACCCATTTATTGCTGTGCAGAAAATTGCTCAGGTAATTATTGCCTAGCTAATTAATCCAGGCTTTGGGGGGAAAAAGAGAAAAAAAACCCAACAAAAAACAAAGGGCAAAATACAGTACTGTTGTGACAGGGAAAATTGCATTACATTGTTGGATATTGAGTTTTCCTCCAGCACTCCCTAGTGGCTCATTATAATGTAGCCGTACTTTTAGCTGTTGCATACCAATGAAATAAACATTTACCATTTCTGAGTACTTTTCTGATACAACTGTGTGTCATGAGAAAACATGGGGCAATGTATAGCCATGGCACATCTGCTTCCTCTTCCTCCCATTCCTCTCCCGCTGCTTTATACTCTTTTATCTTTAATTCACTTCAAAGTGTCTGAGAGTTGAAATTGCAAGGCATAAACTTTTCTAATTCCATTAAGTTATAAGGAATGTTATAAGCAACCAAGGATGGGCAATATAAAACACAGCCTTATTTTGAAAGAGTTACAGAGGATTTTTTTATGTAATATCCATCAAATGCAGCTGGCTTTATGTAAGCAGTTTTAAGCAGAATTGCCTCCAAATGTGCCATAAGAGCACATGAGCAGTAAAAACAGATTAAATTTTCTGTACCTTAGAGAACATGTATCAATTTAGCTTAGCTCTTACAAGCAGGCAGCTATCAGAGCAGGAGACTGGCCAACATAACAACCATTCTGCTCCCAGATCTTGCTGCAAATTATGCTGAGCAGGTACCTTTCTTCTCACCTCCCACAATCCCAATTATGACAAGAGTCAGCCCTGGGCTGTGCTCTGCTCCCATGAGCTGCCTTGCCCTTTGCAGGCAGGGACTTCCAGCCCCTGCTGTGCCACCCTTTTCTGTTTGGTCGGCTCCGTGAAAAGAATTCAAATATTTGCGTTTTTCATTACCTTCTTTAAATGCACGAGTCACTGAGAGCTGGAAAGCAGGGCTGGCCAGCTGGCTAATTCAACTATTTCCTTCTTTCTAGAACCAGAGGAGGAGGGGAGCAAACCAGCCCAACCATACTTGAAGAGTTCAGATGGGGCAGTACAGGGGAAGAGGGAAAATCTGCCTTTGGAGGAAAGAAATCTCAATTCCTTTAAAAAATAGGAAAGGCTTTGTTGTGTCATTTTAGTTGTGACGATTATTAAGGGAAGTGTGGATGTGTGTAACTGCAATAACCAGGAAAGAAATGGAAATGGGTGCTCTGCAGAGCCCAGAACTGGCAGATTCATTATACCATGCACCCCCTTGGGAATCTGCTTTCTATTCCAGTCTGTCCATGGTCAAATCTATCTCCCTGTGTCAGGGTCTGGGGGCAGAATCAGGGCTCTAGCACACACTTGCCACCATGCACAGATAGGGAATGTTTGTTATGATCTGCACAGCTCCAGGATTACTATTTTGGGATGAGCATTATGGAGATTTAGCAATGAAAGCATGCAAAGGAAGATTTTTTTCAAGTACCACCTTATCTTCAGTTGCTTGGACCTAATCAAGCTCTTTCTGTGACTGCAGCACTGAAATGCTAGGTTTCCTACAGGAGGTGGGAGTCCCAGTTAGTGCCTTGATTTTCAGTACTACTGGGCTTTTTTCTATTTGCTTCAGGTTGCTGTGTTTCTTCTCTGAGAAAATCAGTGCATTTTTAAGGATGATTTCTTGTCCTGCTATACTGATGCTCTACCAAGAGCTGGCTCAAGCAAGAACAGGCTTTCAAGAAATGGAAACTATTCATTCAATGACATATCAGGAAGCCCACAGAAGCACTAAATACTGTAGTATTCGGCAGTGCAGAGGTGGCCAAAGTGGTTCCTGGTTGTGTATTTCTCAGATACGTATCCCTCTGTCTGTGGTACATGCCGTTTGCCAACATTTTAGGGACATGCCCCCGATGCAGCCACTAGGTATCAAAGGTCTTCACTCTCTTTGTCTCCAATTCATTTCACATATTTTAAGGCAGAACATGTGTTATAATGAGTATATCCCTTGCAGCATATTCCTAAATTGAAGAAGCACACGCACACAAACAACCCCTTGCAGATATTTTTCTCTAGTCTTTGATGGGATGCCTTGCCATTGACATACTGTGTTTTTTCAGACATTGTGCACATTGTCAAGTTGCATCACATTATGTCTGCCTACAACAAAATAAAGCCTGGAAAATGTGTGACAGGACTTGAAAATATTTTAATTGTGTGTCTTATTTTAAAGCAAAAGGGCATGGAAGTTGGTGAGATTTGGTCTCAACTTCTCATAATTTTCTTCAATTGCTTGCCAGGTTACATCTATGACAGACAATTCTCTATCCAGTCTGTTAGTCCTTTATCTTTATGGCTGTGGTTTATCCTGTATGTCTCACTAATTCCCTTGTAATAATGACATTTCCTTGGTTCAGTTAATCTCAGGAACCTTGCTTTTTTCTAGCAGAGAAAAAACCTGTCTTCTCTGCGTCAGTTCCTGTCTATTTAAAATGAATTTGTGTTCTGAGACAAAATAGCTCTTTAAGAGAAGTCTGATGTAATCTATATCTTTATATTAATTCAGCAGAAATTAAATGCACAGACTATGTCCTGTCAAACAACTGTAGAGGACATAAAAATCAGCTCAGCTCCTGCCTTAAGTTGCACAGGTATAAAAAAGTCTTTCTGTCTTCCAGCTACGGTAGATCATAAATCACCTAGCAGAACAACCTGAGTTGCCAGTCTCTTTTATAAGGTACAAATTAAGTTATTTATAATTTTTCTTGGGCATTTTGATCTCAGACAGATGATTTTTTTCTGCCTGGTGGCTGGATCCAAAGACTGGGTCATTTTCACAACCACGAGACATGTACCCTCACAGTCAGATGCAAAGGTTTTTGGACCTAGTGTAGAAGTATGTTATTTTATGGCATAATATATCCCAATAATCTTCCCAGAATGCATTGGAAAATCAAGGCTTGCCTATTTTTAAATGTTATCAGATTCAGGGTGCTTATGAGAGTCCCCCATGACTGGACATTGGAATGACAATGGCCATGTGCAAATGCCAAGACGCAACCAGCTTCTTTCTTCAGAGTAGCAGGGTCTGCTTGCAGAACTACTGGTTGTTACTCCTTCTGATTTGCTTTCACCACCCTTCCATAACTCTTAGAATAGTTATTCTCCATATATCAATAGTAAGTATTTCCTTTAACTGTGACCTACTTGTGTTCCCCAGGGCTCAGTTATGGGGCCGGTCCTGTTCAATATCTTTATCAATGATCTGGATGAGGGGATCTAGTACTCCCTTAGTAAGTTTGCAGACGACACCAAGTTGGGCGGNTGGAAAGGGTTGTCAAGTGTTGGAACAGGCTGCCCAGGGAAGTGGTGGAGTCACCATCCCTGAAGGTATTTAAAAGACCTGTAAACATGGTGCTTAGGGACATGGTGTAGTGGTGGACTTGGCAGTGTTAGGATTATGGTTGGACTCGATGATCTTAAAGGTCTTTTCTAACCTAAATGATTCTATGCTTCTGTGATTCTATTCTTTCCTTCCCTCCCGAAATTGCCAATAAGTATCCCAGAGTCTACCAAATCAGCTGGATCACGAAAGCACAGGGAGTGGGATTAGCCTTATTTAGCTTTTGGCATTTGCAACATAGGTGTCAAATAGTTGTTCAAAAGAGTACGTTGCCTACTTCATAGCTCCTGACCCTAGGCTCCTTTCATCATTAGTGCACAGGAAAGGCACTCAGACCTATTTTAGATGCCTACCTTAGGATAAGTTTTGTGTCCCTCCTTCTGTCCATGAGTGTAAAGGGAAACTACAGTAAATGAAAATAATGTTGACTTCTCAATAGACATTTGTTTCACCAGCAGCTTTAATAAATGGTATCTACCCATGATAATTACTGATGAAGCTTCATTGTTTTTAATCCCAGTGTGAGTCCCCCACTGAATTTTATTGTCTTGGAATTCACTGTTTTGTTGTTTTCTTGTCATTTAGCAATTTTCACATTATTTGGTCAATCAAGATCATCTTTGGTGCCATCTGATGATCTGTTTGTCTGGTGTTCCAGTTTGGCAGTTTTCTTCATAATAGCGAAAGAAACAGTGTCATGCTGCTAAACGTTCACTGCTGCCCATACTACTGTCAGTCCCTGGGCTGGGTGATTGATGGTCCGTTGCCGCAAATCACTCAGGGCATTGGATCAAAATACCCACAGTATACTTGAGGGATTTTATTCTTTTATTAGAACAGGATTCACATCACCTCTACATGAACAGCAACTCTACAGTCATAATAATATCAGAATCTGACTGAACCAGTATGTTAAAAATATTGATTGACATCAAAATTATAGATGCCTTCTCAGGATGCTTGGTGGTAACTCTGTTATCTGTTCCACACACACCTTCCAACAAAACCAGGTATTGCTAAATTATGCTTTTGTTACTAAATAATAACTGTAGTAATAAAAATAACTGTCTTATTCTATGTCTATTTATTAATCTTATTCTCATTTCTCTCACAAGAAAGCTGCTATTGTTTATTTTCTCTAGAATTGAAATACTTCCCTATTTCCATGCAAATTGTGATACGTACTATCCAAGGTACATTTCTGTAACTGCAACTTACAAAGCCTCTGATTAGGCAGATCACTCAGCCGCTAACCTGCATCACTTCCATGTTTAACAGTGCTTAAAAACTTAATAAACGCAATGGGGAACTTCTCCATTTCAGACATGTGATGATTTTTTTTTCTCCGCAGAGCCTGTTCTCAAAGAGTAACTGTGTTGATTCTCCCTTTGGGTATGATCCTCAGACTCCACAGAAACTGGTAAACATCCTCAGATGTCTAAAATTGTTCCCCTAGGGCACAAAAATCACTTTTTCTGGCATCTTATGCCCTTACTGCCGCTTCCTAGCATATTGATAAGTCTGTTTTCAGTGTCGGCAAAACAAGGTCTTGAAGAAACTTCAACTTCTAACCTGTAGGCCTTTCCTTCAGCTTGAATCCCCTAGATAGTTTAATAGCATGTCACTCTCAACTGCAGATTTTGATTCACATCTGTTTCTCCCTCTGCCTTCCTCTCCTTTTAGTAATCTTTCTCCCACTTCTCTTTCAAGAAAGCTGCTATTGCTTATATTCTTTTGAATTGAAATACTTTCCAATTTTCACACAAAACATGATGACATTTGGTGAGTATATTTTAACAAGATTCTTTATTTCCATGAGAAAGCTCCCAATGCCCTTGTTTTAGATAAGCTTATATATTATATTTTTTTTCCAGAACTAGTTCAAGCTCATTGCTTTATAAAACATACTTGATGGTGGAATGGTCCAGAGTGAAAACAAGTTTCAGCTGAGGCAGTTATATCTTTCTTAAGTCCTTTCCCAAGTGCCATGTAATTCCATAGTAGTAATAGGAAGTATTTAATCTTTATTGTACATATAGTATAAATAAATCATATAGCTGCCTACCTCTGTAAAAAAGCATCATATTTAGTGAGAATCTTTGCAATATATGATAACAGTGGAGCAAGTAAAAGAAGTATGTCAAGAGCAGAAATGAGTCCATGCAAGTATGTGATGGATATAAGCTTATACATGGTAAAAACCTTTTCTTGCACATTTCTGGCCAATCAATGAGTAAATTGCTCTGCTTCTACTGACAAGGTCCAGCCCAAGGCCCCCCACTACTGTTTAAAAACGTTCAGGGTCTTCCCTTTCTTTTCTGCGTGAGCACTGACAAAGAATCAGGCAGAAATCCAGTTCTGCCTTTTACCAGCAGGTTTGTATGTTGACCTCAGTGGAGGGAACTCTGGTCTAGATTAACTTTTCTATTGATCTTTTTTTTTAATAAATATTTTATACCAGCAGAAAAAAACCAGATGGTTTTACAGAATAAAGGTAACAGTCATTTTGGGGACAAAACTCTTAAGAGTGTATCTTGAATAGCCAATATTAATTACCTTGCAATTATCTTTTGAAAGCTGCAGTACAAGGGACCTGGAAAGTCATGGTGGCCACATGTTACAAGCTCATACAACAATGTACAGAAACACATTTAAAGTGTTTTTTTTCCATTTCCAGAGGAACACAGGGCACAGAAGAGCGTGTTCATCCCTCAGATTGTTTATACAGCAGAGCTAAATCTTCCGTAAATCTTGAAAGACATGTTCTACTGGAAGGAAAGTTTGCGTTTTTTCCCAGCAGGGACCCTGGAGTCCCTTTGGCAACCAGGCTCCAGAAGAATTGCAGAAGGTGAACACATTTGTGTGCAACAGTTGTGTCACTCGTGCCAGCAGAGCCATGTAATGTCTTTCTGTGTTAGCACAGGCAGGACATGATGGGAACTGTCTCTGCTTATTTTTGCAACTGAATCCACTGTCAGAAAGTGGTTGCAAAGCCTGCCCAGCTGGATTCTGTTAAAAATAATCATTTCTGCCTCACTTAGCCTGAGCTGATTGATCTGATGTTGAGAAAAGGATGGGCAGAGAAAGGAAAACAGTGGCCGCTTATGAGCGGTTACTGAGAATATTCCTCTAGGTTATCCTTTCAATTCGCAGTTTTTAACCAAGTGATAAGCTAAGTGTATTTCTGAAAAGTGCTTCAGGCTCAGATTTTACCTTTTCTTGGGGAATCATTGTGCCAGAGTTCAAACTTTGCATTTGCTTGCAAGGACTGCTGTGCTGAGCTCATTTCTCATTGTCTCCCCAGCCTTTATCACACAAGGATGAACTTTAGATAATAACATAAACTATGGCTATAGCCTGCTTATGCCTCAGTCAGCATCTAAGGCGCCACTTAATGTCTAATTTGAGACAGCAGGTACTGACCTCTTGTTTAAACCAAAATCTTTCAACGTTAAAAAATTGCCCTCCTGAGAAGCCAAGAAGTAACTAAAATAGATGCGCCTGGGTGGTTTTGTGTGCTCTATGGTTATGAGTTCTTCTGAGGAGCACTCAGGAGTGTTGTTGACTGTGATCCAAGTGGCTCAAATAATGTGTTCCTTTTACAGTTTCTTATCACGCTGATTCTCAAATTATTCACTGAACCTACTGATCCTTTAAAACCGTGTTCCACTTTAAGTTTTAAATGAGGTAGCTAGACACCAGCAGAGACCAGCAGCATAAAAATGCAATTTGGATGCTGTGAACGCACTCCTCTATGCTTTCAAGCTGATGCACTGAGGCGTAGGTGAATTCTGTGTTAAAAAGCAATCTAAATTAAAAGTACATCTTTCATTCTGAGTTTCTTAATAAATGTAGCATTTATGTCAGCCCTTCTTTAGATTTGGTAGAACTGAGCACTGTGAAACCTGATCACTATAAATGTGCTACATACTTCCCATAATTATGAAACAAACATTTAACATAATAAATTCCAGCGCACAGCAGATTTATAAACTCTGTACTTTGTCTGTTGGCTGTTTATGGTGTATAATTGCTTAGAAAAATAATGTGAAGTAAAACCTGAATTCTGCAACCACTTAAGTACAGATCTGACAGAAAACAAACTTCTTTATAAGGTGTCCTGATATATCGCCAGAACACTGAATAAGGCAAGGCTTCTGCAATGAAAATAGTATAGAAAGATACAGTTAAGATTTTCTTCACAATACAAGGAGCTCAAAATGAGTTTGCATGGGTGACATTCATTGTGTCATAACATTACACAAAGATATTTGACTTTGTCATAACAATAGTGTTCTCAGAAAACAATCAGTAGTTTTTACTTCTTTCTAAGTTTTTCTGCTCACTTGTGCTACCAACACAGTTTTGAGCCTCCAGATTGACAACACAGACTTTGGCTTGAACTTACAGAAGCTGCATTTAAATTGTGGATCTGGGAATACTTCCAAATGCCTGGATCCAGGTGTTTACCCAGCTAAGCTGTAACCTCCTGTTGACATGGCTTTGCCCTGATTTCTCCATCACATCTTGGCTTCCAGTGAAAAGAACCCACATGCACTCACCAGACAGGAGACAGGATGTGCTGTAGTCACAGCTCAGCTCTAGATTTTGCCTGAAGGTGCTCTGGTGTCAAGGTATTTCTCCGGTGATTCCTTTCCAACCTTCTGACCTGGTATTTCCTTCTATTAATCTGTGGTCTTTTCCTTGCCCCTCTCTTCCCACGACCATACTGCTCTTCTCATCCATCTAGCTCCAGTCTTATCTCCTCTAGCTCCCCTACTCTTCTCCTCCCAGCTGTGGTCTCCTCCTGTAGCCAATTCCTTTCCAGGTGCCTTATCACTTCTCAGGCCCTTTCTGCTCCCTTTATTTCTCCCAGACTCGTTTTCCTATTTCACTCTCTCTTCCTTTCACCAACACCTTCAGACACTGTCTCACCCTCTTTCCTTTTCTCTCCTTGTCTAGATTGTTGTCTCAGTCAGTCCCATTTCTTCCTGATGTCTACTCTTCAGCCCCTCATCACTCTTATTCCTCACCTCTTCTCCCTCTTGCAGTCCCAGCTTTTCCCTTTCTCCATTTAACCTCTGTAGGTCCCCAGTTCTCCCAGTTCTCACCTCCTTGTCCAACTAGTCCTTTTCCACCTTGATACCATCACTACATGATACATCTTTTGCCTCTGTGGACAGTGATCCTGCCTTCTTCTCCAGGATATGTATTCTCCTCCTTTAATGAGCAAAGAGTAGCTCCTTTCTCGACCTTGCTCATGCGCTTGCAAGAAGCTGATGAAGACACATTCTCTGCTTTTCCCCTGGTCTCTGGCTTCCCTCCAGCCATGAGAGCTACCAGTCCTGCCTCTAAGACAGGAATGCACTAACAGTTCTTCAGCTTTCCTTAATACTTGAATAGTCTGCCCATCGAAAAACAATTGCAATTCTTGGCAACTCATATAAAGCCCTAGCAAATGGATGGGTAACATTCTTTTCTTTTTATGTTGAAGAAGATTCTCTGTAATGTTATCCCTTTTCCCTTTATGTTGACTGGCATAATTCCTATAGCTTTTTCCCCAATAAATACTACACTATGAAAAATAAAATGGCTGTTTTCTAGCTACTGCTTGACTTTTAGCCAACTAGGTTCAAGCCATGCCCCATGGACTTCAGAATTTTTTCTGAATCTTTTGTTTTGCTCATCTTTCTTCCAAACTAAAATCTTAAATTGAAAGTTCCCCATGGCAGGCAGAGGCCAGTATCTCTTGCTGCCTCAAGTTATTTATAGAAATCAGCAGACATAAAAGATAGAAAGATATAATTCACTCACGGAAAAAAAGCAAATCTGCTAATACTATTCCACGATGCTGAGACAGTAAAGAAGAAAAGAATGCGATCAGTGTTCACATGGCAGGATGGACACTATGATCCCACAGACCCTTCTGGGGTCCTTAAGGTTTTCAACTGCTGAAGTCATCTTCTACTTAGTTATTTTAATCATATCCCATTCTAGGTCATAGTTTTAGGGAACATTCCTGTGGGATTGTATCCATGATGTCCTTTGTTAGCAGTTGTAAGAATACCAGAAAAGAAGGCTGCAGAGTGCTGCCTTCTGGGCATGAAAAGTTTTTTTTTTCCTAATTATTTCCTAGTGAGGGCTGTCTGTTTTAAGAGTACTAGATCTCCAAGGACTTGCCAAATTAAATACTGTGAAATTCTCTCTGAATTAGGCACAGAGGTGTGCCGTATAAATTTAATAGTTCAAACCAAGATACTAATTCAATAAAAACCACAGAAAGATTACCAGTTTGCAACATCTTGAAATCTGAGTTCTAAAATTTCTATCAATAGCAGAGGATGAAAAAGTAGTATGAATTAAAGATTGAACCAGTGTTTTGCAAATACACAGGAATGATTCTAAGATGAGCTCAGCACAAATGGCTGATCAAATGTCATAATCTACAACTCCAAAAATAAGCTTTAAAGATTTACTTAAAGGTCAACATCTCTTTAAACCCTGCAAAAAGCACTTCATGTGACAGCAAATTTTCTTGTGATGTACAGCAGAATTATACAAATACGTGATACAACTTTATTTGTCTGGTGAATTGTGATAGCATGACGTGCTTTTGGCCTAGTTGAAACTGAGGGGGGATTGGGAAACACATCCTATTCCTGAGGGTAAAATGTAGTTTTCTAATAAATAAGGAGTGAGGATGAATGAAAATGTAAATCCCTCAAACGTTCTGAATTCCATCATGTCTTTGATATATAATTGTTTAATGATTTCCTGAGGGAAAAACATCACCTTGTATTTAGGGAATAGTAGTCTGGAAGATTTGGTGAAGGAGATGTCCTAGAAAATATTTCTAGGAATGCAGTGGTTCTTTAGGAGATACAGCTGCTGTCTGTAAGGTAGCCTGTCTCTCAGGTCCCCTCGTTTATGTCAGGAATAACACAGCCTTCACAATTACTACACTGTAGGTTTTTGAGCTGTTAAATCTACATAGCACTAGGGAAAAAATACTTAGGGAACAGGAATTTGCTAGAATACATCTAAGCAGCATTAGATAGCTGTTGTTACAGTCCAGCTAAAATGGAAACACTGACCCAGATTCTCACCTTGTTGTTCCTTGGTGCCTCCATAGTCAGTGCAAAGTTATTCCACGTGCCTATTGATAAAAATAAAAGATCTGTAAGAGGATTCATAATACTTTCCTTTCTTTTTCTAGTCTGACTTTTTTCGAAATCAACCATGAAGTTAAGAAGGTATCACATGTAGAAAGTGTTACAAAAGCAAGCGGGCTATTTATTTTGTTCCATGTTGTAATCAGCAATATCAGCGTGAGATGGCCCAGGCTGTTTTCTAGGGTTGTGAACCCAGGTGTGCTGAAAGTGAGTCAGTAATAATCTGGATATTTTGCACTGGAAGTGGTAGATGATTATAATGTGAATATCAGTTGACTTTTTAAGGCTTTGTTGTGCCAGGAAGTCAGCCTTCGGTGCACCTACAGTGATGTTCCAGTTTAGATCAGCAGTGCACTCTTGAAGCAAACCTCCTATCTGTCCTCCTTGCTGTGGCTTAGTTCCCCTCACAGACTGACCTCAGTGCATATGACATGGATACCTTTTCAGCCAAGCTAAACCTCAAGATGTCCTCCAGGAGACAGCCCTTAACAAACTGCAGCTGCAGGTGGGCATTCAGCTCCCCGGCTCTGACAAGCATGAGTCAAAAGTAAACTCCCTTAACATGTACCATGCCAATGCTGTGCACTCTTGCACTCTGCACCAGATGTTTTGATCTATGGACCCATTCCCGTTGCACTCCACTACTTGCTAGCAGAGGAGTAGCAGGACATTCAGCAGGTTGCCAAATGGAGGCATGTTTTGAAGTGATAACTTACCAGGCTCAGGCAGTTATCCACTCTTCTACCTCTCACTAAGTCACCCCTGGCTTCAGGATTTCATTAACCAATATCTGACTTTCTTCCTCAAACAGCGGGTGAGTAAAAAGGAATACTCACAGACTAACTGAAAATAAAGAGTATGAGTACTTTTAAATGAAAGTGTACAGTACTCATTCTATCAGAAACTACAAAGGAAGAGCAAAACCTTCACATATGTCATTTTACTTATGATAAGGCTAGCAGGCTTTGGTATGCAAATACAGGGGAGGGAAAGAATGGGAAACAGATGTACCCAGAAGGTACTGGAGTTTCTTGGGAGACTGGAAAAGGATACCGTACTAGACTTTTTTAGAAGAAAAAAACATAAGAGGAACATTCAAATGAAGGCTAATAAATATTAGTAATGGGAGAATTGTTTCCTTTGAAATGAATTGGTAGAAAATGCTAACTTGAAAAGATTATAGTAGGGCTACAGCTTCCACATGGAATGTTTCGGGATTCTAGCAGGAAAGGTGAAATATGGTACTATGTTTTGAATAAGTCAACTCCACATCAAGGTTTTTGGGTTTACTGAGAAGAACAGAAACCACACTATGGTATTATGCTGCCACAGTGTCTCTGGGAAATGGTGCTTAGAAGGCTGGCTTCTGGGCAGGCTCAGTGTCATGCTCTCTTCTCTCCTCTCCTCTGATGGTACAGAATAAGAAGTGTAGGTGATTGAGGCAGCATGCTCTGTAGGAACGTAAAAATGAAGATTTCCATGTTAAAGCTTTGCTTTCACAATGCTCACCATGTTTTCTTTCATGACAGTGTCATACCAGTGTTGGTAAGAGAAAAATTTTAAGCACCCCATGAAAACATTTTGTACTGTCAAAACAAGACTCTGACAGCCTCAGATTACATGCGTCCATAGCAGATCTGGCACAGGTATTGGCAATGAAGCATACCATGCTTGCTCTTCTTTGGTGTCATTCTGGAGGGTGACAGCTGTGAAAGGCAATCCAAGTTTATTTCTTAGCCCTTCACAGGAGTTGACGTTAAGACATCAACACCTGAGGAGGAACATGGTGCAGACCTCCTTGTACTAAGCAGTGTTAGGAAGACTCTTGCATATTTCACACTTGCCAGTGAAGAATTACAGAAGTGGCAACTTCTAACTGCTTAGGTGCAAACTATTGACATTAGCTGGTACAAGCTAATGAATTAATCTGGTCCCACAAAGCATAATTGAAGTGTCCAGGAGCTAGGACACATCAGCACTACCAGAAAGGAGTGAAAAGGTGGGTTGTGCTCTATAATAAAATATTATGAAAAAACATCATCCTGAAGTTGGGCTCTTGCAGTTAGTTGATGGATACTTGCCAACTTTGGCCATTCTCTGGCTGTAACTCATTTTCCCCATTTTAAATAAGGAAAAATATCACTGAAACATGATTAAGACTTATGACGCACTCAGTTACTGTGGTGGGAACATCACAGGTTCATCAAGTACAATCTTTTGTGTTCAGTTTAGGTGAAATGTGCTAAACTAAGCCCCTCTGAATGACAGGAAGAGAAACACTGAATATCCAGCTACTGCCCGAGACAGGGTTTGGTGAAAAACAGCGTGTGAGCATGTAATTAAAGATTTATAGTTGTTCACATGTAGAAGGGGCCGTAAGGACACTTTAGAGATTTTTTAAGTGTGCAGCTTTTCAACTCACACATTTTTAATACAGTTCTTATTTTTTTCAAGTCATCTTGAATTTCACCACAGTAGCAGAGAAAGAAAATGAGCAAATGCTGCTCCTGACAAGATTGTCCATCTGGCATAGTTTTTCCATGTAATAGTGTTAGGAAATGTCAGCTGTCACTTGCAAGTGAATGTGTGCAGGTTCAGCTGCCTAAATTTATCATGGAGGGTGACAGACCTAGAGAAATTCATCCAAGGCTTCGTTTCCAACAGCTGCCACAGCTTAGGATGCAGCATCTACCCTCAATGTGACGCACTTACCCTCCAAAGCATAGTTAGGCAGCTGCTAAATTTTAGCCAGCCCCACTGGCTGACACATTGTTTGAATGCTTAAATCTGGCCAATTCCAATCACAACATCCCAAAGCAAATGAAAAATAAGGTAGGTATTTTGCACCATAGTGAATCATAGAATTGTAGAATCACTAAGGTTGGAAGAGAGCTCTAAGATCATCAAGTCCAACTGTCAACTCAACACTCCCATGCCCACTAAACCATGTCCCTAAGTGCCTCATCTACATGTCTTTTAAATACTTCCAGGGATGGTGACTCCACTACTTCCCTGGGCAGCCTGTTNCAGATCAACACTCCCGCCCAGCTTGGTGTCGTCTGCAAACTTACCGAGGGAGCACTCGATCCCCTCATCCAGATCATTGATAAAGATATTGAACAAGACCGGCCCCAAAACTGAGCCCCGGGGAACACCGCTTGTGACCGGCCACCAACTGGATTTAAGTCCCTTGACCACAACTCTCTGGGCTCGGCCGTCCAGCCAGTTTTTTACATGTGCATGGGGGAGGCTCCCTGGTCCTGGGGCTGCCTCTGGGGTGTAACCCCATCCTGCCCAGTCCATGCTTCAGTTCCTGGGGGATGATCATCCTCCTTGGTGTCTCTCTCATCTTTCTCTCATCTTTTCTGACAGCTGGGAGCAGCAAGCATAAACTTTCTTTTCCTGGAGGGCTTCACTAATGCAGAGCAGGCTGCTTGCTGGGACCAGCCCACGCTGCTGTTGTGTGTCCTGCATGGGACAGGGCTGGGCTAGAGGAGAGCTGCCCAGCGGGACCAAATCCAGGCACCATCTGCACCACAGGTTTGAGGGCTTGTGGGACCACCCCGGTTCATATCACAGCACCTCTTACCTTCCCAGTATAGCTGGTGAGGCTGCTGCTGGTGGGCAGGGTGGGCTGTCACTTTGGGAGGAGAGGGACTGAGATGCTCACCCAGAAGCCAGCAGTCATGCTAGTTCATGGGTTGAAGATGCAGCATGTGCTGACCTATAGCCAAGAGCTGGAATTGTATTTAGTAAGTTGTTAAATAGGAAAAAAATGGACCAAAACCAGACAGTTCACAGAGGACTCCAAATCTATTTAAATGTAATGCATGAATGCACAGCCTTAAGTTTGGTACAAAACCTTAATGACATGAAGCCTGGGACCAAGGTCTGAAGAAATTAAGCACAAAAATGTGAAGAAAAGGAACAAACGGAACGTCATATACACTTCAGAGTATATTTTTTTATTGTTTCAAATTAAAAAGTGCAACCCTTTGGGGGTACTAATATCTGTCCTCAGTCTGAGGAATAGCTTCCTTATTGAGTCCACAGATAAATCTAATAGCAAGTTCAACAGTGTGATGATTCCTGTATTCCACAGCATCAGTAAGAATTTATTGCTATATTCGACAGAACTTCTGCCCCTGAGGGCCATTGCATCTTCATTGCAGGCATTTATTGAACGACATCCTGCTTTGCTTAATGGCTCGTACAAAGCGAGATGAATTACAGCATTTCTGAGGTGGGAGCTGCGGGGGTTAAGATGTGATGCAAACAAATCAAAAAGGAAACCCCAGGCTTCTTCCCAACAATTTGCACAAGTGCCACTGGCAGGAAAGTAGAAAATCAGCTGTTGTTTAAATGTATCACCTAAACATACCTGTGAATCATATCACAGAAACACTTGGACAAAAAGACCTCAAGGGTATTCCCACAAGAAGGCTTCTTGCTGCACAGGTGCAATGAAGTAGCCAGCATATTTTTGGAACTGGGCTTTTAATTGCAGATAATCTGTTTCACATGGGGTTAAGAATAGTCAACAATTTAAAGCTCCTGGAAAATACAAAACACTAATGGAATAAGTTGATCTTTGGCTATTTCAACCAGAGCAGTCTGAAAAGCAGAATCTAGCATGGAAATTTGGGATTGCAGCATAGGAACTCTCTAAGCCTATTATTTCCTTAGCTGCAACTGATTTTTCTTTAAAAAAAAACAAAAAACAACAACAAAAAAAACAAAACAAACAAACAAAAAAACCCCCCAAAAAACAAAACGTGGATATCCCAGAGCAGTGCAAGGGAGCAGCAAAAGCCTGTGATATGGAGGAATTTCCAGTTCTGAATGTATGTGATAATGGAATAATAAATATTAAACAAGAACTCTCAAAGAAAGTTTGGAATGTTAAATAAATGGCTACTGAATAAAAATATGAAAACTGAACAGACACGCCAGCACTTTGAAGTCCCTACCGTGTCTGACAGCATTTCTAATTTGGATGATGGCTGACTGTGCACTGTTTCATTTAGAGCTGCTTAGGAGTCTTCCATCAGAACAATTTTCTGGAAAGAAAACAAAATTTACCTTGGGGGATTTTCTATTTGCCATTTGAAAACAACAGAAACAAAATCAATTTTCCAACTGGAAAGCAGCCTCTCCCTTGTAGCAGCCATGCACTTTTTACTAAAAACTAGTAAAATCAGTAAATTGCATTTTTTTGCTAAAAACTTCTACAAAAATTAGCAAAATTATTCTAATCATGCAGCTCACAAACCCCAAAAGTTCCAGTTCAGGTCTCAACCATGCTTTTTAAATGTGTAGATTTTCAATGGGATGAATTTCTATTTTTCCAGAAGCTCTAGACAGAACAAAATGTTATCAATACTTTGCAGAGTAGCAAAGTAATTCTCACATCAGCTTCATGGATGCTACCACCTCTAAACTGCTTCTGATACTTCTGTGGTGCTGCAGCACACATTGCAAGATGCAGAGAATTATCTTGCCATTTAAATGTGTGAGAAAGCCAAAGACTTCAAAGCTTTTTAAAAAACTGAGTGGTACTTACAGGAACTTTGAAAAGTACATCTTGGTTTTCAAAGAAGATTTTTAATATAGCAAAAATTATTAAATCTACTTATTATCAGCCTTGAATGCAGTGAAAAAGTGTGCATTGAGCCAAACATGGTTGCTTACTCAGCTGCTTCAAATAATTAGAAACCAGGAGGCTGACTTTCAGTTTAATTGGGCTTAATTAATTGGCTCACATTCACCCTGATATAAGTCAAAAGCACCTTCACAACCATCAAATAGAAATCAGTGCAGTCCACCAGTAAGTGTTCTGCAAGGCTGGTGGCTGAAACTACTGCAGAATTCATATCAGTCTAACAATCAAAGGATACATGAGATCAAAACTAAAATGAGGATGAGACAGTTCCAGAAGAAAATCAGCAAGAATGATCAGATTGTCTAGACAAAAGAGATAAGGACTGAAAATATTAGACTGGAGAGGAGTTGGTGGACCTGTGGGATGAGACTCACCTTAGCTCATGCTAGACATCTGCTGTGTCGATGTCCTCACCTGAGCAGAGTAGGGGACACCACAGGGGAAGCTGAGCATAAATAGCCAATATACTTATGTTCAGTCTGAGCCCCGTGTGGTCCCAGCTACACTATAAAGCAATCAAGAGAAATATAATTGAAGGAGAAGCGAAGGACACAAATAGCCTTTAGAATATGTGCTCTTCATTCCAGTGTTTACATGTGAGTTAGTATCTGTTTTCTTTATTTCAGCTGAACATAGATCCTTTAGGGTATGAGCATCTAGATGAATTACAAAGTATGACTTTTCTGATGTTTGACACAAAGAGTAGCATGAATTTAAGAATGCTTAGTAGGCTTTTACTTTCTATTTTACATTTCTGAAATTGTCTCTACAAGTTATTTTTCATCCTGTTCTCTCTTTCTTCTATGGGCTCCTCTTAATTTAGTATCAGAAAGCAATACTTTGCAGAAAGATCTTTGCAACAGGTTACACCAATGAATGATCTTACCTTTAATGAGATTTCATACACTGACTTTGCTCTGACAGATGACAAAGTCTGAATATCCACTAGCTTTTGACTGCCTTAATGAACCATCCTAAGGAGCTCATTCTGTGAAGAGAGGGCTGGAGAGCAAAGAAAAGTAAAATAATTTTAAAAAAAGAGTGAAAAGGAAAGAAGACAAGATATGATTAAAAATGGTAAAATATTTAAAAATTATTCCTGAATTTATTCTGGATTCTTTTTGCCTGAAAATTTCTTCATTCCTTTTTTGCCTATGCCACTTTGCATTTTTTGTGGTTTCCTGCGTGTTTGACCAAAGTTCTGCAAAAGGTAATCTCATGGGACACAGCTCCAAACAGCTTCCCAAATTTGTTTCTGTAATAAAGCTACCCCAAGCTCCAGCCTCACACAGCTCCCTCTTAACTGGGGTTGTGTCACTAACGTAAGATCCCAAATAATGACTGATGCGTGTCATTTTGTGTCAAACTCTGCAATCTGCCTCAACTGGCTTCATGGCTTTTTTTGTTGCTGCTTAAAACCAGATCAATATGCAGCTTACAGCTGTTAGATAACAAGATATGCACTACGACCTCCTCTCTCTTTCCTGACTCCAGGCTTTTATAACTCTCATAAAAATGCCTTTCAAGCAATCTCTTCTTGAGTCACCATTTGCTATATTCTCAAGTGTATATGGTCCTGTAAGCTACAGTATATGGAGCTCCTGTATATGGAGCCTGTAAGCTACAGTTTCATGAATCCTATGTGCCTTTCTACTAAGGAAAGACAGTTTTTTCTCTGCTCCTTTCCCTCCTTCCCCAGGGAGACAAAAACCTGAATATTTCGGTCTCTCACCTCATGCAAAGTCATATCTACAGACTCTCTCCTACAATACTTCATTGTTGGAAAAAGACAAAAATTGCAAAACATGACCATAAATGATGCTAGTACAAAGAAGTCATGACTGTTTTTCTGTATTTATGACTTTTTTTCACTTTTCTACAATGTGAGAACTGTTCTCCTTGGTACGTTTATTGGCGTTACAAATTTTGGTGTTGCATTTGCATGTTAATTAAGATGTCTTGAAGGAAGCTACCTAATACTCTAAACAGAGATAGCTAATTGAAAAAAATACACTCAATGCCATGGGTATGTATTCCCCTGAGAGAAAGAGACAAGACATGGTACAGAAAGTTGCTTTTTTGTAAAAACAGCTGACAATCAAATGGGGACTTGCTGTGAATTTCAGGCATCAACTCCCTGCTGTTGGTATGTGTGTGGACAGACCCTGCCCTCTCAAGAGCCACCGCACACCACACACCCCAGCGCAAAGCAGCGGACTTTGTAATAACGCTGAGAGCCCAAGTCTGCTCTCTGAGATGGCAATTTTCCAACTTACATCAGTAACAAGGCGAATTGGAACCAGCCAGATTTATTTATATGGGGTAGTAAAGTCTCCTCATGTGTGATAACTTTCCCACAGGAACAGCTTTTGAGATAGCTGCCAAATGAAAATTGAATGCCAGGACACCATGTTTATTTATGCATCTGTTATCACTGCTCTTATTTACATGATCCTGGTAAATTTTTATGTGTTTTACAGTGCAGACACATTTTTATTGCACATTTGAAGCATTAAGTTCATACTGATGGAGCTAAGTGGTAAAAAAGCCTTCTGTTCAGCCTTTTTGAACAGAATATGTGTGTTCACACATTTCCCATGGGAGATGAGAGTTCACACAACTTCAGAAACTCTGGGTGCTCTCCTAGTCTCTTTTCAGAGATCACTTTCATGAAAGTCCATCCTGAGACCCACCCATATCTGTAGCCATATTCCACCTCCGGATGGTGCCAGGAAGGTGAACGGGAGTGAGATATCAGAGCTATCATGTCAATACTGCAAATTCTTTATGATGAAAATTTAAAAACTCTTTGAAAGATGTTATGTCATAAGAACATGGCAGAAATTAATCCGACAAGGGCAATGGTGCTAGCTGAGAGACTTGTTAGGTCAGGCACAGCAATCCATGAATGCATCTATACTGCTCTTAGGTTCCAGCAGTTCAGTCTTTGTCCTAACAGTTTGTGCGTTTACTTACTGCAATCAGCACTAGAAGTCATCCATGGAAAGCTTCACTGAAGGGATAGATATTCTTTAAATATCCATAGTTTATATAGTCTAGCAAAGCAAAGGCTGAGGAAGGATACAATTTCTCTGTTAAACTACTTCAGTGAGGTAGATATCACGGGAAGATGAAATATTTATGTAAAAGAGGAAATCTGGCATAAGGTCAAATGCACAGACGCCTAGTTGTGAAGTGGGTTTCTATTCAGTCTTTTCAAAGGGGCAAAACAATCAGTTTGAAGATAGAGTTATACCAGATTATGAGAAAGGCTAAAATAATAGCGTTTATGAGGAAAGCAGGAAATGGACTCAACAATCTAATAGGTTCTTTCCAGAATTATGTTTTTAGATGGTTCGGGTGCCGGTAATTAATTTTCTCTCTCTCTCCAGCATTATTTGTAATCTTGCATTCTAAATGGTTTCCCACAGTTTAGAGGGAAAATATAATGACTCAATTAAGGGAGGCTTATTTAAGACAAATGAAATTAACAGCAGTATTGCACTGGTTAAAAAAAAATATACTTTTGTTTACAACATAGAAGAGAGAGAAAAAATGTCTATGGTCTATCAGATTTCCAAAGACGTATGGTTTTTTCCCTGTGTTTTAGAACAAAAAGGCATATAAGTTTAGCATATATTATTTCAACAAGTAGCTACGAGATTGGCTATTTAGATTAAAATAAACTCTGAATGTAAAGACCAAACAGAGTTTCTAAACAGATGTTTGCCTCTTCTGTACAAACATGGAAAATCCCAGGACTTAGCTTATGGATAACACTTTGGCTGCTGAAGTGCAGTATGCATCAGATGACCAGTTCCTACACAGATTATAACCCATACAGAGCTCCTTCCTGATTTGGGAATTTTCCAGAATTTTTCAGGATGAAAGAGTTTGTAACATTTATTTTTATTGTATATTTAAGGGCTGTAAATGGTCCTCGTGCAGGGCTTAGCTCCAGCAGGATCCAGATGTGAAGTCCCTGTCCAGTACCCGTTGCGCACACACGAAGGGGCAGAGCTGGCTGGAGGGAGAGGCTGAGCCCAGGGGTGGATGAGGACTCCCATCCCCTCCACACTTCAGGTGTCCAGGTCAAGGCTGGGAGGAGGCACGTTTGGCTTTCTGCTAGTGAGGACAATGTGTGGCACAACAAGAAGAGTCCTGCAGAATGAAACAGATGGATTTGAGTATCTCATATTCACACCATTTGCATTTTGGGGGGCTACTGTGGACTAGGCATGCTGGGTGTGCTCTGGCTGTGTGTCTTTTGGCTTCGTGTCATCTGCAAGAGTTTGTTTTGAGAGATCCCTCTGCAATGCAAACCGAAGTGCAGTTAAGTAGTGACAATTGAGATATTTCCTCAAAAAGCACACCCCTGATGTGAAATGAAGCAGAAACGCAGGCCTCCTGCAGGCTGGCACCTATTACTGTCATTTGAAGGGACTGAGGAATGTCTAAAGTTTTCTTTTCAAATACAGAAAAGAGAAATTGTTGGTATCCCATTTCTCTTTGCCCCAAATTCTGTGAGTTACCCATATTCTGGATGTCCATATTATGCCAGAGATGTGGAGGTTTGCAAGCAGTAGTACATGTTTCTCTGCTGTGCCTTGGAGTGAGCAAGAAGCATATAGGAGGGCACCTGGCAGGAACCTGCTAAATAGGTGACATTGCCAGCAGGGTGGGAAGCGGCATGAAAGCAGGCCAGTGTGCCTCTGCCCAAAGCAACAGCTACACCTCATGCAAGAAAAGGTAGTGGTACAGACTTAGGAACCATTTGCCCTTTTTCACCTGATTCAGGCACGACCTCATTCAATTGTATTTATTTAACAAAAAGGAATCACAGGGAAGAAGGTGTGAGAAGCTCCAGCTTAACACTTACAGCACTTGGAGTTGAGCCCTCCACCACCAAGGAGGGTGGCAA
Organism: Pelecanoides urinatrix; assembly: GCA_013400755.1. Classification (NCBI taxonomy): domain Eukaryota; kingdom Metazoa; phylum Chordata; class Aves; order Procellariiformes; family Procellariidae; genus Pelecanoides; species Pelecanoides urinatrix. The sequence goes on from VZTQ01006676.1 coordinate 25,252, forward strand.
CAGCTACCACACCATGCACCTCCACCTTCCCATGGAAGCTCTGTCTCTGTGCCAAGGGAATACGAGGTGCATGGCACGTAAAGAGAGGGCACTTGAAGGACACACATTTCATGGAGGAGGGGTTTGAGATTCTGCTTTTGGTTTAAACTACACTCCATTCAATGTAAAAGACAAAGATGCCCTCAAGGATGAATCCAGGAATGCAAAGGTGGATCCAGCATGAACGAAGACTCCTCCAGCTGAGTGTGTTGAGGTGGGAACCACTGTCTCATACTGAGGCAAATGGGATTTGGCTTCTATATGATGGTCTGCAGTGCAGTGAGAAGTTAACAGGGTTAACTAGCTCAGTGGTGCTAATATAGCTATAATAGCACTGCTGGTATGAGAACTAGCTCAGGTATCTCTACCCTGCTCTTCACTGCACTGTGTAAAGTCACTGCTAGCTTCTGAGACACCAGCCAAAAGCTGGGCCACTCGCTGTTTGACTGGCACTGTTCTGGATGGATGCAGAAACAAAGCCACAGAAGGCTTGAGAAACCTCCCGTAAAACACAGATATCTAAGAACCCGTTTGGAAACCTTCTGGTTTTGGTGGATATGGAGCAAAGACTTCTGATTCATGCATTTGGATGTTGCAGCCAAAGTCCTGCCAAGCCTTTCTTTGGATGGAAAGCTTATTTTTTAAAGCATACTCAATGGACCTCATCCAGTTCAATAGAAGTGGTAGCACTGACTGCAACAGAGGCTTGGAGCAGTGAAGTGCCTCTGGAGGAGAACATCAATTGTTACAGGTGATGTAAGTTCACCCTGCTCATCTGGCCAGCACCACCTTTAAGTAGCAGCTGGAGTCATACAAAATCATCAAGAGTACATCTGACTAATTTATAGAAAATTCGTCTTAATAGAGATGTATGACTGAAGCATATATTTGGATTTAGTGCCCATTTTAGCTGTACTGCTAATGAAAGTACTGGAAGGAAAGCCATATACAGAGAGACAGCAAAAGAAAATGGAATCTCCTGCTAATCAGATGGGATTTATCAATCTATGGGAGGTTTTTACCAGCTTTTACTTCTCAGCCACTTAACTGGAGTAGCATTCTTTCACTTTTTATTAGGAACTGCAGACATCTTTCTGACAGTCCTCTTGAGAAGACCAAGAGAAAGCAACTATTATTCTTCACAATAAATGGAAATCTTGTAAATCTTATCCTTGATGGATAATCAAGGCTGCTAACGAAGTCAGTCGAACTTCCAGGTAGAATTTTAACACTTTTTTTGGTAGCCCAATATAATTAGGGGTGAAGTAATGGAGAAATAAGCACAAACAGAGAAGTTCTCTAACACGTACAACACCCTGTAGACCAATTTTCACACAAATAAAACACGGCTTGCCTTCTATTCTAGTGGTGAGAACACTCTAGATGCAATAGGCTGCGAATGAGGAATGAACTATGTGAGCATTGAAAATCTTAGATTAAATCCACTGAACTTCATGTACTTTCAAAACTATCTGTCACTTTTCTCCAGTAGTTCTGAGACTGTATATATAGATAGATAGATATAAATGAAATAGAAACAGTTGTGATAAAATGACCAGTTGGAACATATGCTATAAGGCTTTGGGAATGAGAAAACCAGCATCAACCTAGGTTTTTTTTTCCAGATGGAAGAAAATCAGGGTCTTAAATCAACACCTGAGTGACACAAAAACTAGGAAAGGAAAAGTTAATTCATTCATTTTTGTGCCCAGTTGCCTCGGTGTCAGACTTGGAATCGCACCTAAAAATACCAAGCTTTTTGGATAAATGACATTTTTTAGGACTTTAGGTCCCAATCAAAGTGATACAACTCAGTAGAAATATACAGGCACAAAACTGTAGCACAGAAAAATGTTTCAGAATAATTTTATTTTCAATTTTTTGCCTTCTCAGATTTCTGTCTGATGGATCCTAGGGGAGGGCTCCCAATAACTATGGGTTGTAGAAACATGGAGGCAAACTGCATCCAGTGTGTATGTGTTCTCCATCAACTCTGGTGTGATCCATATTCAGGACAGGGTGGAATTATGTTACAAATAGAAGAAAAAACAAGTTGAAGAAGAACCGTTCTGTAGTCTCCAGAAAGAATAACATGTGTCTTCAAACCAGCTTTGCAGAAAAAGTTGGATCCACAACTTTGCTTTCTTTCCAATCATTTGTGGCTGGAGATCTAACAATCCTAATCCACAGCTTCATTTCCATTCCCAGTGGAGGCTGTGGCTGGCAGAATGGACAGGCTCTATATGCTCACTGGCCATAAACTAATCTCCAGATAATATTTTCTGTGTGAGAATTATTTTCAAGTGGATTAAGTCACTCTGTGTGCCAAGACCTTATTTCATGAGATTGTGATTTCAGTGTAGTTACCAGACACAGCTACTCTCAGCTTTACTTTGACAGTTAAAACTAATCAAATTAAAAGCAACGGATGGCTTAGAAAACTGCCTAACATCTGTTTGTTTGAGTTTGATTTATTAATCCTTTAGGAACTCATAACCTTGCTTATTTTCCCCGGCATCCCCTCAGCAGCCCACAGCTTGACTACTTAACCTCACATGGCCAAAGCTCCGCATACCAGTGACGTTATTCCCCATTGCCTCAAAGACAAGCAAGGGTGCAGTCAGGCCCACGAGGAGCGAAGAGCCGACGATTATCTCATCTTGGCTAGGTCACAAGGTAAGGGATGAGGACTCCCAGATCCCCCTCATTTCTTCTGCCCCACGGGGCAGCGATTGCTCACACCATCGGTCCCATCTGCCTTGATGATACCTCTTTTCAGTTTCCCTACGGCAAAGATGTAAATATGCAAACCTGAGCAAGCTTTACCAAATTATATGGGTTGAGCAGCCTCTTACACATGATACTTATTTTCAGTGAAGCTCAGCCATAAATAAAGTATGAAGAACCTTTTTGATAGGGTGAGCTGTCTTTGTAGCATCTTGTGAAATAATTTCCCAAAAAGCTTGAAACCCATTGTTAGAGCTAGTGTCAGGACTTTAGCTGGTGTCTCGCACTCAGGCTAGATTAGCTGATCATCTTTAACCTTCCATGCAGCAATTTTGTTCTCCACTGCAAAACAGCCTGTCATTTGTTTAAAGCTGAAAACATTTTTTCCCAGCTAAGGTGTTAAAAGACGATGAAAACCAGCAAACAAAAAGACTTACCGCAGGGTGCTGGTGACAAACTTTTGCCCATAGTCCCCGCAGGGACTGTGTAGTGATAGTGATGGGTAACCTATGGCTCCCAGGCCTCTTCAACAGTTTTCATCCGAGTGCCATTGTTGCAAGTGCACACACATGCTCACACGTGATGAGGGCAGGCACCGGGGTACTGATCCAACAGCAGCCAGTGCAGGCATCTACCAGGCATCAGAGATGAAGTATTCAGCATATATCACCCAGGCCACGATTACAAATTGAAATTGCAGCCCTTCTAATTAGGTGATAGGCCTCAAAATGTCAACCAGTACCTAGGAGGCTTTTTGAGCCTAAAGACAAACAGACAATAGATTTAAGAAGAGTTTTTTCTGTCCCTTCATCTGAATTATCTGAATGACTGGGAAAGGTTTTAAGACAAAGTGTTAAAGTTACCTCTATTGCACACTAATACCCTTAAATCTAGGTATACTTAATCAAGTGCATGTATACATTACTGTTCATAAACTTGGGGGGAAAAAAACTAAAAAAAAAACTAAAGAAAAAAAATTTTTTTTTAAATTAAGATAAAAGTAATCTGATGTTTTTAACAGTGTCAGCTAAGCTACCTATTTTTTAAAGCTATTTGCAAGGTTTTGAGAGCAGCCTTTATAATGTGGTCCAGAAGCAAAGGCAATTATGTGCATGAACTTTTAGTACAGCGTGAGTCCCTTTCAGGCTGGGTTTTCACATGTGTTTTGCACCTACAGATGCAGAGGCACTTTGTTGGCATTTGTAAAAGTGTCTAAAGATACCCAAGAAGAAGGGTGCCAAGAAGGCACCTGTTAAGAAGCCAGATAACTCTATTTGCCTCACTTTCCACACACCTGTGACTGAAATAATGCTGATCTGCGTCTCACAGGAATGGAAAGTTTGCTGGAAGTAATAAGTATTAAACAAAAAATCTTTATAAGTTTCACTGCAGAAAAAGCTGTTATGGAGTTGTCAAAATTTCCCACATCTCTCCTTTCACATGTCCAAAATTAACAAAACTGAGTTTCACGTCTGACTACAGTTGGGAGTTGGTGGCAAACACAAAGGTAGGCAGAAAATAAAGCTGACTACACAAAAAAACCCCTCGTGTTCCTAACCTCCCGAAACAATGGTTAAACAGTTAAAATTATTGAAAAAATATGTTTCCAGGATAGTATTTATTCTTACTTATGGTATAAATGCATTTTTAAACGGTTTATATTTAGTAGGGACTGTAATGAAAACCTGACTACTCAATTAGAAGTTGCATTTTTTGCTTCATCTCAGAAAGGGTGTAGAGTTGCAGCCTGTAAACAGTTGCAAGGCTCACACACCGATGCTGAGTAAAATGCTGCCATCTTTTGGTTGTACTCAAGAGAAACAGGTAGAAAAGAGCAAGATTTTATCTTCAGAAAGGCAAGCAGCAGTTGCTACCTCTGCACTAGTTGCTCCTAGAAGTATAGTCATTGGCTACAACCCCATTATCCTTGTCCTCAGTCATGGACTATAACTCCATAGGTACTGTATAAACCCTGAACAAGAAGTGGTCCTGTTCCCAAATAATGAAACCCCCCCCCCCCCAAACCTAAAACCCCAACAACAAAACCGAAAAACGAGAGAGAGAGAGAGAGAGAGACAGACAGACAGACAAGTATGGAAGCACAGCAAACCAGTGAGGCAAACATATAGGGATAAGAGGCAGTGGTTTCAGCATACCTGCAGGGTTGAGGAAAGGTTTCCAGACACTAAATGGGTTCTCTTGGCTTTAAAACAAAGCTCCACAGAGCTTGCTTTGTCATGGCCTTTAAAAAAAAAAATGCCCACATTAAATAAGTGGTGGAAGGAGTATAACTCATTTTGATAGGAATCATTCCAAGGAAAGCATATCCTGAAATTCTAAATACCACCACTGTTAGATTAATTTTCCCCCCACCCCAGCTTCTTACTGGTTGCTCTACAGGTAAAGCAAGACTAGCACAGACACAAGCCTTGCCTTAGAAATGAACTTCTCTGAAAAGAGACTCTTTTTTCCCCTCCTGAAGACATCAGGAGAACAGCTGTGGGGCCACTGAAGGGAGCTCCCTGCCCAGGGCTGCTTCTGCAGGTGAAGTCACTCAAGTGTACTTGCTTTTGTGAAATAAGTAATTTACAGTTTAACACCTTTCCTCTTTCAGGAAATTGCCTTCTGCTACTTTAATTTAAATGACAAGATAGTACCTTTCACAGGAGAATCCATCTAATGACAGAAAACCCTAGGATACAAGCAAAAATGCGAGGCTAGTTTTCCTCTCCTTCCATTTTGGAATTTAACATTTTTGTCTTTTATGCTAAGTATGGCCCCGGGCCCTTCCCCTTTCCTACTCTACACAAATGACACCTCTCACTCGCAGAGATCTGCAGCACGCTATAGCAAAAAAAAAACTGTTTTCAAAACACAATAATCCATAAATCCAGCTGGTGATTAAGCACTACCATTCAAATATTTGTTATCCTTTTGCACAGTAATGAATAGGAAAAATTTAATTGCCTATTCTCTTGTTAAAACACAATTGCCAGTTGCATGCCCAGCAGCATTTAGCATCTGCCCAGCACATAAATATTTCTCAACTCTCCTTTTACATTCTAATACTGTCCAGGGACTCACTCTGTCAGAAAAACTAATGCCTATGCTTGCCAGGATGATTGCTTATTAGGTTGAGGATTATTCCTGCATGCATACACCTGTATTTGAGGCTTTTGTAGAATTTAGCTTGCTAGTGGTTGGGTTGTATATGTTAGGCATTGGAAAATTAATGCTGATGGGCCTCCTGCAAGCATTCAGGGATCCTGAGACAGACTCAAAAAACCAGCCACCTAGAAAATGTACTCATATCAAAGGTACATGTCTCAGATTAAATATATGAATTGTTAACATGGAAATTATTCTGCAGATATATATTTGTCTTGTCCATATTTTTACCAAACTCAGCCTAATCTTAATCATAAAGGCTAAAGCTTAACTTTCTGTCATGGTGTAGCTCCAGCCAGCAACTAAGCACCACNTGGAAAATTAACTCTATCCCAGTAAGAACCAGGACACTTTCCCACCACTGAATCCCTAAGTCAGAGACAGATGTGCCCTCTCAGCCCATGGGAGCAGCTGCATCCAAGGAAAGACCCATTCCGGGGGAAATAGCTACTGTGCTGTGTTTCCAGGTTCCTGGCAGAAACCTGACTGGGAGAAGCTGTTCTTCCTTTGAGCCCTGGAGCCTGATCCCATTTGCCTCCCCGAGCAAAGCTCAGTTTCTAGGGTAACAGCAAAGAGGAGATGAACCCCATTCTGGGAGAATGATTCTAAATCAAAACCCAAGGAAGTATCTTCTCTTTGACTCTCAAATACCAAAGACAGCAGGATTTTAATGCTCTGCTGCTCTGAAGTCGTATAACTTAAATGAATCACAGAAGCTGTGATGGTTCACAGTAATACCTCCCCCTTGCATAGTCCTCTCAGTTTCTACAGCCCATCGACCAACAGGAGTTAATACACATTAATTTCCATCACAGGTGGGACACGAAAAAGCAGTATAAGCAGAGCTGACGTTCAGAAGCTTCTGAGCCCCAAACCCAGGTGCCTGAATACCCATTTAATGCTTGCAGTCTGGATCATGACTCTGAATTAGGGGAGGCACTTGTGTCTGAGAACACACCCTGAAACATCAGAGCAGTCCTGCCATCACATCTTCCAGCAGATCCCAGTACAAGGAAAGTGTGCCTCTGGCTTGCCACTGATTCACTGAGGAGAGAAGGAAGGAAACACTGGGTATTTGCAATTTTCATGCATATGCCCCTAAAACAAACTTCTGCATAATAAGAGTAAACACCTCAGCAGCCCTTGCTCTGTTGTTCACCTCGGTCATTGCATTTGGCACAGAACTCTTCACCCGGTGTTTACCACATGGGTATTTTTGTGGCTGGCTTCCTATCAGGCCAGCCAATTCTGCTATGGATTTGGTTGCTATTAAAGTTACGACACATGCCCAGCAGCCATTTGACTGAGTTGTCTGTTCTTGTTTTCAGAAGGTGGTAATGCTAACTATGGAACATGACAAGTATTCGGCAAATTGCTTTTTGCAGAATGTGAATGTCGATCTCCTCATTCAATTACATTATTGGCCAGGATTGTCATAAAGCCTTCAAAGTGTTCTCTTAGGGATTTGTAATCACTAATGCCAAGAAAAAACAGCTGTCATCTTGCTAAAGAATCTACTGAATTTTGTAAGAAACCTTGCTCTTGTATAACATGGCTGCTCTTGTTGGCAGCATGTATTACATCTGCTGCAAAATCTTGTTCTACAACTAGATCTAAAATAGGAAATAGAAAGCAAATACATATTTACAAATGATTCCTGGTTAAAACATGCTTCTGAATGTGTAACACTCTGAAACAATTGCTTTTGTTCTGAAATATTGCTTTTGTTCAGAAATATTGCTTTTTGTGAGTGGTGAAAAATGTCATAGAGCTGATATTTTTGTGGGACATCATCTGGTACATTTTTCTAAGAGAAACATTCTCAGAATGAAACCATCTTCTTCCTCCATTTGCACCTTTTTTTTATGACTAAACTTTTAGATAAAAAACTTCAAAAGATTTATTTTTAATTAAACTTAATTGAAATCTAACCCTGAAAATTGAAAGTCATATTTTAGTCCCACTCCATCATGATAGGCTTAGAAGAGTTGAGATTTTACTTGAAGAAAGGTTACACAGGGAGACTAAGAAAATGAAAGTCTGGGAGAGACCCTAGGGAAAAAAAAAGTGGAGCTAAAGCAACAGAAAGACTTATGAGAGACACATTATCCAGCTTCCACCTTTATTTTTGACAAGAATGGAATCCATCTCCAAAGAGGACACAACATATTTTCTAGCAGAGAAGCATTTTGCTGGAGAGACTTGTGAGCAAGGAAGTGCTAAGTATGTGGATTGGAAGTGATGAGAATAATTAGAGTTGTGGTGTAAAATCTTTTAAAATTCTCTGAGATGCCTGCTCTTAAGAAGTTCAGTTTGTGTTGCATGGGAAATCTTGTTACTATGCTTTCACACACTGTGCTTTGCTTTAAAATGGATGGAAATAATTTTCATTCTCCAGAAAACAGAATGTATTCATGGAAAAACTACCCCTCCAGGACCAATTGCTAAGAAAGAGGCAAGAATGGGACAGCACTTTAGAAATATAGATTCTGCCTCCTGACTTTTATAAAGACAAAAATTCACTAGCTAGTAGTTTTGAGTCCCTAGCCAGATTCTTTGAATATTAATTAAATTCTCAGAATGACGCAAAATGTTTTTTTTTTACGTGTGTATAAATCAAATGAGTAAATCCACTTTGGGCTTGTTGCATATAATTCCATTTTAAAACCTATAGTTACTTCAACTTCATTTAACTTCTGAGTCTTCCAGAGTTACTTATATTATTTGACTTTTTTTTAGTTACCTTTTTAAAAAAAGCATAGTATATAAAACCAGTTATATATAACTTATAAATAACTTAGTGTGAAAAGGAAAAATCTCTTATAATACGGATATTCAATATATATTTCAAGTCAGTCGAGGCTGAGCCAGCCATCACCATCAATTTGAAGTTCTTTTTCTTTACTTTTTGTGGGTCAGTTTTAACTGGGGTCATGTTTGAAACATCTTAAATAAATGAAAGCTTTTATAAATAAAAGTTTTGATTCTCACAGAACCAAATTAATCTAGATCCGAGAAATCTAGGTAAGAGAAAAAAAAGCCCAACAATAAGCCTCTCCTCTTACTAAAGAAAATATGATAAAAAATATGGTACTCATCATCAAAACATAAGGAACATAAGGGAAAAAGTTGTACCTCTGCTCCAATTTAAGTCCTGATCATGGACATGACCCTTTATATCACCCAGAACATAAGCAATAACAGCAGCTGGTAAATTCTTAAGGACAGAACCCAACCCCCTTATGCCCTTGTTCCCACCATCTCTATTATACAAGTACTACTCAATCATGGTGTTGACATGTATCAGCCTGCATCTCAGCTGATTATTGCTTGCCTTGTGGCTCCTGATTGTCCAGCTCAGGGATGTGGATGGGGTAATTCAGGACAAGCGGCTGATATATATGCTCACTTCTCCTCTAAAACCAAGGTACAGGAGAAGTCAGAAGAGCCATGGGCTGAGTCTCACCCTCATGTGGAGCTGGGACTTGAAGAAGGTATACTCTTGGACCTGAAAGCATGGAAGGTGTCTGTGGCTCTGTAGCTTAGACAAACCCAGAGAGTCCTATACATGTGAGAAAACCTACAGAAATCGAAGTGGGCAGCCGTCTGCTGTAAGATGCACCTGACCTGTGTTGAGAAATAATGAGCTGGCTTTAAGTGCATTAGCGTGGGTACCTTTAGCAGTGAAACCATGGCAGCAAATATTTCAGGGCTTGTACAGAACCAGCCAGTCCCAGGTGGTTGATGCCCAAGTCAGTGTCACTTACAAAAAGATGTTACCCAGGACAGCTAGGATGACAGGAACAAAAGCAAGTGTCCACAAGTTAAAACTAAATTTCTCACTGTAGTATAGACATAACCTTCCAGCTACTAAATAATCTCTGTGCTGCAAAACAAATTTAAGACTCATGCCAATCTTTTAGGACATATAATTTCATCCTCCTCTGATCCTTTTCTTTTCCCTAGTCCATTCTTCTGTACATCGAATTTGGATCTTGGTGGGCTCCACAGCTGCCTCCCTCCTTCTGCTGAAAACAGATTGTTGGTTGAAGGAAGTGTAAGTCTCACATCCAGTATGAAATGTAACTGCTGTAAAAAATTCATCTGTGAATTAAAGGAACTGCTAAGTGGTTGTTAAGAAAAGTAAGATGTAGCACTTTGGCAAGAGCACGTTCAGAAATATGAAACAGCTCAGTGCCCTACCTTCTCCCTGTGGCAGATCTGACATTTGTGTGCATTGCTAGCTTGGACTGACAAATTACCCAGTATTTTCCATTAACATCCCTGCTGCCAGGTCTTATAATAAGTAAGGAGATACCAGATTTCAGCTGAGTTGGAGATAATGTCAGAAAGCAAACTACCCCAGTCATCTACCAAATTACAGACAAGCTCTGACTGTCACCCAGTTGTCTCAGCCACTGGTGGGGGCAGGATGGCCGGACAGGGCAAAGCTAGAGAAAAATAGCTCTTCCCCTTCCTCATCTCAAGGGATGGTCTCTGAATAGGAATCAGGAAACTCACTAGTTTTGTTCCCTTTCTATTGCCCAGGAGAAAATCTTTCCTCAAAGAAACATCAGATGAGAAAATGATGCAAGGGTGAAGAGCTCTGGGTCTGTGTCTTAGCCTCCTGCAGCCCCAAGGACTTTGATAAAGTGGACGCAAAACTCCTGGAGGTGGAAGAGGGACTGATGTGAATTTGGGAAGCACACGCAGTTGAGGAGAACTGTTGGGTGGTAGGATCACTCTGAAGAAACAGCTATGGTAGAGGCTGTTAGGGAGACTGTTTAGAGATAGCATTAATTCCTGGGTACACAGTGAACAGATGTGCTTGCAGGAGCTAAATATGGAACAGTGAGCATCTCAAATATTCCTCTCTCTCTGTCTGCATACACAAGCACACACCTAACTCCAGAAGGGCAATGCAAGCTTATGGCTCAAATAACCAAGCCTTTATTTAAAAAGTCCTTTTTGCCTGAGGTAGTCTGATGTGATTTTTGAGCCTTTATAATTTGGCATACTGCAAAATAACAATCCAAAATCCTGCTCTTCTCTGAGCCACCTTTATTGTGGCCGGGCAACAGGGGAAACAGAGGTACCTCTGGGTGAGGCTGTGATTTCCAGTCATCCATCTGATTTCCAGTGGGAGCACTAGGAGTGATAGAGTTGACAGAGTGTGGAAGGAGAAAGAAATGCCTGTAATCTGTTTTTCTAGGGTGTGCCCTGGCAATGAGGCAGGATGGAGAACATCTCCGAGGGACTTCTGCTGAGGGCTGGCTCTGCCAGCCAAATGCAAACATGTAGGGTGCCTGACCTGTCTTCTGTCATACTTTGATCTTTTTTCTCTGATGTCTTTTATCTTCAATTGGCAGCTGCGCTGAACATCTGTCTTCCCGGGACCAGTGTCAGCAATGCATCCAGTGCCTTCCCTTGGCTACCCAAGGGAAAGAGTGAGAGTGATGCCAGTAGTGGTTTGGAGGATGAAATTGTGTTCTACACCCAGGACCGGGACCGGCCGTGCAGCTTTCCGACCCCCAGTTTGGGTCTGGTCAGCCCTGTTCTTTCTGAGTGACAGCAGGTCAGAGAAACACATGATCCCCAGAGGGAACAAGAATATAAGCTCACTCCCATCTTGCATAAAAGTAAGGGAAGTTGAATAAAGCCCAAATAACAATCTGAGCTTCCTCCATAGTTCCCCCTCTGCCTTTTTGAACAAAAAATTCCTTCTGCTGCCTTGGTTTCCCATATATCCCCTATTACAACAGTGAAGCGAGGCACAGGTGTTTGCATTACCTGAAGCCTGATGCCTTCTGAGGGCGCTTCTAACTTTGCACCTGGATTTCTGAAAGCTTTCCTGTTGCCTTCCCTTACCTTCTGCTGATGGCAGAAGACTCTGGACATGAGTTGTGAACAGAAAAGGCATAGGATCTTCTTTGGCAACCTCAAAATAATCTGAAGTAAGCATTTATTAAAGTACAAAGCTACAGAAAGAATGGTTTAAATTTACTATAACCTTCAGAAAGAAAGCTACTGGAAAGAGAAAAAGTCTAGTCTTGCTGTCTTGCCTAGATCTGCTGTGTGGTGCCCCTGAAGTTGGAGCATCCCCCAGTCACCAAGAGGGGGGGTCACTGGGACTGGTTAGAGAAAGAAGAGGGGACATGACCACAACTAGTGTGCACACACTGTGGAGTCAGGGAGCAGCTGGGATCTGCTGTCTACATCCAGACCCTGGGAAATGCTTCTCTGTCTCACAGCTTAGATGCGTCTTTAGAATCTGTAGGTAAATTAAGCACCATCTGATTGCAATTTAGAAATTCAGATGAAGTACAAAAATGAGAAAGAAGTTAAGAGCCCTGCAGAAGCCTAAGGAAAATCATCCCCCAGAAACAAGACACCAACTGAAAGAACTGGCTCATTGAATGTTTGTGTTGCTCTTGCTGTGATAGTCAAAGGGCAGGTAAGACAAGGTTTCTAGACAGAGGTAGCATCTTTTATTAGGCCAGATAGTATACTTGGAAAATCAGATAAGCCTTATGCACACAAATTCTTGTCTCAAATACAGATAATGTCTTTTATTAGACCACCTTTTGGAGACTCACACTCCTCTGCTTTAGCAGAAAAGGGTTGAACGGGATTCTCAAGGATGTCTAAAAACACATTAGATACCTCTGTGTGGGTAACTGAATCTAAAGATTGTTTCTAGGTAAAGAAAATTGGGCTTGACTCACAAATTCTCTCTCAGTTTACAAGAAATAATCTTCCTTCGCACTGTTCAGAAGGCATTTCAAAATCTTCTGAAGGTGGTTTTATTATGATGCAATATACTCGTATCTCTTAATTCCCAAACACGAGTGATTAATTTTTTGTATCTAACCCTAAACTTTAGTAGCTGCTTTCAGAGTCTTGTCATCACATGCTTTGTGCAGAATAAGGAGATTATGAGCAATTTAAATCTTGGACTCACATCAACTGTTCTCCCTCCAGACTCACAAACTGTGAAATCTGTGCCATCCAAAACATCGAAATATGGAATCCAGGCCAATGCATTTGTTATCTGCTGCCATTTTTTAAAAGTAATCAACTAGTTGGGTTTCAAGGTATAGGCTATGAGGTACTGTGATAAATCTGAGGATACTTTGGTTTCGCTTTCAGTATTCATTGGTAAATACCTTTGCAAGTAAGGATTTTAAGAATTATAAATGTTTGCAGCTGTGGACAGGCAGAAGGGAAGAGTTTCCCTCCCTTTCCCTTATGTTTTTTCCTTATTTTATCACTGTCATGCAAAACAAAATGGTTCCACTGTTAATGAAACAACTATTTGGCGAAACCATGTAATGTGCCACCATTCTTTAGTATCCCAGGGTACGCACAGTATGTCACTGAGCTAAGCAACCACTCAACATCATATGTTAAACCAATGAAATCATGATGACTGATGCAAATTTGAAGTCTCCTTAGTCAAACCACGGCAAGAGTCTCTTTTGAGAATATCAGAATGGATGTTACCCCTAGTGCTAAGCTGGACTAACCGGGTCTTTCTCAAAGAGCAAGGGAAAGTTAGAGAGATTATAAACAAGGACACTAAAAGCAGTTCCCACAGGAACATAAGAAAGTAACTTAAAGATCTCTTATGTTCTTTCAAATTTAAGGGCATCTTCTGAAAGCAGGCTATAACTAGCATATGGACACAATCTCAACTTCACACATGAATCCTCATCCCTCATCTGTCCACCTGGCTTACGTGTTAGTGTACACCCAATTGTCCACCTTGCTATGGATCTCCAGCTGCTGCAGCCAGGGACCTGGGGTGGTGAGCTCTTGGCGTTGCTGTGAAGGACAGTACAGATGCAGCTGTTGACTGCTGCACTGGGGGAATACAATAGCAGGTGTTCTCAGTATTGCCCCCCACTTGATTAATTTACTGTCCTTTCTTCTGTATGACATTAGAGACTTTACGAAAACTCACAACATTTGTTTGGAAGCAGGAGGTAAGCAGGAAATTCATGGGAGATGCTGGAATTCCCTCGCAAGTTTTATTTTTTGTTAAACGAAATGAGGAATTAAAATCAAATGCCCCAGTTTAATTTCTGAAGCACCACCAGGACCTCAGAATTACAGCCTCAGATGGACACCATCCAGAGCATGGCAGCCTACCTGCTCTTCACTGACACACGCTGGCAATTAGTAATACTGCCAAACTGCTCTGAATCATAATCTGTGAAACAAGAAGAGATTCAATGAATCAGGTATGCAAACTGCCTGATGATTTGTTTGTGTTGACAAGTTTTTTTGCTGGTACTACCTACTTTTTGAAAACTTCCAAGTTTTTGAAAACTTCCAAGTTTTCAAAATGGTAAATGAATTTCAAACCATTTTTTAACCCAGCTATCTTTAGTAAACAGTTTCATCTGACTTTGCACCAGGTAATGAAGTATAATTTAATACCTATAGAAGCACATTTTCATGCTGCTGAAAAATTATTAGAAGTATGTGCATTTGGTAGCTGTGTTTGGTTTTGTAACTAGATGCCATAATGGAGAATTTCTGAGGTACACATTTTGTAAGTGAAAAATTGAAAAAAGAACCCCCCCTTTTTTTTTTTTTTTTTTAGTTTTAGTTAGGGATCTCTAAAGGAGGTACACTCCTGCTCTCTCTGAATGTGACATTAGCACATTTTTTTTTGTTTTGTTTCTGTATTCTGGGAAAAGCAGTTCTTAGTTTGCAGTGGAGGTCTAATCAGTAAAATTGTGATATTGTATATTTTCTGAAGATGATGGTATTAGGTGTATTCCTGAATTATTTCTTCAGAAAATTCTTACTTTATTTAATGAAATAGTTTTACTTAAGCTGAATTTTGGAACAAAATCTTGTTATTAGTACAACAAATAATACCTAGGAGGTCTGCCTTTAGGCTTCCACTTGGGAAGAGATTTTATGAAGAGACTCCACAGCATCTTTTTTGCTGGGCTGTTTTTCTGTAATGAAAGGTGCATTGGTTTGTCTGTCTTTAAGCCAGAGATGGTGACAAAGCTGACAAGTGTGATCAAATAAAAGGTTAAATCTAGCTGAGGTGGAATAATACGACTATGATGACCACTTTATGGGCTTTAACTGTGATCTACAAATTTAAAAGACTCTTTTTAGAAGTTCAGCAAGAACTAGAGCTAAGAGATGTTCAACAGAGCAAGATATACTCTGGAATATTTTTCCTCTAGTACTTTTATCCAGCAATTCATTCCCCATGGGCTTTTTTTCTCCTATAGAAAGACCAGAGCAGTGGAAGTCTAAAAGAGGAGTAGCAATAGTAGTAATAGTAACAGAAAGACACAGTATTACATCATTTTCAAGCCATATGCTATTTCTGTGATACACATATTTCTGAAAACACAGATTTCAGCACACAATGACCATAGTGCTTGTTCAATCTGTAAATGCTTCAAATGTCAAGATACAGGTGGAAAACATAGACAAAGCAGACAACAGATGAATTACACAAAAGACATGTCTGTTACGTTTTTGACACATTTTTTAATTGCATTCCTGATCTGCTGCTGAACAGGTACTTACACCTGCTTGCTTACAAAAAAAAAAAAAAACTCTTTCATAGCAGAATGCGTAGGAGAGCGTACAGCCCGACCTTTCTGGGCAGACGTGCCCCACGACCAGAGATGCCCTGGCGGACCCTGGTGGGGGGGGAGTGCAGGAGGGGAGCATCCCCTGCAGCAGGGAAGGGGCAGCCGCAGGGGCTCCCAAAATGGGGGGCGCTGAGTGCCCCCGTAGGGCCCCCTCCGCCGGTGCCCCCAGCCCCGGGCGGGGGGCGGCCC
>VZTQ01006678.1:0-22276 GCA_013400755.1 Pelecanoides urinatrix
TCAGAGCTTGCGATCTTTCAGGCATGCGATATTCGGAGGACAGCTGGGTCCTGAGTGAGTCCCTTTTGTAGCTCAACCCTTTGCCTGTTGAGAGGGAATGCCTAGACGTTCAATGTGAATATTCCTTCACTGAAATCAAGGGGAATTTTTAACAGGTACCTTCTGTATATTTTTATATCTATATATATAGATACATATGTTTCTCTGTGAATGTGAACTAATAGTAAGCATAATCTGTAATTAAGTTGTGATTGTAGCAGACTTACTTTGCAAATATTGAATTAGTTAATGAGTAGGCATTACTGAAGTTTGTTAATGATCAGTTGATAATCAAGTGTTGCTAAATTGTGAACGAAACCTAAACTGTCCCTGAAATATAAACCCTTAGATGATTTTCCTTTATATGTTTCACCCATGTAATAAGTAATAGAGTGAACCTTGCCCTTCAATTCTGCTAGGTCACACCTTTATAAATCTCTATTAAAATCACTTTCTGCTAATATCTTTGATGGTGATTCTTTAAGCAGCCTCTAAACCATTCATTCGCGACACTATCATAGAGCCAATGACATATTAATTCTTGAATCTAAGAATCTTTTTCTGCCCAAATGTACCTTTTTTTAACATTGTTGTTTTGGCTACAGGAATGGGACTATTGTTGAAATGAACTGGTATGTTTACTGCTGAATGGTATGTTTAGCTGGATCTCCATCTCACTGAAACAACAGTGCCTTACAAGGTCCTAGGGAACTTTCTGACATTGGAAAAAGCACTGGCATTTGGCAGGTAGTGCTCTCCTCTGGTTATCTGCTCTCTGGACTCAAGAGTTTGTGAAGAGATGCTATTTTTAATCAGTTTTCATGCCTTAATCCAAAAAGGAGCATATCCTTTGTTTTTTTTTTGAGTATGTATTAGTTACAATAGTTTTTAGCAAAGA
This sequence comes from Pelecanoides urinatrix, assembly GCA_013400755.1. Lineage (NCBI taxonomy): Eukaryota > Metazoa > Chordata > Aves > Procellariiformes > Procellariidae > Pelecanoides > Pelecanoides urinatrix. Next base: position 938 of record VZTQ01006678.1, read on the forward strand.
GATTAAGCAAGGTAAAAAGCAATTTATTGCCAACTAAACTGAGTATTTGGCACCAGCTACCCTAACCAACAAATTTTCTGTTATCTGTTTAATAATCTCTTGTCCTACTTCTCCATATGTGAGCCTAGAAATACCTGAGATTATCTTTTTCAGGTGTAATCTTCAGTGACCCAAAACAATGACAGAAAAACATTGTCTTTCTGATTCTTGAGGCCTTTATTCTTCCTTGTTCCCAAATAACATCTTCTTGAGTTCATACATAACTGCTTTTCAGCTGCCTATAGATACAAAATAATAATGAGATCTTCCTAAACCAGGGAAAAAAAGGCTTCACACTGTAGAAGTAGCACAAAAATTCAACACTGCACTGTCATTTAAATTCTCTGTGCTATTCTTAGCCTTGAAGTGATATTCTGAACAGCTCTACAGCCTCTAAATGAAATGCTTCATTATTTCTTTGATGGTTGCCAACTGTCTACTACTGTCTTTACTATCTTTTCTACTAAGTAAGTACATGAGGAAAAAAAAAAAAAACAAAAACTAGAGAGACAACATGATATCCTTGATCATAACAATCATAACAGAATGGACACTTTATGTGTCCTCTGACTCTACAATGAAGAGAGTACTCAGAAGCACTGAAAATATGTAACTAGCTTTATCCTTTTCCTAAAAATACCTCCCCTCTAATATTATACACATTATACAGGATTTTAGCAGTATGCTAAAATACAGCAAGAAATAAATGCAGTAATTGGTAGTATACAAATGAAAAACTGTCCCAAATAGTATTCACCTAATAACTATATGCTAAATGCAGATTTTTTTTCTTAGTTCTATTAAGTTGCAATTCCTACGCAAACTGTAAGCACAGCACATCTGCTAATCCTTTTCTTTTTCTATAGGAGTTCTTATACTGAGTTCATAACTCAGTGCTTCACTACATAATGTTACCATGCACATAACATTTCATCCCTACAGTATGACCCTCCTCTGTTTGAGCTATACGGAACAAATTCTGTTAACTTAACTCAGAGTATGATGGTCCTCAATGACATGAACTAAGGCTCCCCATAATGGAAGTCTTTCCCCTAATAGCAGTGGACCCTAAACCAGATCTTCAGTTTCTAACTGAAAATAAAACACGTGGCAGTGGCAGTGTCCTAAATGAAAGGTAAGGAAGTATTCCATATTGCTCTGAATGGAACTGGGAAGATACAAGAATTCAGCCTCCTATCAGCACCATTTCTCACTGCAGCTACAGTCAGCCCTGAAAAAAATATTCTCACATTTAACAAGTTTGCAAAATGACAATTCTCAAACAATTGCTCTATTTGACTGCCCAAATAGGCTATCTGGTTTTGCACATAAAGTCAAAATCAAATGGTTAAAGCTGATAAGGTTTTCAAAGTATATTTCTGGCAATCATAAAAATATTTAATAGCATCAACTTCATAGTCTTTTTCTGGAATTAATTTCTGCAATGAACTCTTCCCTTGTTACTGAATATATTTTCAGCAGCAAGAGACATTTACTAACCTGTGGTAGAGTTGTCAAAACCTATAAGATTTTGGAACTGAAAGTAGAAAAATTGCTTGTGTTCACATAATTAATTAGGGAAGAAAAAACTGGGTGGGGTCCCACTTTTTGCTGTTTTTCCTGTTCAAACATAAAATGCAGATAAATTTTAATTTAAAACTCCTCCAATTAATATTAATTTTGCATAGTTTTTCTCTTAATCACTGATATTTTCCAAAAGGTTTCCCCTATTTACCTGAAGATGCTTTCTTTTGTTCTTAGAAGGAATTAGCTATCATGCAAACAAAAATAACACTAGTTTCTATTTAGCTTTCAGAGGTCAGTAATAATGTAAGGCAATAGGAAAATCTACAGCAAAGATTCACAAATCACGATAAACACACCAGAATCTTCCTATGTCAATGGCAGGTCACAGCATGTGCACAAGTACTTCCCTGACCCATAGCGTGAGATCCTCCATAAGACAGCCATGGTTCAGCAGCAACTGTCTGCATTTAATGGTTATTGACAATTGACGCTTCCTGCTAATGAGCTGATTGAAAATAACTTGCAACTGTGTGCAGCAGCCCAGCTATCCAATGGCCCTTAAGGCACCTGGTCCTGGTCAATGGAAAGAGACAAGAAGAACTTGTGCCCTTTAATGGAATCTCCTCCACAGATGTGACTAGATTCCTTCTGTAGGTATCATACTGCATGCTTAAAGGTAGCTAGAACTAATGCAGGTCTTTGTCTTTAAGAGAAGTTAGACTGATCCCAAACCATGTCTTTTCACAGGTACTTAAAGCACATGGACAGTTTGCAATACAGAAACCATATAAAGCACATCATAACCAACAAATATATATATAATCTTCAAAGACTCATAAAACTGGAGCAAATGATTCATATTTCCTATTGCTGCATCCTAATCACATACAATTCACAGTTCTACATGGTTTGGGTGCAAAGTGAAACTTCACAGTTATGAACAAGCTGTGCTTAAAGAATTTGAATTTATTCAAGCCCCAAACTTATATTTCAAAGGTTGTAGTTTTGTGATGCAAACCCACACTCCCTTATAAATGTAATGGAAGAATTTTCATGAGACCCCCAAAGCAAAACTGATCTGTTGAAGACTGCTGCAGTGTGATATGCACTGTGCAGCTTGTGCTTTCTGTTCTGCACAGCAAAAAGTAGGAAGCAAAGTACGAACCATGGAGGCTAACATTTGGCTTTGAACATCACAGAGTTCATTGCTTGCCAGGCCATGTTAGCTGAGGAATCACAGTACCCGAGACTACTCCGGAAACTTGCCAATGAACGTCCTTTTATTAGAAGGGGCGGGGGGGGGGGAAACTTTTGTTATTTTTAACTCCAGATTGGCTAAAAATAGTTCTGTTGAAAAAGGAAACAAAAAGAGACAATCTTACACTCATTTTCCCTTTCTCCCTTTCACTCTTTTAGTGGAGTTGAAGTATATTAGCCCATTTGAAATTAAGAGGTTACTTGGCATGATGCCAAATATTTAATAGCCTGAAGTGAAGCNGCAAGAGACATTTACTAACCTGTGGTAGAGTTGTCAAAACCTATAAGATTTTGGAACTGAAAGTAGAAAAATTGCTTGTGTTCACATAATTAATTAGGGAAGAAAAAACTGGGTGGGGTCCCACTTTTTGCTGTTTTTCCTGTTCAAACATAAAATGCAGATAAATTTTAATTTAAAACTCCTCCAATTAATATTAATTTTGCATAGTTTTTCTCTTAATCACTGATATTTTCCAAAAGGTTTCCCCTATTTACCTGAAGATGCTTTCTTTTGTTCTTAGAAGGAATTAGCTATCATGCAAACAAAAATAACACTAGTTTCTATTTAGCTTTCAGAGGTCAGTAATAATGTAAGGCAATAGGAAAATCTACAGCAAAGATTCACAAATCACGATAAACACACCAGAATCTTCCTATGTCAATGGCAGGTCACAGCATGTGCACAAGTACTTCCCTGACCCATAGCGTGAGATCCTCCATAAGACAGCCATGGTTCAGCAGCAACTGTCTGCATTTAATGGTTATTGACAATTGACGCTTCCTGCTAATGAGCTGATTGAAAATAACTTGCAACTGTGTGCAGCAGCCCAGCTATCCAATGGCCCTTAAGGCACCTGGTCCTGGTCAATGGAAAGAGACAAGAAGAACTTGTGCCCTTTAATGGAATCTCCTCCACAGATGTGACTAGATTCCTTCTGTAGGTATCATACTGCATGCTTAAAGGTAGCTAGAACTAATGCAGGTCTTTGTCTTTAAGAGAAGTTAGACTGATCCCAAACCATGTCTTTTCACAGGTACTTAAAGCACATGGACAGTTTGCAATACAGAAACCATATAAAGCACATCATAACCAACAAATATATATATAATCTTCAAAGACTCATAAAACTGGAGCAAATGATTCATATTTCCTATTGCTGCATCCTAATCACATACAATTCACAGTTCTACATGGTTTGGGTGCAAAGTGAAACTTCACAGTTATGAACAAGCTGTGCTTAAAGAATTTGAATTTATTCAAGCCCCAAACTTATATTTCAAAGGTTGTAGTTTTGTGATGCAAACCCACACTCCCTTATAAATGTAATGGAAGAATTTTCATGAGACCCCCAAAGCAAAACTGATCTGTTGAAGACTGCTGCAGTGTGATATGCACTGTGCAGCTTGTGCTTTCTGTTCTGCACAGCAAAAAGTAGGAAGCAAAGTACGAACCATGGAGGCTAACATTTGGCTTTGAACATCACAGAGTTCATTGCTTGCCAGGCCATGTTAGCTGAGGAATCACAGTACCCGAGACTACTCCGGAAACTTGCCAATGAACGTCCTTTTATTAGAAGGGGCGGGGGGGGGGGAAACTTTTGTTATTTTTAACTCCAGATTGGCTAAAAATAGTTCTGTTGAAAAAGGAAACAAAAAGAGACAATCTTACACTCATTTTCCCTTTCTCCCTTTCACTCTTTTAGTGGAGTTGAAGTATATTAGCCCATTTGAAATTAAGAGGTTACTTGGCATGATGCCAAATATTTAATAGCCTGAAGTGAAGCCAGATTATTTCCTTCTTTCTTTGCATCTCTCTTCTATCTGTTTTTATATCATCTTGGTTAGATAAAAGCCAAGAGACTAATATTAAAATATTTCCAGCCAGTCAGGATGTCTATTGGAAAACACCTTCCATGTCTGATAGAACAACCTGCAACATGGGAATCCTATCCTGAACTTCTCCGAGGAAAATGACAAGCATCTTTTTAAACCAACAAATTACGTTTTACCTTTAGAGTCCTATCTAAGAGTCATCTTATTTTCACACACTGGGAGATGATCATAAACTATGGATAAACACACACACATAAAAAATTTGTTTAACTCTCTGTTCCTTTGGATGTGAACTGTGAGTCATGTCTTTCCCTAGATTGCTGAATGAATGAAGTAACATCAGCCCCGGCCAAACATAAATTAATATATGGCATTATTCAAAATAACACTGCTACAACATCCAAGGAAAACTACCAGCTACTGATTTTCTATAGTTATTAATATTTATAATCAAAGATAAACTGAACTCTCCTTACATACAAACCCAGGGAGTATTTATCCCTGGGTCAAAAACACTTTCCTCTGAAATTACCTGAGTAACATCAAAGTAAACTTGGACCCATCATAACGTTAACATGTCACTTCTGTTTCCAACCAGACGAAAGGATTATATGACTGAAAGATGACTTTCCCCCCCTCCCACAATTTTATCATTTTCATGTGCTAAAAGATGCTACTTATCCCTACAAACGTTATCCAGGGTATAGATATAACCTTTAAGAAGAATGCACACATGTATTAGAAAAGTAACTAAATGAGTTAGTAAACTAAACATGTTTTACACAACATAATGACACCATCGAAAGTTCCAGTGCTTTCAGCTACCCCGAATTACAGCATTATGGTGCATATTCATCTCAGCTTCTAAAAGTTGTTTTCTTGCCTTTGATTTGAAAAATAAAACAAAGAAAAGACATGATGTCATTGACTAAAATTGTTTTGAAATAGGTTTAGCAGCTTGCTTATAAGCTACAACTTGCTTATAAGTTACAACACTCACTGTCAGAAATAATTTTCTTCAAAATACTGCCTGTAACTGAGTGATAAAATGGTTGTGGAATTCATTTAGGTCAAATTTGAAGATATTACTAAATAGGCATACTAGTGTCATACAGCTGTCATTCTCAGAACAGCTTCTTTTTGAAGTTGACTGGAAGCACATAATTCAGCTACCTTGTAAGGTATAACTCCCATTAAATTAGATATTCTTCTCATCTAAACATTGTCAGCACCAATGGCTTCTCAATCATTTTGTGTGCTGAAATCCTTAAGTGATAGATTTCTCTTCTCAATTAAACACTAACCCTAGACGTAGGACCAGAAAGTAGATTTTAATACAGTATCACAGTCTCTTCATCTTACTAAAGAGCCCTCCTAACTCCAACTCATAAATTTTCTTTCTTAAAATAAATTAGCAGAGGTAGGTCATGGCATGTTACAATCTCAGAGTTAATAGAGAACCTACAGGCATCCATGCCTGCTTCGCATGTTGCTGTCGGGTATAGTACTTTTGCTCATAGGAAGGTCTCAAAATGGGCAATATCACTGCACAAAACATTTAGTGTCTGCCAAAATTTATCAACTCAAACTTCTTACATCATTCAATCACAGAAGTCAACCAACCTTCTACCTTAGTAAGTCAACTTACTTATACCCTTCTAGTATATCCTCATAGATATCATTCGTCTCCATTTACCTTTGCACATCCCACTATTTATCTGCATGCCTTCCTTTATTACTTGGAATCTACATTTCTGCTATTGTTGACATTCATGGAATCTCAGAAGTCACTGACGGATAAAATAACAACAATCATTTCATCTTGTAGCACTTTGAGTCAGTCATCTGAGCACCATTACAAATGAGTTGTAGACAACATTGCCTCTATTGGAATAGGGAATGAGGAAGTTATGGGAAATTTGTGACAGAGTAAGCTGGGCAACAAACATGCAGCTGGCCAGTGGCAAGGCTGATAATACCAGGTAAATCTACTGAATCCCAGGNATGCTGCTGGTGGAGGAGCGCGTGAGCGGCTGTGTGGTGCTTAGCTGCCGGCTGGGGTTCAACCATGACACTGGACTACCACAATAAATTTAGGAATGTAGGGGAAATGTATACATGCAGGTTAATAATGTGAGAGGTGCAGGATTGCGACTCAAAGGGATGGTATGAATGTCAGTTCATGGTGGGTGTTTAAATGGAAAAATGCTGTGAATGAGTATTAGTGTGTGGAAGACAGTGTAGTACCTTTCTGTAGCTGCAAAGGAGCTGATCTAACATTTATATTAGATCAATAGCAATCTCTTTTATGAAAGGATACAAAGAGTTTGCAAACAGCAGCTAATTGTGAAAAAGCAATGCATTCACATCTGATGTTTTCTCAGGGTTACCTTTCAGAACATGAGGATGGATGCCCACATATGGTGACCAGCAGCAGCTAAAGGAAGAAAACAGCAACACAAAGATTCCTCACCACTGCATATGCCTTATTAGAGCAAGGTAGACCTATGTATATTGCAAGCACTGACACCAGCCAACAGGCTATTTAACTCCCATTTTGAGGACAATTGGTTTGGAATGGAACACAGTGTTATTCAGGTCTTGGAGTAAAATTAGAATAATTTGATTTGTCTAAAATAATCCCCATCTTATGTTCTCTTTGCCCAAATGCTCCTCCAGAGCAGGAAGAGATATAACAGAAAATAGTCTCATTTCCTCTTAATTTCTATCATCTGACATTTAAGTTACCTGCCTGGAGCAATAAGGCACTCTTCACAGCTCTCGCATATTCATTGCGAACTTCAAGAAATGAAATGTCTTATTTCCCTAGGCCCTGGTGTATTACAGTTCTCCAGAAGATACAATTCATTGTAACTGTTTGTGAGGGGCATGTGGCATATATGAATGACAAGTCGTATCCAAGTAACTATGTGACATGCCCTCTATCCAAAGAAAATAATCAGCCCTGAGAGAATGCAGCTGGTGTAGCTTCATTCAGAATATTTCACAGTGGCTGAGACAATCTAATCACTTTTTGTATCAAAATTGTTGTAGAACATGGGAGCAAAGCATAATAATTTTAAATTTTTCTTCCCAAAGCGATACAAACCAAATCGTATCAAATGAGGCACTTACACATCTTCTTTTCAAAACCGCACACCTACCCTTATCCTACTGCTATCAGACAGAATTAAAATCTGAAAGATTACACATGATTCATAGCCCAGTAATAGGAAACCAAACATCATTTTCAACCCTGACATGCTGAAGATGCTGCTGTTCTTTCCTTTGTAAATGGCTGCACCTCAGTACACAAGTTTCACGGATTCTTGAACATGAATATAAAGAAATTTGTCAAAACTAATGCAGCATAAGGACCATTTAAAAAAAAAAAAAAAGTAGAAGCTAATGGACAAAATTCCTCTGAAATACGTTAAACTTTTGGCAGTGACTCCAGACAGATAGGGAACATATTTCTATTCACAGTAGTCCTGGTTTTGGCTGGGATAGAGTTAATTTTCTTCCTGGTAGCTGGTGTAGTGCTGTGTACTCAGATTTATATGCTGAGCATGATGTCATATGGTCATCCCTTCGGTCAGCTGGCATCAGCTGTCCCAGCTGTGTCCCCTCCCGACCTCTTGTGCACCCCCAGCCTCCTCGCTGGTGGGGTGGGGGGAGGAGCAGAAAAGGCCTTGACTCTGTGTAAGCACTGCTCAGCAGGCACGAAAACATCCCTGTTTTATCATCACTGTTTCCAGCATAAATCCAAAACATAGCCCCATACGAGCTACTGTGAAGAAAATGAACTCTGCTCAGCCAAAACCAGCACAACACTCAAGTACATAAAACTTGCTATGTAATTCAGAGGAAAAAATCTCAGTCTGGGAAAGAAGTATATTTACAGATATTTACAGGAACCCATTCAGTTGCAGTCACTCAGGCAACAGGGTCTCTTAGTGAGAGCCAGTTTCCTTTTACAGTCGTGGAGTCCCTTTAGGCAAGGCACCAAGGTATATATTAAACATGCATGTGGCACTTATAAAACAGTATTATGGAACTGTACAGTGGCTAAACACTCAGGTTTTGATCATTTAAATCTGTTGTATGAGCAATGCTACTGAAGTCAATGGACATTTTTTCCTGAATAAAAATATTAGGTTTTGACTCTCATACCCATTCTCAAACCAAACATTTGAAATGGGAAGGCTAAGATGGAGGTACAACAGCCATATTCTGATTTCTTGAGTCTACTAGTCATACATGGAAACAAGATGTCCAATTTCAATTTTAAATGTCACAAAAAAGAAGTAAAAACGGAAGTGAAAATACTACACAGCCATAAATGTATTGTATTCCCTTGGTGTCAGCTCTGCCTGGCAACCTGAATTGCTTTTGAAGATCTTGGTGGAAACCTGCAGGGTGTGGAGAGGTTCTGCGGGGACTTTTGCCAAATTAGACTTCTCTTGTTGAACCCAGGCTGATTTGGGATGCTCCTTAAAAAAGCAAAACCTTCCTTACACATTTGTTTATGTTGACAGGCCTGCTCAAATATAGGTGTTTGAAGAAATTTGTTGTAACTTCTTTCAGTGGAAAAAATGAACTTTCACCCTAGTCATCTTAGAGTTCCTGCCCCAGTACACCATGGTTCCTAGTTCAGCACAGTACTGGGGGAAAAAAAAAAAAACAACCAACCAAACAAAAAAAACCACCACCAAAAATACAGGTTTTGCACCAACATAATCATAATCAATAACCATAGGCTGGTAGCATGCCCAGTGAAACATTCTGCCTCACACATTATTTCTTTGTATAGCACCAACTGCTTTCAGCTTTGGGCTCATCTGCATCACAAGCTCATCTGCATCACTTTGGGCGTGGAACCAAAGCCCCTTCTTTTCTTGCACTCAGAAGGACGCAGGAAGCTATCCTGCCTACCTGTGGAACAAGGAGCAGCATTTCTGGGGAAGACGCTTTCTTTATCACATCTTGTTTCAAAATACAAGGTAATTGCAGAGGGGAACCTTACACTGTTTTATTTTCTTGGGTAGTGAGGAAATGGTTTTTCATTAAGAAATAATTCCCAGAGCCAGAACAGCCATGTATTTTCCACCATGAATTTTTATATTTTCGAAATGAAGGCCTCAGCAATGATCTGACTTGATTCCTTGAGTCTGAATCATCCTCAGTGGCTATGGCATTTCTACTGTGGAGTTCATAGAAGCATGGGCATAAAATAAACCTACCCTTACAAAATAATAATCCAATAATAACATACGTGTTTGTATGTATATTAGGGCACTACCTGCTCTTAGATGCAAAGATTAATGCAAAAAGTAAACAGAGAGGACAAAAGGAATGAGAATATGGATTGATTAGCATCTTGAAGAGAAGCAGGTTCAAGGGAAAGTGAGGACTGCTAGCAGTCAAGCTGAGTAAAATCTAGCAGAGAAAATTAAAACAAACAGGAGGTACATCAACCACAAACACCAGAGAAAACAGATCTTTCTCTGATGCCAAGTAGTGGAAAAGAAAGGTATTATAGCTATCATCCAAAAAGGCAATTAATATTTTACCTTAAACTGAATTAGGCTCCTAGGAGAAAGGCAACCATGACGTCAATAATTCAAATGCTGAGATAATGTTTGATCAGTTTCTGAAAGGGATCCTGGCTGCCTGCAATAGCAGGGAACAAACTCAATGATGTAGAAAAACCCCTTCAATCCCATGTTTCTTCATAAACAGATATTTTATGACAACTATCACGGCCACAGGGTTGTAAAGAATGATTGCTGTTAAAATAACCCTGCTAACAAAATGTTAAAGAGTTAAAAAGAAGTAAACAAGACTCAGGTTTTTGTGTACAGGGTCTTGAGCTTGCTTGGTTGCCATGGCAGACACCACAGGAAACACGTCAAAGTTCAGAAATGTACTGACTAAGAGAACATAAAAGCAAACAAAACAAGACATACTTGTCTGAATTTGAAATCAAGTGATTAGCTGAAAAAATGTAATGAAAATCCTTCTTTGTCCCTTCTGCTGATGGTTATCATTTCCATTCTGTTAGGCAGCCCTTTGCCACGGGGAAGAGGAGTTAGTTTTCTTGTTCAGAGGCACTGCTCTTGCCTCTACACAGAAGAGCATGAGAAATGGCACAGGATCTGCCTGATGATTTCCACATGAGCCCAACATGGGCACTGCTTACAAGGACTTGAGACTTTGATAATATCTATGTCCTTAGAGCCCTATACAGAGATCCAAGACTCTGAACTTGCACTTACGCACTGCCTTAATATTCCCAGAAGGAAGAACTCCAGTATTTAAGTTTTAAATGTGTTTAAGACCTTTAAAGAGGCTAATTTTAAAACATATTTTGGAGGTCATTAGCATGTCCTTTTTTTGTACAGCCATAGTATTCATCACACTATTTCTGAACTATAGCAACAGAGGTCTGTATGTCAGACTGTGGCATCTACAGCTCCTGCTGCACCAGAGAGAAAATAAGTTGTCTTGATCGCAATAGACCATTTCCATTGCAATTCCAACCTTCTTTCCCCCTCTGCACAAACTTTAAAATGAGCATCTCCCAAGATACATTTAATTTAATGAACTGCCCTAATTCCATTTTCTGCATCTCTCTGTTTCTAGCTCCTTGTTTACCAAGTGTCCTTCCTTTTGTACAATTGTAACCGAGTTCCTGTGACTGCTGGAGTTAAACACTTCCTAAAGTAAAAGCAGGATCAATCTCAGACAGCAAGGAATCGGCTCAGTCATTCAGGCACCATTCTTTAAGGATGTTTCTTGGGCCTATGATCCTTCCCCAGTCTACTGCATTTTAATGTAAAACATATGGAGCTGACTGTGCAAACAGAATAGAAGATTAAGAACATGGGCTGTTACATATTTTGAGTAAACAGGCATGAATAACCTACATCTATAAAAACTGCTCACACCAGCAACCTTCAACAGATTATCACACAGGACCCCAGGATGGTCAACAAACACCCCTCCCAGGTCTTCATATAAAATAATACCATTTCACAGTTCAGTCAAATTAGAAAAAAGTATATTCAAATGGAAAAGTCCTGTTCCCAAAACATCTTATACAATGCACTTTCCAAGGGGAATTCAGAATGCACTGCTACTGCTGACTCATTACATCCACTGCTCCTGCAAAATAAAAAGTTGCTTTAGTCACCTTTCAGCATCAGAGGTTATAGTGCAGTCCACTATGGACATATTTTGTTTGCTTTAAATTAGCTAGTTCAAATACCAATGGAGCTTTCAATCATAGGCTGCAGCTCAATTCAAACTAATAGCATGGGTGTTTGTCTTACTTCCCAGCTGAATTCTGCAGCCCTTCTAAATTCTGTGCTGTCGTGTTGACACTGCTGACGTATCACAGCTGAGAGTTTAAAGTCAGCTCAGGTACATCTATACCCTCACATCTCTTCAATTGCAAACGATGACTGCATTGTTAACTATTGTAGACAAAGGATGCAGAGAGACATTTCTGAGTGAAAAGCAACAAGCTGTCAAGCTAAATATTGATATGCATATATGGATTTGTTCAACTGAAGTTACAGAGTTTAAAGGAGAGCTTCTCTCTCAGAAGTTGCTCACAACCTGCAAAAAATAGTTTTGAAGTTACAGAACAGCAACAGAAGAAAAAATTCAAATGTGTGAGTACACTTCATATAACTGCTCTGTATTAGCCCTACAAATTTGAATCAGTTCTAGAATATTTTATTCCCTGATTATTCTTTTCTTGTAATTGTTTTGTTTATTCTGTGAAGTTCAGCAATCTCCAGTTGCGCTATGTACTCTGCCTGCTAAAATTATTTTTCAGAACAGTCATTTATTTTATTCATGTCTTCACATTTAAACTTTAAACAGGTTTCTAATAATTTCCACATATTTTACAAAATTTAAAATATTTCTTAGCACAGCACACATGCACAAAATTTAACAAGAATATCAGCCCAGAATCCCTTTCTCTTTCTTTCCTTTTACACAGAAAACTAAATAAAACAACATTGTTGTGCTTGTCTGCACACCAAAAGTATTTCTAGGATAGAAAGGATGATCCAGTGGTTTCAACACTTGACAGCATCAGCTTAAAGCAACCCCATGAAGGCCTGAAACTAATTATTAGGGGTGTGCAGCTAAAATAAAGGAGGGAGTAGAGAAATTGATAAATAGCCAAGTACTAAGCTAACAGGATATATGTCAGGATTCGCTGAAAGTTTTTAGTGCATACAGTGCACATAGCTAAAGTAAATAAAAAAGTTCAAGTGCATCATAGACACTTATTAGACCATAGATAAGCAGTGAGAAAATGCCTGATAACATCTCCAAGATACTATTTAAAGATGGGCCAGTAGAGCTGGGGATGGCCTTCTTTGGATTTTGGCTTTGCTCTATACTGTTTATTCAACAATATAGCATTATGCTTGAGACTTGCTCTATTCCCTAAATAAACCAATATCCATAGCAAAGCTGGTCTTGAATCCAGTTTGTTCTTAAAAAACAACTGCATGAGCTAGGCTCCTGGCTGATAGGAAGGGCAGTATGTTGAGTGCGGCCAGCGTGGCTGCAGAGCCAGGTGGGGACTCAGTAAGTACACAAGCAGCTCCACAAGAGCAGGCTGGAGCACTCGGCATGCCAGCTGTAAGAGGCAAGAGGTAGGACATGGACAGCTTGTCACAGGCTAAGTCTGGGGCCTATGTCCTCTCAGTCCTTTTTATGACCTTGGCCCAAGTCCTTAGTCACAGATGTCTGCGACAAAAGTGATGCTTACCTTGATGATGAACACACACATTTCTTGGTCAACGAAGAATGACCAAGAATGACCAAGAATGTTATGTCTCTGTGCCTCCACACCCACCTGCAAAACTACCAACTTTCTCACCTGACAGACTTCACAACATTTTCAGACACTCTGAAAATAGAGTCCAATTAAATGAACTTAGGCAAAAAAAAATTGTTTTACTAAATTTCCCTGATAGTAGGCATGCGAATCAAAAGTTTTCTCCTATGAATCTAGAAAAGTAATTGCTTTAGAGTTTGTTGAATACTGAGTGGCCCTTTGCTGGAATCACTTCAGTATACCCTTGTATTTTTATTTTTTTTAATTCAAAAAATATAATAATCTAACCTTCTATTCGGAAAAAGCAACAGTGCCTAAAATATATGAAAGAAGATCCTGTTTCGGTGCAGGAAGATATGTAATCTGTCCTTCCCATGACTGCAAAGTTTCTATAAGAAGTACACACAACAAAACGTGGGTTGCCACAAAGGTGGCTAGTTTTAATCTAATATCATTACTATTTAATCAGCTTATTTCTTCAGAATCACTTTAGGTTTAAATTAATACAGAATACTGCCACTCAAGAAAAAAAAAATTACCAACTTCTCAAAGAATTCTAAAAATAACAAAGAATTATAGGTACTAAATCCTGAGTCTCTATGAAGTAGAAGAGGCCTGTTGGAAGAACTCGCAGTTTCATGTCTGTGAGACAGAAAAACTGAAACTGCTGAAGGAACTCAAGCTGGCAGAATAACCTACTACCAGGACTAAAATTTGTTCTGCTCACCGTGGTTAACATACTTTCCTTTACCAAAAAAAAGAAATTAGAGAGAAATTGAGAGGCCCAGTGCTCTCTCTCAAAGCACGTCAAAATATTCAGATCAATACTCCTTCCTAGAGAAAAATGCACTTTTGCACCCTGTGGGGGAGCCCCGTCCCTGAGCCTGTTCCTGTCAGCATGTGGTTTCTGTGCGGCCCAACTGAGAATGTGGGATTCAAAGGGGAATTCTGGTTCCCTGATGTAATGGAGTCAGACATGGAATCTCAGAAGGTTTATAACAGATTTGGCCCCTGCAAACACTAATTTTCATTTTGCAAAAATGAGAGTTAGTCTGTTTATATTAAACAAAGACACATATATGTATATTAGCCCTATAGCCACACAGGTTAAATGTAAAGACAGGGTTAACTACTTTCTGACCTGGGCCATAAATTAGTAAGATATCTTTGCTCTATAACTAAAAGACCAAGCAAGACAACATTTCCAAGAAGATCCTATGAAGCTCCAGGAACTTCCCTACTAAAAGATGGGGAGGTGCTTAAACAGATATAATAGTTCATATATATAACAGAATATATATAACAGTACAACAGAAATAATAATTTATCCAAAACAATTCCATTAGAAGCATTGAGGTTACAACACCTGCCGTGTACTTGTTAGTAGCCCAAAAGACTGCAAAGAAACAGCAGCATCTGCTACTGTAATTCCTTCCAGATACTCATTTGCAAGTGTGACTTGCTAAAGGACAGAATCATCCAGCCAATCACTGCTGTAGAAGTTAGATTTAGCCATGTCTCTTTTCATCTCTTTTTGTGTGTGTGTAAAAATGTTAGTCATTCTTGCTGTTGTTGTTTATATGTTACAGAAAGCCATGAATATTTCATTCTGCAGCTAAATTAACATCATACCACAATTACGGATTCCTCCCCAAATGCAGTCTATTCTGGACTTGGTATTCAATTTCCTTTCAGACAGTAGAAAATAAGTAGTTTTCAGCAAGGAGTTACCGTTTCAGAACTCAATGTTCTTTACCTAGGAAGTCCGAAAGAGTTTTGCATCTAAACATAGTGCACAATAAAAGAATTTCTCTACTTGTACTTCAAACATTGTTGTCAAATATATACCTACTTGAAAACATAGTCATAGCAATCAAACAAAATCACCAGAAAGTAAATGAATTAACTTAATCCAAGTGAGAAAAAATTAGTATAAATTAAAGTTTGAATAAGTGTTCAGGTCTGAAAAGACATACACAAACAGGTTGTTTGGAATATTAGCATGATATTAATCTTTTTCTGGTAAAAGGTATATTATGTCAAGACTATTTTTCTGTTAGCATATACAGCTATCGAAGATTTAAGCAGCTAATACTTATTAAAGTTACTGGCTTTGCAACACTCAAAACAGTCTAGATTAATTACAGATCTGCAACATGAGTATTTATGTACAATATATCTGGGGCCATGGCTTTAATGATGAAATCACCAGAATTAATGACAATAAATGGCAATGAAATCAATACCCTCAGTATGATGAAAAGCAGATACACACTTTTTCACATTTGTAATGCTTTTGCATTTTTTGTTTGTGATGATGGGTGGTTTTTTCATTATTTTTCTTTTCTAATCCATGCCAGATCCTGATTTAGTCAAGCTTTGCAGTATTTCTGCATAGATCTTGTACTCAGAAGTCTAAGAGTACTTGTTAAATCATGTACTGAGTGCTGGTGCTAATGACGCTAAAATGCCCGTAATTTCTAGGTATATTTATCTTTCAATAGCTTGGTTTCCTATGGAAACAAGACTTACGTTACACTGCTATCCTGCATGTTATTCCAGTTCGCCTCGTCCCCACATAAGATTTGAAACCCTTGGCCAGTTTCACATGAACTTGCTAGAGACCATGAGGTCTCAAGGTTAGTTAAGCCGGTATAAGCTTTGTAAAAACAGACAGGTGGATACACATTCAAAAATAATAACTTTTGGTTTTATAGGTCTACTGCTACAGTCAAAATGAGCAACACTTAAGTGGCTGAGTGGGGAATGCTCTCAAAGAGAAACTAATAGGTAAACATAAGTACAACACAGAATCGTACTATAATTCAGTTAAGTAATCAAACAATGAAGAGACACCACATGAAGCCAGGTTTCTTTAGTTCTGGTGTTCACAGATCTACTTGTTTATTATTTGGAACAGTAATAAATTCCCATGATCCTAGACAGTGTTTTACATTGGAACTGTTCAGACCTGCATACGGGAATGGACTTAATAGAAATGCATGTATGTTCATATCCTTTTCAGTACAAAATTAGCTCTGTTTCCAAGTCACTGTAATCAGCTGCCTGAGCATAAATGCACCATCACCCTCTGCCGGAAAGAGTTTAATCTACAGTTAGAGACAATTGAAAATGCTAGATCCAAAACAAAACTTTGGCACACAAAGTTAAAGGTTGCAGCCCATAATTTTTTTAGATAATTACCACCTACAATAATGCGGATCATTGCACTGGGCAGCAAGACTCCCCATCTAGCACCGGGGCAAAGTCAGACTTATCAGAACAGGAGTCACAACGAAGACTGGGATGGTGGCAGAAAATTCCTGAACGTCAAATAATAAGAAATGCTAACGACACTGACTTGTCCTCAGTCTGATTTCTCACCAGGTTACTTTGCGGGTTTTTTTGTTGGTTCTGGGGTTTATTGATTGTGGAGGGAAAGAGTAGAGACCTAAAGATTTTGATTTTGTTAGTGAAGAACCAAATTCTAATTCTGCTGATAGTGAGATATTTAAGAGCTCCACTCTGTGCAGCACAACATGAGTTCTGGGAGCCAGTGGTGTGCCCTACAATCTCCTTAGTTTCCTTTGTATCATAAGGCCAGTACAACACAGGCAAAAATCCTACCAACACCAGATACCATTTGGACAAAGAAAATCTGCAGCATTAGACTACATCCTTTTGATATCACTTGATTATTTATTAACATGAAAACTCTACTAATGAATTCTTACTTATTAGTAATTTCGATAAATATATTACTTCAGTCGACAACTAAGCAAAGATTTTCAGTCCTTAAAGCACATGTACAGGACCTCCACTTCCTTGAAATGAAAATATTTGAATTTATATTCCTTTCCTTGTGTATGTTACTCATCAGTTTTAATGCAAATAGAGCTGTTTGCTCTGTTTGCAATATATAAGAGCCGTTGTAAGCAAAGAACTCTTGATGGTCCTAACACAGTCCTCAAAAAAAAAATCATTGACAACATGAGACAAAAAGGAAAAGCCAGCTGCTCGAATACTAAGGTCAAGAGAACTAAATGAGTAACAGATGGTACAGACTACCTTTGGCCATCGAAATTAAGCCCAAGCAATATACTACCCAGCTGTGCAGAAGAGTGGAAAAACAGATAGGTTCAAGTGAAGGGAAACACATAATGGCAGGAGGGTTCTAGCAATGAACTTCTTTTAGTGAAGCAATGTTAATGGACCACCACCTCTACCTCTGTGAATCTCTTTTCTTTCAGACCTGCAAGAAATAAAAGCTGTCCACTCTGGGGAAAATATGTAAGATGAAATGAGATATGAAAACCAGTTGCATTTCTGCTGTTAAAAATAATATAACACTATATATAAAGTTATTATGTGTTTCCACATGGAAAAATGCAGGCAATTCTGGTCTCCTTGTCTTAGAAAGGATTAGCTATTACAGACATAGACGCAGACATATGATGAAAAGATACTGAGAGCACAAACAGCAGGGCATATTGGAATAAACAGCTGATTTTTTAATGGCATCCTTTAACTTAATTATCACCAAATTCTGTCAGTGTACTGGGCACTGCTTGCTCCCAAGCGTAGCAGCCCAGCTTGCCAAAAAAAGATGTAGGTATCTCACTCACTTACTGGCACAGGCATTTATGGAGAACATGGTAGATGCCATGGTAGTGGGGTGAACCCTCTCTCAAGCGCCAGTAGGCACCAGCTGGAAACAGCAGATGACAGGTTCAAAACAAGTATGAGAAGGGGGTTTCCACACAGTGTGCAACTAGTCATGAAAGTCTTTGCCACAGGATGCTGCAGATGCTGAATTTTAATGGCTTTAAAAAGCAACTGGGCATATTCATTGAGGAAAAACACAGGGAAGAAGACAAAATATAAAGACATCCATCTCTGGCTTGATTAAAACATGTATCACTCCATATTCTCATTCTTTTCCCCGGGCATCCACTACTACATAACTTCAGAGGCAGAATATTGTTTAGACTGGCCTTTGCCTTGATCTGGTACAGTATCATGTTTTCCAAACCCAGAGCAGCGGGGTTTACCCCTTGCTCAGACTCTGTCTAATCCTTCTGGTGCTTAAAGCTAACCACTGTCTTTGTGGAGTATATCTAAATGTTTTCTTCTGAGTATGCACAGACACAGAGCGGTCTTGACAACAGTGTGCAACTCATCTCTCTCCCTCCCTCTGTCCTTCATTAGCTGGTGCTCTTTCAGAACACACCCTGGAGACAACAGCTACCTGCAGCTGATGTTGCCCCATCCCATCCTTCTCATCTCACATGCTCTCTTAGCCATTAAATAGTCCAGTGGCAAGAGCAGTCACCAAGACAGAGAAGACAGGATACATTCCTTCTTGGCCTTCTAAATAGAAGGCTAACCACTAGATGGAGGATGAAGTGCACTTCTTGCACGAGTGCCCATTCAGTTTGTCATTATCTCAAGCAAAGAAAAGATATTTTTCTTTCCATGGGATAGCTCGAGAATGAAATATGTACTGTCTGCTAATCAGGGCAAAGTGAGAAATGGGGGTCTGAATCTGTTTAGTCAGAGGAGAATTGAGCATAGGCCCCTCACACATTGGGTGAGCTCTTCAGCTACTGAGGCGTGAAGCACACAAAAGCAGTGCCACAATTTCTTTCACCAGTTTGAAAGAGAACATCAACTCCTTCTCAACTGCATAGATAAACCTTACGTATCTAGCTCCAAAAGAAGACTCTGCATTGCAAACCCAAAACAGACAGTAAAAAAAAGAGCTTTGGGGCACCTTTAGGACTCTCCCTTTCTGGAGGACTACCTGCTGCCTAGCTTAGGGTCAAGGCTGGCATCAGTCAAAGTGCTGGAGTGTTTGAATCTTCTCCTTCAGTCCTTATTCCAGGCTGTGGATGCCACTCTCTCTCTCTTTTTCTTATTCTTTTTTTTTAATTTTAGTCTACAGGAGATTAATAAATTAAAGTGAAGCTGTCACACATTTCTGACCATAACAGTGGAAAAAAGAAGTACAAGAAAACTGTTTCCAATATGGTGCTATTATGATCTGAAGATCCGATTGGCATAGTTTTGGATACATGTTGGTACTAGCTACAACTACTGCTCCCAGACAACTCCTTGCTCGGCATTGACCTCTGAAAGAGGTTATGGACCAGTCTGGCAGCCACAGGACATGCTCATGTGATTTTTGCTCCACACAGTTCCATCAACATAAACTTGAAATTCACTGTTTAAAATAACCTGGTTCATTCTGACTGAGACTAAATGATATATTCTAAAATTCCTCAGC
Organism: Pelecanoides urinatrix; assembly: GCA_013400755.1. Lineage (NCBI taxonomy): Eukaryota > Metazoa > Chordata > Aves > Procellariiformes > Procellariidae > Pelecanoides > Pelecanoides urinatrix. Next base: position 20,746 of record VZTQ01006678.1, read on the forward strand.
CATTGGATGTGGGGAAGACAGAAACTTCCAGCAAAGAGGTAGTCCAGGGACAGACAGCAGTGATTTCTTCAAGTCAGCACAAATGCAGCTGGAAAAGGACACATGCCACAGTCTAACTCACCAAAGAAATAATGAAACTACCAGCTAGGATGGAGAACTGAGCAACACTGATAATCTAAAAAAACCACAAAGATAGTTCACTTTCAGAATATCGGGTTTGAACCAAGAACAGGACATCCAGAAAGACAGGCTGAAATGTGAAACTAAATTAAGAGAGTCAGAATGGGGTGAAGAGGTAAGCTTGGGGGCTGCCTGCAAAGTGAATCTAGTGAAAGCTCTCACAATGCTTTATATCATTCAAACACTAGGAATAGGGAGGGCAAAAAGAGGGAATGCAGTATCCATGGTTGCATGTGAAAGAGTTCACATAAGGAAGAAGAGAGATGTTAAAGAAGATTCTTAAGCAGGAGCCAGAGGAATAAGAGGAAATCAACAAAACACAGAGAATACAGATTTGTCAAAAATGAAAAAGTGGAAGAATATAGGAAAATGACAGGATTATCTGTGTCAAAAGAAGTTTGTTGACTAAACAGAATAAGAGTTAAGTAAGAGTCCATTTAATGTTTACTTTCATATATATTTCTGAGGGATTTTTTGGCCATGGCAATGAAGCTGAATATCAGAAAAATAAATATAATAATTATAGGAAGCCCTGGAAAAGCCATTCTAGGAGTTGACTTGCACTTTCAGACAAAAGGATTACTGAACTATTTAGATTTACTTCGGTGTCTTTCAGAAATCTCTACGGCTCAAGTGTGTCCATATGTACTCATCTTCGGCATTTCATTACAGGACCACAGTATACCATATTAACTCTTAAATAATAATACCCTGACTATGCAGAGTTTTACCCTGTTATTTAACTACACATTTCTAATTTCCAGATTTCCCTTCCTAAAATTTTCCTAAAAATCATGCTTATATAAATAAGGTCATTTCAGGTACAACTTTAACAAATTAGCAGCTGTTATGCCACTATTAGTCACTGAGAAATGTAGGCTGTTCCCTCATCCAATTATGATGCTGCCAATTTCATTTCCTGACTTTTGTCTTTCTGGCCAATGCATGCAGCTCGGGGAAAATTCACTTCTGCTGTTCTATAGACCTAACAGTACTGTAGCACACCACTTTGACCCTAGAAAATAATTAATAGCCACTGATCAACAACATGGACACATTCTGGGGTGAAATGCACATAAGCAAAGTATATTGACATCTGACAAATTGAGGAGGAAGACATGTTATAGCCCAGCCCAGCCACATAATATAGCAAAGTTAACTTGTTAAAATTCAGACTGTGAACAGATACATCTTTGACTTCTACATTTTGTATCATGTCCAGTCAGCTTACGTAGCACCTAAATTCCTGTGCTTAATTGACAGAGACAGCTAAAAGCAACAGTATTCTGTAATAACCTAATTCTCAAGTTCGTCTGGAAGCCATNTCGTCTGGAAGCCATCTATGTTTCTT
>VZTQ01006680.1:0-248706 GCA_013400755.1 Pelecanoides urinatrix
CCCCCTTTCGCCGCGCTCCGCAGCGCCCCCCCGCGGCGCGGAGGCCGCTTGCCGCGCCCCGCCCCGCCGCCAGGGGCGCCCTTCCCCTCCCCTCCCGCCGCCTCAGCCCCGGCTCGACCGGCCCCGCCGCCTTCGCACCAAAACCGCCTTTAATTACCTCGGGTTTAATTACCTCTAGGTACCCCCTCGGTTAATTAACTGTGAGAAGCAGCTCGGGCCGAGGAGCACGGGTCACTTGGGAGGGGGGAGACCCCGGAGGTAGTACACCCAGCAGACCCCCGCCCCCCCGCCCCCGGGGCAGGAGACCTCCATCTTGGTGGTGACGGGGGCCGGGCCGCCCTCGAAGGAGACGGTGATGAAGGCGGTCTTCTTGGAGCGCAAGCTCTCGGGGCCCCTGACGGCGAAGGCCGGGTGCTCCACCGCGTACTGGAAGGCGGTGGGCTGGAGGAAGACGTTTTTGAAGGGGATGGAGGTGGTGCCGCCGGCTTTGACGGGGAAGGGGCCCTGGGGCTTGGGCGGGAGGGCGAGGCCGAAGAGGGGGATGCTGTACGCCCCGCCAAGGGGGGAGGAGAGCTGCAGCGTGGCCCTGGCTTCGCCCAGCTGGCAGGGCTCGTAGGTCACCTCCACGCTCACCTCCGAGCCCCCCGGGCTGGCGGGGGCCATGCTGATGGTTTTCTCGGTCTGGAAGTCGGCGCAGTTGGTCTGCACAGGGTAGAGAAGAGACCATGGCGAGGGACAGGTCACAAAAGCAGAGCCAGCACCTCGGGAAGAAACCGATGATCCCCTGCCATGATGCTGGCTGGGGTCCCTTCCCCTCGCCTGTCACTGCCCCTGGCGAGTGCCCATGACAAATGGCCACAAGCACCGTCCAAAGATGCCGAGCAGGGACAACCCTGCAACCCAAACCCCAAGAGACCTTACTGCCAGAGCTGGGGTTTAGGGTAGAAGTCCAGGCACCATGGAACCTGCAAAAGCAGCTCCAACAAGGGCAGCAGAGCTGGCTGCAAGTGAGGAGAGTCCAGCTGGGGACAAGCCCAGCGTTGGTGGGAAGACCCCTGGGCTCACATGGCCACCATGGCCATGCCAGGCCAAGCTGGAGGGGCAGGATCCCTCGATAGAGAGGGCTGATGCTGGCCAGATTGAGCTTCCCGGCAAGAGTCCCGGGCAGGCTGGGGTCACCTGGAGGAGGTAGTCTGTCTTCTGCCGGGCGTAGTTCATGATTTTGGTGGTGATGGTCTGACTAGAGCCCAGCGTGGTGCAGAAGTAGAGGGGCTTCTCCGGCCTGCTCATGGTGGCTTTCAGGTGCAGGTTGTAATAGCAAGAGCCCAAGTCGCTGCTCTGGAGCACCAGGCGCCCGGTGCTCTCACCCATTTTCAGGGGCTGGTACTCAAAGACAAGATCCGCCTGGGAGGAACGAAGGGAAAAGCCACTGGGTCAGGCAGAGACAGGGAAGGAAGGGCCCAGGACAGGGGAAATTGGTCCCTGGTGTGCTCTCGCAGAGCTGGAGGGCAGCCCAGCACCCTCCCTCGCTTCAACTCCTTCCCTCCGGGTCAGAGCCTTGCTGCATGTGGGGGACAGCTCACTTGGGGGACCGTCCCCAACAGCTGAGAGCCCCCCAGCACTATCCCAGAAGCTTCCCACCCTAAAATGCCCCTATACTCCCCCAGGGCACACAACACCTCCTATCAAATGCAGGGTGCAAACACCCTGCCCGTGGGGTGAGGCTTGCCCTGCGGCCACTCCAAACTGAAAATACCCACACTAAAGAAGGAGCACGCGGCACCAGGGCCTGCCACGGCAGCATATCACGAGGGGTAGCATGGCAGACTCCACCAGCACAGGGTGATTCCCACCAGGGATATCCTCACACACCGCTTCCCCTCCAGGTTATTACCAGGTGGGACCTGTCACCCTTGGAAAGCAGCCCCAGATGGCTCATGTAGGGCATCACCTGCTCCCAAAAAGACTGCAGGGAGAGGAGAGCATACTGGATGAGCTTTGCTCCTACCTCCGACTGCGCGGGAACGGTGAAATGTGGGGGAACATTGACATCGGGCACTTTGCAATCTATGGCAAACGTCACCGGGACAGGCAGAGGGTTGTCCACCTTGACGGTGGAAGACACTCTCTGCCGAACAGCGGCGGTCATTTCAACAGTGCTGATGGGTCCTGAAGCGGTGGCCTTGAAAGTCACCATGTAGAACAAGTACTCCTCAGTCACCTCATTGAGGAAGGTCACCTGAATCAGAGGAAAAGGGAAGCGCTGGTCATTCTGCACATAAAAACACACCAGCTGGGCTAAGCCAGCCCAAAGAGCCCCCCAAGCTCAGCACCCTACTTCCAGGAACGGCCGTGAGCAGCCACCTAGGAAGACTGCAAGGCAGGGGAAAGCATGTGTGGCATTTCTACTTTGTAGTCTGAGTGCCCATTGCGTCCAGCTCACCAGTGCCCTGACCCACCTGAGCTCAGCAGCCCCCAGTGGGACCCTCACAGAGAGACCGCCATGTGAGTGGGCTGCGTGGAGAGGTGCCTGCTGTTCAGTACCCACCTAGGACACCTACAATCCCACCAGTGGTCACGCGGAGGTATGAAAACAGGCGTGTAGCTTCTCAGTGAACAAACAGCTCCTCGAAGGGCCCCTCAGCCTGGTGTCCACACTTACCATTGTGTAAAAGGCTCCTTCCTTGTAGGAGAGGAACGTGAGCTTGTAGTCTTTCTTGGCAGAGGCTGGCACATCGATGTAGTCCAGCCCCTGCAGCACAGAAGTGCTTTCCAGGTTTTCTGGTTTGAGTATGTCCACTACCACGAGGAACCTGTGGGTGACAAGGATGCGGTCAATGGGAAGGACATCCCATCGTGTGGGGGTACAACACAGCCCCTCTCATCCTCAATGCCTCAGGCAGAGGGAGCCGGCTCTCATCCTCAAGGAAAGCCCTCCAGGATGGGTCTGCATAGGCAGAATGTGGGTAGTGTGATCCCACACACCTAGAGCCAGAAATGGCTAAGGAGAGTGAAAAACTTGCAGGAAGGAACTTCCAGGCAGTGGAAAGCCCTTCCTGGCACTGCTGCAGGGACTGCTGACGGGACAAGACTTCCTGGGCTGGACTCACCTCTGTGGTCTGTTCAGCCAGTTGGAGACAGGGATGAGCTCAGTGTAGGAAGTCCTACACGGTACCTGCCGGAAAATGGTCCCTGAACACTTTGGGGCCTCAGCAGTCCCTTGCAGGAGGTAGTACAAGCCTGTCCCATTCGGCAATGGGAAGAAGATGGAGCCCTAGAAGACAAGTAATAGGATAAGCGAGTTCTCCTGCTCTGTCTGGACCAGTAACTGGCTCTCGAGCACAGCTGGACAGTCCCACATCTCAGGCTGTCACTTGAGCAGCTTTGAGCAGGTCCAGCTGGCAGAGCTGTGACCGCAGCCCTGTGTCCTGCGCAGGCGGAGATGGCAACGCCGTACCCGCTCGGGCTGGCACAGCCACGGGACAAAAAGGCAGCACGTCTGGGCAAAGCAAGGCAACACCAGCCCTGCAGCAGAGCTGGCCTGACCATCCTAACACCTCTTCACTTGCCTTACTGACTGGGGCACATCAGCTGCCAGCCCTGTGCTCGTGCAGGGACAGCCGTGGTAAAGGGGTGGCAATCCCTGCCGAGCTCGACTGCCCCGGCAGTGCTCCAGCGTTATTGCCCAGAGCGCAGCCTGTAAGATACCAGGCAGGGTCCCACCGGCCAGGGTGGGCCATGAAGAGCTCAATTCCAGTACTCATTTTGGGTGCCAATGGGTCACAGCCACTTGCCTGTGGCATCTCCTCTGCCTCCAGAGCAGCTGAAGACTGCAGGACCCTTCATGCAAGGCTGTACATTAAGGAGATACTGAGCATATGCAACCCTACAGGGCACAGATCCACTCCGCACCCTGGAGATTGAGCCCAGAAGCCTCTGACCTCCGCTCTTGCTCTGGGCTAAATTCTGGCATGGTTTAAGATCAGCTGGAGGGGGACAAGGTGGGTGTCTGACACCCACCTCCAGCACCCCAGAGCTGTTCTGAACTGACCCCCATGATTTAAGAGCTTGTCCCTAGTGTGTCTCAGAAATAGGGCCCGTGGAAACAGAGGGGCCAGTCACCCCACCTGCCCAGCCCGAGACCTGCAGGAAGGGCTCTTTCCAAAGCTCCTGCATTCCTGAAGGTGATGTCAAGAGAGATCTCCGTGTCGTTTCCCACCTGACTGCTCGTGGCCAGGGGGGCACTGAGAAACGGCAGGGCAGCTTCACCGCTCCCTGCACACTGCAAAGGACCCCAGCAGGGCAGCGCTGGCAGAAGCGGTCGTGCCCAGGGCTTGGGGAGCCGGTGCAGCCCACAGGGCTGAGCACGGGGGTCCCTGAGCCCCTCTGGGCTGCACGGGCAGGGACCAGGAGAACAAATTTCATTTCCTGGACCTTCAGACAACCTGGCTTTTTAGGTTAGCTGCTCCGATAGGTTTAGTGATCAGTCCAGACTTCCCACCTGAACTTTCCTTACACTTGGCCTCTAGCCACCAAGAAATCCAGCTTCCAACATAGGATCACAGGGTAATTTCAGTTCATAGGGGACCTCTGAAGGTCATCTCGTCCAGCCTCCTGCCCAAAGCTGGGTGAGCTGTGAGGGTCATGCTATGAGGGTCAGCACGCTGGCACAGCTCATGTACCTGATGCTTCTTGTTCTCAGAGCTCATGGTTAGGGGTTTGTAAGTGATCTTGTAGGGCTTGTTTTGTTGATTGGCCTCTAGATGGAAAAATTCAGGCCCCTTCCAGTGCTCCCCCTCAATGACAGGTTGCATGGTCCAGGCCTCATTGCTCGGGTTGGACAGGAGGATGGTCTGGCTGTGCTCCTCACGCACGTCGCACGTGAACGTCAGTGTCTGCAACAGAGGAGCAGAGAGGCTGCTTGGTCATACCGAGGAACTCCTTCCACTCTCACGGACTTGAACTAGCTCTCTACCAGGCCCTGGAGCACAAGGAGCAGCTTTTCCTTCTCATATGCAAGATTTCCATTTGAGCCATAGCTTTTGGTGTAAATCAAGTTGTTGTTCTTAGAAAAGGAGAGGAATGAGTCTTTTGCATGCTGGGTGAAGGGGGCTGCCACGTCCCAAGGAGGGGAGAAAGAAAATGGGGAGTCCTGGAGGGTTATCTCTCCTGTGCAAGGACAAGACCTGCAGCTGCACAGCCCCTTCGTGGGCAGGCTGACGAGCAGCTCTGGGGTCTCTTTTGGGGGCAGGAGCCAACACCCCCCAGCTGCACCCTCCTGCAGTGCCCGTGAGGGCCAGGAGTCCTCCACGCTGCGCCCCAGGAGCTGGATGCAGATGCCTTGCCCGCTCCTAGTGCTGAATGCCCTCCCCTGCCCCGACAGGGAGGAAGAGTGTGGCTGTGGGTGCAATGTTGGGGGTATAGCTGGGTGGGGAGGGTCTCGGAAGAGCCCTGCAGGGGCAAGGGTGGTGCAATGCAGAGCCAGGACAGCCGAGGAGCTCGCTGGAGGAGCAGCGCCTTTAACAGGGGAGGAAGGCAATTACAGGGCTCAGAAATGTTGGGAATCCTGCCCTGCTCAGCTCTCTGGGATACCCAGGCAGGATGATAGGCAGGAGTGAGTCTATGCACGTAAATATCCTCCAGTCCCTGCCCTGGGAGAGAGCTGGTGCAAATGGTGGGGTAAGGGGGGGACCCATCCTGTCTCTGCTCCGGTTACCTCTTTGGTCACAGGGGTCTCCATGCAGCACCCTGCCAGCGAAAGCCGGAGCGGCTCACTGCCCTGGATGAAGCACTGCAGGCCCTCGTACTGGATAGCATGGCTCAGCTTAGAGGGGCGGAAGGTCACAACGAAGGGGACATCCATTCCTGGGGAGATGTAACCCTTTGCGGGGCTGATGGAGAAATCTGGCTTGAAGCTCTCGATGTCCCACTTAAACCTTGCCAAGGAAAGCACAAGGACAGAAAGGAAGGATTAGTGACTGGGAGGCTGCAAACGCAGTGTGCTGTTTCTAAGCATCATGTGGGCTTTTCCACCAGATCTCGGGCATGATGCTGAGCAACCCGGCAGTAAGACTTCAGGTTGGGCAGGACTCAGCTGTAAACAAGCTTTTGGTTGTATCCCTTCCTAACTTCCAGGGCCTGACTGCACAGCCTTGGCTGCACAACTTTCCACTAGGATGGAAATGCAGAGGGGAACTATCTGGGCAAGCTACAGCTCCATCCAGCCCTCACCCAAGCTCTCAGCCCTCAGGGTTTTGCATTACTTGACTCCGATGTCGCCTGTGTTCTGCATCATGATGCGCTGGGAAGTGTAGCTCTGCTGCACCACCGCTCCAAAGCTGAGGTGTTCCTGGTCCAAGCTCACATGGATGCCCTGGCAGGAGCCCCGCACCATGAAGAGGGAGCGCACCAGGCCGTTGCACTCCAACATCACTTCTTCGGTGAACGGCTGGATGCGGCACTTTGGGGAGAAGGTCACCTCTACTTTACAGGTATCTCCTCTGGGCTTCAGACTTAGTGTGCTGGTGGGCTTCAAGCAGAGAACCTGCCCAAAAAATGAGTGGAGACTACTTCATCTGGCAACCGAGCTGTGAATCCTCCATTGCTAGAGTCAGAGAAGAGTCTTCCAATTCCTGTTCTGTCCCCACCAACATTGCCCCAATCCCACTCATTCCCTGATACGCATTCCTAGGTACCAACGGTGTTTTCCTGTGATGTGTCCATCTGGCCACGGTGAGTTGAACTACGTCTTCTGAAGCAATTTCATGTAAGCTCCAAGAAAGCTGCAACTCTTGGTCTTTAAAGATTCCTTTATCTCCCTTACCTTTCCATATCTAAAATACATGGCCACACCCTAACGTACCTGTCTGAAACAGGTTAGAGGAACCGTGCCTACTTCTCACTTCTGGCTCCTAGGGAGTCCCGACACCTAGCTCAGACGAGGCATTCACATTGCAAGTATCTGCGGGTCGAGCAGTCCCAGCGGGGAGGACAGGACAGCATACATACAGCCAAGACAGCATACATACAGCCAAGACAGCATACAATTGTGATTAGCTACTAGCTCCCACCCAGAGCAGCTCACAGCCACCTGCAGGCACCCCTGCAGGCACACCAAAGTGCTCTCCAGTGAAGGAAGGGGCCTTACCCCAGCTTCTTGCAGCTCTGGCGTGGTGGACATGAGACTGAGCTTAAAAGTGAGAGGGGCAGCGCTGTTGTTTGCTATGGTGACAATCTTCTTCACCGTCTGTCCGATGGAGAGGGCTCCCAGCTTCACCACCTTTCCTTGTGGTTCCACAATGTCAACCTGAGGCAGGAGGGATTAATATAATGCGAAGGGAAAGAAGGAGAAAAGGTTTTTTGCCACCCTTGTAGGCACCATGGTTTTTTTGCCACCTATGGTAGGCTGGGGAAGAGATGAAGAAAATAAGAGAGAAAGCCATGCCGGCTGCCTGCCACCTGGGAGGGTTTTAGGATTTGGATTTCATCTCACCTTCATTTCCGTGCCCTTTCCTTGGACCTCAACAGTCTGCTGGCAAAGACCATTGATTTCAAAAGGGATGAGCTCATGGTAAGACGCAACCTCCCTGGGATAGAAAGTGATGGGCACCTCCACTGTCCCTCCTGGGTGTAGGACGTACCCTGGGAAGTCCACCTCCAGGTGCGCGGTGCTGGCGAACAAGCAGTTCAAGCTGGCAGAAAACACAGCAAAGAGGAGCAGAGGTGTCACAAGGCTGCATGTGCTCAGACGACAACGTCAGGGCTACTTAGGGCTCTCCTGTCTCCTCTCCCTGCATCCTCAGGATTTCACCCACAGGGGTCATGAGGACACGGAGCAGGCACGTGCTAAGCAAGGGCCGAAGGAGCGTGTGGAGAAGGCCTACCTCACATCCTTGTCTGCCTTGTTCGTGATGACGAGGGTCCGACGGGCAGGTGGCATCCCAGCGTGGTAGATGAAGCAGGCTCCAAAGTTGAGTCTGGTGGTGGAGAAGTGAACAGTGGGCACTACCACGGTGGCAAGAAAGACGCAGGTAAACGTGGGACCCTTGCTGATCTGGTGAGGAGAAAGACAGCATGAGCCAGCTGAAGAGACGGGAACTACCACTGTAAACACCAGAGATGGCCGAGGAAGAGGATGGGGGACAGCTGGCTGCAGCGACAATAAGGAAAAGCAGGTGCCAAAGGACCCCAGAATGGAAACAGAAGGTGGAAGGCTTGGGGTGAGAAGGAAAGGGGTTTTGGAGAGTCATGGCCCTGCTTTGTGCAGCCACGTGCCGAGCAGTGCGGCCACACGCTGACAGGACATTTCTGAGCTGTGGGACCCGACTCAGCAGGGGCCTGGCAAGGAGAAACAGCGCCATCTCCATGCACATTCAGGACCTCCCCGCCAAAATTAGGGGCAGAAAGGGCCTAGGGGATATGTCCTGCCACAAAAGTGCTTTCCAAAGTGGTCCCGGATACGCGCTTATTAAAATATTCCGTTCAGCAGCTGTCACACACTTTATTTCGGCAGCAGGAGCCTCTTTGCCTCGTTCAGGCTCCTTAGTGATGGAGCTCACCCCTAGCTCCGGGCTCCTGCTGTCAAGCTGCTGCGTAGGGAAGGCGAAGGTCCCGTATTACACATTGGTGCCTCACCTGCAGCGTCAACTCTACGTCCTTTAAAGAGCACATCTTCTGTGGGTGAAAAGCCAGCTGGGTCTCTGCTTTCCCCTCCGCCTGCACGGTGCCCGTCTGCGGGGTGACGGTCAGGACCTGCTTACGGGCTGTGGGGCCGCTCAGTTCCCACGAGAAGGTGAAGCTGAACTTGCCGTTATTGTGGATGCTGAAGATGCGCTTGATGTTCTCGTTTAGCTGTACCTGTGGGGAGCAGGTGGCGAGGACTAGGGGTTGGAGCACATGCAGAGTGTCAGCTGGCCCAGCAAGTGCTCCTTCGTAACGTGCTCCTGCGTCTTTCACACTCAGCTAATGACCTGGGCGAAAGATCAATCTCCCTCCCTCTAGAGACCCATAAAGGAAGAAAAACATTCCCTCTTGTTCACATGTATCTGCAAAGCTCCCGGTTAAGGCCCAACCTTGCAGGGCTTCGTGGGGCAAACGGTTCAGGGAACTGCTCACCTCCTTGAAATCAATGACGTTGATCCCCTGTGCGCTGAGCTCAGTGACGCGGCCGTCGCTGTCCTCGCACCTGACGGACACGTTCATGCTGTAGCTGGTGCCCTTGATATTCAAGGAGAGGGGCTGGGTCTTCCTCTTGACATCGCATTTGAGGTTGAAGACCGCCTCTCCTTCTAGTGTTGGCGTGAAGACGACTGTAACGGGAAGCCTGGGGAGAGAAGACCCTTTTTGCTCCCTTGACTGTCTCTTAGCTTTCTGGGCCCCGCATTGCCTGCTCTGCGGGAGAGCAGCTGTGCAATGGCTGTGGTGAGACCCCAGGCCTGGGAGAAACCAGGAGCAGCACTCTGCCCTTCCAGGCCTTCCACTCCGGAGCGAGTGAGAACTGTTTAGGGTATGACGATCCCATGCAACGAAATGGCAGAGGACGCAACGAGGCAGCAAACCCTGAGCCAACGCTGCCCTGCCCATGTGCTACAGGGCAGCATTGGGTTGAGACCCCACTTCTGTCCCAAACACAGAGGAGGGCACTCAGAGACCCCCAATCTCTCCGATCTATATGACAAGGGTAACATTCTCTTTGCAAAGAGGGATCATCCAGCTCCCGTGACAGCAGTACAACGTGGGTGCCACCAAACTGCCTCTTTGTCATTTCTATGGGTAGTTTCTGGGTACGTGATCAAACACAACCAAACTACAGAGATTTAAGGAATTACCACTTCTCAGGTGAGCCACAGTAACTGATATAGGATGCTCTCTTATATTGCACCTTGTGGCAAGCCCAAATTCAGCATCTTTTAAGCCACAGCAAAGCTTCCCAGAGCTAACGCGTTCTCCTTACACCCAGACAGGCTACGAGTGGGCCCAGGGACATCCGTGGTGGATCAGCAGATGAGCTGGTGACCTGTTACACTGCTCGAACTCATGATCACGTCTGATCGCAAGTCATGGCTGCAGTTTACAAGAAAAGAGCATCCATTTTCTGACAGGTGATCCTGCAAAACACAGCTAGTTGTGTAAGCCTGTTGCTGTCCCCCATGGTGGGCTTAAATGCCGCTTGTGTGCTTTGCTGCTCTTGGTGGGCTCTGTCACTAAAGGAACTCAGAGAAGAGACCTTGCATACTTTAGGCTGCTGGCTCAGGGGATCACAGGGTTAAAACCCCCAAACATGCTTTTGTCATCAAAACTAGAAGATTCAAGGCCTGAATTTCTCCAGGAAGGGGGACTAGAAGACTGGGGTAACCCCGACACAGCCACTTTATGGAGAAACCTACAGTTTCATGGTGTGCCCATTGGGAAGGAACGAAACAAGGCAGATGTATGCTATTGCTGAGAGTCACCTGGTGACTGCGGAGGGGAGAAAGCCTCAAAAGCAAAATGACAGTGCAGCGTTTGGCACACAGGAGAGGGAACCTGGCCTGTGAGCCCTGTTACCTTGAAAGAGGAGCAACGGAGCCTTCTAGGGGCTCTATTTTCACGGAGGCGTTGCATCCCTCTGAGAAGAGAGAGTTTTTTCTGAAAGCAAAGCTGAAGGCTTCCTTCTCACTGTTGATCATATAGACAGTCTGGTGCACCTCGTGCCCTGGGGAGAAGACAAAGGAGCTGCTGAAAACCTTTTGTTCCTCTGGCCACCAGACCACAACTGCCCACTGCACTCCTGCCTGCTGGCTGAGCCCAGCAGGGAATCTGCAGTGAGGAGCATTGCCTGCAGCACAGCACGCTCAGGATACCAACACGGAAACGTACTTCTGACCCCCTGGGCTCCCCTGCATCACTCCCAAATCCCCTCTTGGAAACAGCCCCAACTACATGCCACGTCCCTGACACATGCCTTCCTCCCTTCCCCTTCCATTCCCTCGTACACTTGGGTGCCAGAGCTGGATGCTCTGCTCACAGGAGCCCATTTCCATTTCCAGCTTTCTCGTGGGAGGCTGCTGGAATAACGGGGCCCCTGGAGAGGTACACTTCTGAGCGCCTAAGGTATAACCACGGTGCTCACCGATTAACAGCAAGTGGAAGTTGAGGTGGGATCTGTCCAGAGTCACTAGCGGGTCGGTGGCATTGCCCACCAACAGGAACGGGACTGAAATGCTCTGCTCAGGGATTGTAAAGACCCAGAATGATTCTGTGATGTCCAGGTGCCGGGGGATGAATTCAAACTTCATCTGTGGGAGAAAGAGGCAAATGAAGGAAAGTTGCTGTCCTTGGCAGGGTAAGGGAAGGGGGGTGCAGTCTATACCACCAAGAAGCCCCAGAAACCTCCACCTTATGTTGCTGTGAGCTCAGAGATAGGCTGCTGTGCCACTTACAGCCCAAAAGCATGGCAGATGTGGGGTACAGGGTGAGAACAGGTTCATCTGCAAGTTCATTTACACTGCGGCCAAAGGTTTCTTCAGGGTCTTGGCAAGCTCAGAGTGAGATGGGATGCCCAGTAAGTGAAGACATAGCCAGTGTTAAACCGGCATACGTGTGTACTGGATCCATCTTCTTAATTTTCTGCACCCACCTCTGCTTTCTTCCCTGGCTGGATCCGACCTCTCTCTGCGAGGCAGAAGAAAGCCACCTGTTCTGGTGGGGCTTCAGGGTCTTGGCAAGTCCACCGGAAGGAATACGCGGAACTGGTTGGGTTCATAACCATGAAGGTCCTGGGAACACAAAGCAAGAAGGACTGTTAAGGTGGCGTTCGGATGTTAATGACTCTGTCCCGTAGCAGACGTCAGGCACTGCCAGTCCTGGACACCACCTGGAAGGAGTATTTGGTATAGGGGAACAATGCTGGGAGCACAAACATTTCACTTGCTTTCTAGGGGCCCTGTTTGTCTCTCAGGTGGCTAAAAATTAACGGCTATCAACAAGGAAATTAGCAAAGAAATTAGCCAAACTCTTGCACATTAAAATGGTAAGATCAAGTGAAAATGGTAAAATCAAGTCCAGTAAGACTCCTTTGGAAGATGGTGTTCTCTGTTGTGGTTGCAGCCTTCACTGACCAGTATCTCAAAGGAGCAAGAATGTCCAGGGATGCTCTTCAAAGGGACGAAGGTTGTATTGGCCACAAAGCACAGACCGGGGATACGTGGTCCTCCCAGACTGACCCACACCTTATTGAAGAAAGGGACTAAGAGAACAAAAAAATTGGCCAGTTGATCTTCACTGACCAGCTTGTTCCAGCCCCAAAACAGACTGGTGGCCAAGTCTCAGCAGATCACAGACAAGGTACAGGTGTGCCTTAGGGCTTGGAAGAGTAGCTGGGGAGGTCTCTGGTTAAGCGGGACGACTAGGAGACCATCAACAGGAGAAGCTGTGCCCACACCTACCTGCTGTTCCTGCCACCCACTCCAATTGCCGCAAACTCAATCACTCTTGTGTTGAGATCTAACGTGGCCCCCGTTGGTCCCTGCAACTCTGGGTTGCGCCTTTTTGCGGTGATGTAGTCAGAGTCTTCCAGTTCAAAGTGGCAGTTTGGCATCAGGCTTCTCCCCTTCACAACCACTTCTGGGCCCTTCTGATTTGGCTTCAGGTTAGGAATACTAGGAAAAAAGGGACTGGTATTAGCCAGACTAACATTTCCAGGCTGCTGGCCTGTCTCCTTGTACAGCACAGAGTGTTGCATCCTCTCTCCTTGCAAGCGTTGAGCAGCAAATCAAACAGAATTGCACGCCCTGCCACAGAGGTAGTGGAGGTGAAACGGCAGAAACGTGGACAGTTACGTGTCTAGAGACCAACTGCAGGACGCAGGTTTCTATGTAGATAAGGAGGCCGTGCTTGTCCGGAAAGGAAGCACAGCTAGGGACTGGCTGGCCCCTTGACAGCCCTTCGGGATCTCTCATTCCAGATTCTGCAACCCTCCAGCAGCTTAATATTTCACACAATGTCTTTTCCCAGCATCTCCATACCTGCTTCTACCAAAGCCGGATGATCACCTTTCTTTGCTCCTGTATGTCGGTTGTTTCTGCTGCCTCTCCAGGGCTGGCTGTCCCCAGGTCCGCACTCCCACCCACCCCAATCAGAGGCAATGCCACGACCATCCATCATTAGCATGAGTTGAAAAGTGAGCAAGCCTGGATGTTTCCTACCTGCAGAGCATACGGCTCTCGAAGTCCCCCACGTACACCGGAGAGAACTTCATCTGGAAGAGCTGCTCCTGGCCAGCAGGGATGGTGCCGCTGCGGGGCTCGACGGAGAACAGCGGGGTGGCACTGACGGTGTTCAGAGATGAGCTCAGGGAGGAAGAGACGTGCTCCAGAGCGCGGCCCAGCTGGCTCGAACAACGGCTAGACTGGAGCTTCACCGAGGCACCAGAAGTGGAGGAGAAGAAATCCCCTGCGGTAAGGAAGAGGTTAGCAGGACATCTTCTTTCAAGAAGGAAATCCTGTTCCCAGCACCTCTGCCTCCTGCTGCAGGTGGACAGGAGGGAGCTGGGATGCACTTGGAGCATCCCTGGCCAAGTGCTTTCAGCAGGACTCCCCCTGATGAGGAACAGGGAGAGCGGTCAGGTTGCTTTTTGCTTGCTAAATCGTAATCCCAGAACGTCCTGGGGACAGGTGTGAGAGTGAGAAGAGACAGGAGGGAGAACAGGGTGGGGGGCAGCAAATACAGTGAAAAGGCCCAGCAGAGACCCAGAGAACTGCTTGAATCAAAACACACTGCCGAACGTCACTCTGTAAAGATGCTCGGGTGACAGACAGGAAGGCTGTGTCTGTTAGCACATCAAATGGACCCCCAGCTGCTTCACTCCATGCTCTTGAACTCTCCATCTCCAGGACTGGGTAGCTAGATGGAAATTTCTCCGGCTGAATGGTTTCTGGCCAGTGCTCATTCCCAAACCATGTCCAGGAATTAACAGTAGAGATGACTGTTACAGCATTTGGGAAAATTTCAGGGCACTGTTTCACATCCCAGTACAGACAGCCTCAGCGCTTAGCATTAAGGACAGCGTTAAGTCCTGCTCCCCCATTGCCTACAGATCTGAATTTTGCTTGTTGTGTGTGGTGGAGAGAAGGCTTTGGGGAACAGCGCTGCTCTGGCCTTCACACCCTTTCCTTCCTTCCTCTTTGCAGGCTTTCATAACCAACGACCAGACAGCTGATGGCACAGCCCAGCAGACTGGCTTAGCGTGAGTGTGCCCTGTGCCGGGGAAGAGCCAACACCAGGACCCACAGGGGCGGGAGATAAGCACGTTCAGAGCATCAAGGACTTTGGTTGAGGTCTCCCATCTTGACCATCAGGCAAGCGTGCTGCCTGTGCTAGGAAACGCAAGGGTTGGCAGCTCTCCTCACTCCTGTTTCTGATGAGACCTCTTGGACACACAGCCCTGTTTCCCCGCAGAACCACGCTGCTCCCGAGGAGACCACGCGCTCAGACACAACCGCATTACTGCAGGTTAATGAGCCACCGCCGCTGAGCTCCGATGGCTGCTGTGAGCAGGGTCTCTGCCTGCAGCAAACACCCTGATGCCCGAGTTAGGAGGGTTAATTTTAGGCAATGACTTTGCATTTGCCCTGGATCGGGGAATTGCACACAGACAGAGACTGCAGCTAATCATTGTTACACCATCAGTTTTCCCAATCTCAGAGACTTCCCGAAGAAGTACCCTGACATCCCCCTTCCCACCTCGTGGCTCTCCCCTGAGCCAGGCTCATCTCCCGCACAGAGCACAAGTGCCAGAGCAAGCACAGGAGGGTCTGAAAGGCAGAGAAGGGGCAAGGAGAAAGTCTCCAGCTGCAGCTGGGAAGATGCTGATGAAAATGGAAGACTGGACAGGGATGAAAAAAATCAGTTCATGTTTTGGGGTGAAATGGTACGGGCTCTTCTCTCCACGAGCCCTCAGCTACCAGGGCAACCCCAGCTGCCACAGAGAGCTAGTGCCTTACCATCCAGACTGGGTGGGAGCAGCTCCCCAGTACGGCTTACTGCCCTTTCATCCTCCACAGCCACCATCCAGGTATATTCCAGGGCCACATTCCCTCTATTGGACAGCTGGAAACTGAAAAACAAGAAGGAACAAAAAGAAAATGTCCAATAAATACAAAGCGAGTAGAGAAGTAACACTGTACAGTGGGGTCCTGGTACCCCTTTCTTTATGCTGAGTAGCATCTTCTTCCCCAGACAACTCTGCCACGTCTAGATCGCTGCCCTGGGCTGCCCCAAGACAAAGTATTTCAAAGTTTGGAAGTTAAAGAGGAGAGGGCAGACACGGTGCCCAGGAGACTTAATCCAAGGCTCTTATTCTGGTCTTTATGTCTCAGTTTGACGCTATTTTGACTGCAAACTTGTCCTCGAGCAGATGAGGACAGGCACCACGCAATGAAAGCAAAACCATGGTTGTTCTCAGCAGAAAGGCATGGCAGAATTGAACCTTTCCTGGCACGTCTTGGCAGGATGGTGGCCACCATTTCCTGCTTGGCTTTGTGTGCAGATACGTGGGCCCCAGCACCCAGCTGGAACTTGGAAAGGATGAAACAAGTTATTTGTTTAGAGGGAAGAACACAGCAGGTGAGACTGAATGTAAAGCCTTAGAGGAACCCAGGTCCACATGTGGGAGATCTCCAGGCCCCCAGGATGTGTGGAAGCTGAAACGCCAGACCCAGCAGGCAGCAGCATCCCCCTCCAAGGATGATGAGCCCGTTGGAGGTCAGAAGAGGTTTATTAAGCGGCCGAGCAATGAGTATGTCAGTGTAACCTCTGCTGGCACAGGACCATGAGTAGAAGGAAAAGCAGAGGCCATCGGAGAGCACAGCGTGGCTCTGGGGAAGCAGACGCTGGGTCAGCCCTGAGCAAAGGCAGCTCCCACTCGCAGTCCCTGCCCGGCCTCCAGCACTCACGTGAACGTCCTCGTCTGGAAGAGCAAGGTCTCCTTGAACCGGATCATCTCCGTATCCAGCTTGAACTCGGCATAGTCAACGACAGCACTGAGGCGAAGCTCCACCTCGCGGCTGCTCTTCTCCAGGACAGTGTGAGCTGGTTCTGGGTCTGTCTCGATCACCTCCAAACAGGACAAGGAAGAAGCACTGAGCAGAGCCCAGAAAGCCAGACTGAGCAGGGAGTCCTTCGGCCTCCAAAATCAGCCATGTTACAGGGGCTAGGAAGGACCCTTTCCATTTATTTCCCCGGAAAGATCACAAAATTTGACCCTCCCACTGTAGTATTTGTTTCTACCTACTGATCAAAGCAATCACCACCACGACTGCGAATACACCCATGGGGACTGCAGCCGGGTATCAGTCCCTTGTGTTTCAACCCTGTAGATTGTCTGACCTTTTTCCTGGCCCCCTATAAATCCAGCAGGCTTCTAAATTAGGATTAAGTTCTCCTGCTGGAGCTCTGTGCATGGAGAACCCCAAGAATGAACAAACCTAGCAAGCACCTTTTCCTTCTGGTCTTAGGAGAAAGTGCTTTCCAGATGTCACGTGTGGGGCAACTGCCACACTGGTGGGGGCTGGGGACAGGCATTTTGGGATGGGAATGAACTTACTAGGAAAGTCTCCTACTGCTGATGCTTTGATGGGGAAGAAGTTTGGTTTACAGGTTTTACAACGGTTCAGAAACTAGGGAAGAACCATCACCCAAGATAAGTGTGTTTGGCAATAATGATAGTAAAAGCAAGAGTTTCTGGAGATGACACTTCTCCGGACTCCTGCACAACTGCCATACAGTGTGTGGGCTGCCCCATAACGAGACATCCCACACGATATAGAGACCACAACCAAAATCTCCGGTATCAGTGTAGACAGAGCTCAGAGCTCACCCACAATGTGCTGGTGGGCCAGCATACACAGAAGAGCGCTAGCGTTGCTCTCCACTTCAAAACAAGAGACAGAGCTCAGTGGACTTAACTCCTTGTTGGTGAAAAGGCACTGAATCAGATGAAAAGATTTTAACATCATAAAATCTGTTATCATAAAATGTGACCTCCCATTCAACACAGGCTACAACACTTCAGCTTTTGGCAGAGACCGATAGTTTGCATGTGGCTAAACGTCTCTTGTCAAGAAGACTTCCCCATCTTGTGCGAGCGTATCAGGTCACCGTGCATCCACCTCTCCCCTAAAACGCACTGCTGGTTAACCTCACGGATGGATTCAATGTCAGGAGGAAGCAGGAGCTGCTTAGCCAGCAGAGATGGCGGTCTGCTGCCGTCAGCAGCTCTTGTTGTGGAAGCTAGGTTGGCTTTTGCTGCTGTGCATCTTACCTTCTTCTTGACAGGCCACGTGGCTGCCGGGCCCCTCGTGGCATCCACCCACTTGACGGTGCGCAGGCGGTCGTCCCAGTCGGTAACCTGCTCCGGCGGCAGCTGGAAGGCAATCCTAGCCACCTGACACTTCACGGGGTGCATTTTGAAGGCGACCGCGACGTCCGATTTCAAGGTCACTGTGATGTCCTTGGCACATCCAGCATGGAGGTGTCCCACCTAGGGAGAACCAGAGAGCCAAGACCAAACTGGAACCACTGGACTGACAGCAAAGGGACTGATGTGGTGAGCAGCTGTGCCAGGAATCTGCATCCTCTTGTGTATTTATCTGAGGTTCGATAGAGAAAAGTACCAACAAAAGATGCCACCACACATAACACGAAGCTTCTTCTGCGGGCTGACAGCCCTGCCCCAGCAAATCCAGGGATGCATCTCCTACGTGGCACGGGAATGGGCTCCCACCGGTACGTGGAGACTCCCCGCTAGCTCCCGGGAACCCGCCGGGCAGGGCTTGAGCAGCGGGGAAAGGCAGAGCCGTCCAAGCTCACCTGGGGGGAGAAGTGAAACGGGGTGCCTGCCAGCCACTCGAACCGCATCGCCTCCACCCTGCTGCGATTGGTGATCGTGAAGGTCACGGCGTAGGGTGTCCCGATGTGACAGTCCCCAAACTGAATGTGATCCTCTCTGGCAGCTGTTGGCAATGAGAGCAAGGGATCTCAGCGTGTGGTGAGGTCCATCCGCCCCCCTCACGTGCACAGACACATGGATGTCCAACTCCCTCCCTCGCTCCAAGCCTTCCTCCCTCTGGGAGATGCAGTTCCCCATCTTACCACCTTCGGAGAGACACCCTAGCACGTCCCTAAACACGTGGCAGTGGCTGTGCAGAGGGACGTGCCGTGCAGCACGCACACACAGGCCTGGTTATATAGAAGGGACAAATTATCAGATGTGGTCTTCATCTCCACAGTATAGCATGGGCTGGCAGACCTCCTTTTAGAGATACTCAGCTGAACGCTGGTATCTCTGACCCCTCCTTGCTAGCCTGCAAGCTTCTCCCTTGACAGAGGAGCTTCCCTTGTGTTCTAAAGTGTGGCTGCTCGCAAGCTACACAAAAGGCAACAGGATCTGTGGCCTGGTTTCGGCTGGGATGGAGTTGATTTTCTTCCTATTAACTGGTACAGTGCTGTGGTTTGGATGTAGTGTGAGAATAATGTTGATGACACACTGGTGTTTTGGTTGTTGCTGGGTAATGTTACACTAGTCAAGGACTTTTCATCTTCCTGTGCCCTGCCAGGTGTGCAGGGGGCTGGGAGGGAGCGTGGCCGCGACGGCTGGCCCAGCTGGCCAATGGGCTATTCCATACCATATGACATCATGCTCAGCATATAAGGCTGGGCGAAGAAGAAGGAGGGGGGGATGTTCGGAGTGATGGCGTTTGTCTTCCCAAGTCACCGTTACGCGTGATGGAGCCCTGCTGTCCTGGGGATGGCTGAACACCTGCCTGCCCATGGGAAGTGGTGAATGAATTCCTTGCTTTGCTTTGCTTGCGTGCGCGGCTTTTGCTTTCCCTATTAAACTGTCTTTATCTCAACCCACGAGTTCTCTCACTTTTACCCTTCTGATTCTCTCCCCCATCCCACCCGGAGGGGGTGAGCGAGCGGCTGTGTGAGGCTCAGCGGCCGGCTGGGGTTAAACCACGACAATCTGTCCACTAAGTCTGGACCACACCTGCACTGGCACAGAGTGAGCAGGAATGTGTATTTTCCTGTTCCTTGCTCCATCTTGGCAGCCTCTCCTCTCTTACCCTCAATTACATCTTCCTCCAGATTGCCCTCAGTGTTCTCCTCCTTGTTGTCTTCCACTAGTCCATGGATGTTATCTAGCGTGAAGTCATCCTCATAGCCTTCACCCACCAGCTGAATGTTGGTCTCTTCATAGGGGTTGTCCACCACTGACAGATGGATCTTCCCTTCCGCACGTTGGGCCAGGGTGGGTTTGAAAAGGACATCAAACTCGGCTAATTCCCCGTGATGCAGGACCAGGGAAGCGGTGTGGGGCTTCCTCTCTGCACAGCGATGGAAATCAGACAGGTGATACAGCCGTACAGAGGAAATATTTCCATGGGGTATAAGAGGAATAAGAAGTTGAAACCCAGCTGTCTCTAAGCACAGGTTCTCCCACCGTTGGTTCCAGACCCTCCTCCTATATTCACAAGACTGACACTACTATGCATATCACTGCTTAAGTGTCTTAACCTCAGGCTAACACCCAGCTCTCACTCAAACTGCATCCAGCCAGCTCCTGCCATACGTAAAGCTGGGTCAAAGAGTGGTTTTGGCTTCTGTTGGCTGGCTGCGGGCTCAAGGGCTGCCTCTGTTCAGGCTGGTAACTCCCCACAGGCGGCAGAGACCTCAGACGGTCCATTCACCGTAGTTCCCCGCAACTCAACCCACCATGTCCAGAAGAACAGAAAAACTTCCTACAACTGCTAGGAGGAAACCTTGCGGAATCCACACAAAAAACTAGGGGTACCCCAGGAAAGAAACTGTGTCTAACATCTGGCTGCTGCCAAGAGGCAGGGCACACATTTTCCCTCCGTGGATGGCCACACGTCATGGTTAATGAACTTACCTTCTCCAGGAGAGTCTTCCTTCACGCCCGCAGCTTGGTAGACGCAGTGTGTGGTGGGCCTGGCTTTCAAGAAGAAAACTCCCCCTTCATCCAACAGGTCTATCATCAACTGAGAAAAGGGAACACAGAGCACGACCACACTGGTGTGGGTACAGGATAGCACGTGGATCAACACCGAACTGCTGCTGGTCCAGCACGGGGAACCCAGCACACTCCCTCGCTTCAAACACAGCTCTTATTTCACTTAAACTTTGTGCTCAGACAGAAAAAATAGTGTTCAGAGGCATTGGGATATAATTAAAATATAACCAAACAGGACAGAAAGTACTAAAAGTAATGAGCAGAATGTAATTAAACTACAACTGAGTTTAATTAAAATGTAGTAAAATGTGATCAGATACAACCTAATGTAACTAGGACATCACGCATTCCCAGATGAGAACCAAAGCGTGAAAAGAGAGACGGGGGAAAAATACCCCACCACCTTTCTTGTGTTGTGTTGAACGGAAAAGGATAGACTGGTCAGAAAATCACATTTCTAAGAGAAACACCTCCTGGAAAGTAGAAGTCAGCCATTTGCTTAAAAAGAATTTCTGAGACCCATTCCCATGCAGTTCACTGAGGCACAGAGTGGAAAGAATAACCGGCATAAAACCCAAGGGTGGGTCAAGACTAGCGAAGACAGCAGCAGTGGTTGCAAAGGAGATGGAGACAAAGGTGATGGAACTTTCCTAGAGGGATCTGGCTGAGAAACGAGACTCTTCCCACTGGTTTGCCAAAGCACCTTCCAGAAAGTCAGAGGGGGTTATTCTCCTGCGACAGAATGGCTCTGAGGGCAAGAAAAGGGTTTTATTTGGTGTTCAATTGCACGCATAGACTAGCGGTGCACCTGTGCATCTCTACCATGTTTTCTGGCGCCTTTCCTCCATGGCACAAGGACTGGTTCCCAGAGCAGAGCCCAGGTCCTCACCTGGACAGGTACGATGCCACCGTTATGAAGGACCAGAGGGAGTTTTTCTGAATCACCCAGCAACAGCTTCTTGAAGAGCAGCAGAGGGTTCCCTCTCTTATTGTGAAGGACTGGGCGCAGGACCGTCACCCGAGGCAGATTCCCATCTCCACTGATATCGAAGGTCAGGCTTTGTGCTTTAATTGCTGCAGGGCTGCAGAAGAGGCAGAGGAGAAATCATTACGGCTGGCACTAACCCATTTCCCACTTGCCAAGCAATGAAGCGAGTGCCACCCACTGCCTTTTCCCTGGCTGGTGCTCCTGTACCCCGCGACACAGCTCCCCCTCACCCCTCTCCTCCCAGTCAGAGCAGGGCCATTCACAAGAGGAATCTGCTCTGAAGAGCCAGAGCTTTCCAGAATAATAGTTAAAAATCATTTCACTTAATTGACTCATGCAGTACAGCGGGTAAATAATAAGGCCACAGATGAGACATGGCAAATTCACTGGCTGCAGTCATACGAGACATATGCCAAAAGCACAAGCACAGCATGAAAACAGTGTAAAAGCAAGAAGAGAGAAGTAAATAAATAACACTGTCAGTAAAGATTATTTCTAAGGACACTAAAACAGGAATTGCTTATTAGGGCAGAAAGCTGACTTATCTTGTCCCAATTCAGTGACTAAAGGGTTGGGGAACAGCAGGTCAGAGCCCTGGTACAAACACAGGTCCTGGGACAGAGGAACTGGGCTCCTCTTTCATAAGGGGGTCCAATCACTCCTTAACATAAAATATCTTAATATACCCCAGGTAATCACATAGGATCATCTCATTTTAACATAAACAAGGAGGAAATAACGTATGCTGACTTGCTGGCACAGAAACCTCTTCACCTAACCCTTTGGCCTTGGAAAGCCCCAGATCAACTTGTTGCACATCTCCATTGCTTTCTGATTCAATAACTTCCAGTTGGCTACCTAATGCGGCACTGTCTTCACAGCCACTCATACAGGCTAAACTATGACCCTTAATTTTCTGCTCTGCTATATCTAGTAGTTACTGCCTCCTATGTTACCTAATGCTAAGCACTCTACCTAAGCTACTGAAAGCATTAGGGGTAACAAGAGCTCTACGTCCTCCCAGAGGAGAGGCAGCTATCAGAAAGGTCCCCCGCAAGATTTCACAGGGTGAGTTACCTCGCCTGGACATCAAGGGAAGCCTCAAAAGTGCACTGGTAGTTCTGCATCGCTTGTGGAGTGAAGGTCACTGTAGCAAAGGCGTGGGAGCGGCTGGGCACGCACATCCGAACGGGATCCACCTCGAAAACGTCGCTAAGGCGGCTGGTGAGCTTGGGGGAACCCACAAAGTGGTGTTAGGAGAAAACATCCTTCAATATGATGCATATTCATATATGCATCGTGGGGAACAGCCCCAGGCAGTGTTTTTCTTCCTGGACAGGCTCCTTCCATCTCAGGGGGTGACTCCAAGGTGGTGCTGACCTTGTGCAGGGAGTTTTCATAAAGCCCAGGCAGCCACCCCAGCACACATGGAGGCAGGGACTGCAGGGAAAACCCTGCAAACGATCTAGAATTGGCTTTAAAGAGAAGGAAAAGCCCAGGGAGCCTGAGGAAATGGTCTGCTTTGAGCCCTGGCACATCAGTCCAGTAAAAGCCCCCTTCTGACTGTGCTTCCAAGAGAGATTCACCAGGATTCAGGTCTCCCACCAAGCACCCAGAGGCGTGAGCCAAAACCTTGCTTGAGACATGCTGAATTCAACCCCACCATCACCCCGGCATTGCTGCTCTCCCCTGTGGTTTGACCTGCACTGAGCTGGACTAGTCCAGGCAAGAGGAAGCAACAACTCTGGAGAACAAGGCGGGCCACCACACAGCCTTTCAAGAGCAACAGCCACCTTGGCCTCTTCTCCTTACCTTACCAGGGATGGGTTTGATGGAGAGGACCACGTCACAGGGGACTTTGTCCACATTGCGGATCTTGAAGCGAGCTGTGGCCCGGTGCCCAACCAGAACGTTGGTGAAGATGAACTTGTTCTCATCTGTGATGAACACGCCTTTGTCTTGCACTGTCTGTAGGATCTGGCAGAGGTTGATGTTGCTGCAGATTCGATGCTCCTCAAAGATGGACTCTATGTCGTCAACCACAAATGCTGTGAACAGAAGAGGGAGGGCTGAGGATGGAGAAGCCTTCCTGCTGAATCTATCTGGACTCTGCCGGCCTCTCGATAAGCCCTTTCTGTCCAGGTCCCTGCAAAACCCAACGTGGGTGTGGGAGTTGGCTGTGAGGATGGAGCTCAGTCACCCTCAGTCTTAAAGGGTATTGCTTTCCTTTTGTTCCTCCATGCATCCCTCCCAGCCTCTCCCCACTGGACTTGAAAAGGACTGGAACCTCTGAGGGTTTTAAGATGGGACTTTAGGGTCAGGGTGTCTCTCTGTCCCAGCAGTAAGTCTGGGTGCTGATCAGCAGCAGGTCTGGCCATGTGGACGGGGCGTACCTGGGAGGCAGGACTCAGCAAACAGGGTATAGAGGATGCCAAGGGGATTGTCCTTGGGGTCTCTGTCGCCGATATCGATGGACAGGTACTCCTTGCATGTCCCCAGTGGCTCTGCGTAGCAATCCACCATGATCATCTGCTGGCCCCCAGGAGGGACGGAGCCAAAGCCAGGGTACACCGTGAACATGCCTAGAGTGAAGCGAGCCTGCAGAAAGAGTCCCAGGAGAGGCTGATGTCTAACAGCCTTACCTTGAGCATCACCAGCAAGGAGTACGCCACTCCTGGACCTCCAGCTGGGCCCAAACCCCCAGCGCCAGGGCAGGAGGGGATGACTCCATGGCCCAAAGGCAGCCCCAGGAGGACATGAAGAAGCTGAGAGGAGGTGTAGGCTTGTCCCGAGCGGCATAGAGAAAGGAGTTTGGGTGTAAGGAGTAAGGCGGTAGCTGGGATCCTTCAGCCTCCAGGGGTAAAACAGGAGAGCAGAAACAGCTGTGAGAAATGATGGGAGAGGAGAGAGGGGGCTGGGAAGAAGAAAAAGCAATGTCATCTCGTATCAATGGACCGGGAGTTCAAACTTTCCGTTCTGTGGTATTCATAGAACTATTTTGGCTGGCAGCTGCCAAGCACAGGACCCGCTCCCCTCTCTTGACCCCACAACTTCAGGTCTGAGCCAGAGCGCGGGACTGAGCAGCTCCCGCCTCTGCTTGTGGCCGGGAGGTGATGGACCTCCAGCTGCCACTGCCTGGCACACAGAGACCACCTCCCATCCGTGGTGATGAGCCCCCAGCCTGGGCACAGCAGCGTCCTCCCACCCAGCTGCCGCGGCGTGCGCTGGGGAGCCGCAGCCACCCACCTGCATGAAGGGGTTTGCGTCCTTTTGCAGCGAGTGCTTGCTTTGCTTGACTGAGGGAGTCATTTTGTTGAAGTTTTCACTCTCGTGGGAGCGGGCGGATTTCATTTGATGTGCACTGAGAGGAGAAAGCAGAAAACATCCATCACGCTGAGCTCCCCCTGCCTTTCTCCAAGGCCAAAGCTGGCCTCCCTCCCCACGGAGGAGAGTCCTCCTGCTCCCAGAGGGCTGCCTGCACCACCTATGGCTGTGGCTTATGGATAGATCAGCTATACCACCAGCCTTGTCCTACACATGGGGATACTGAGGCATTTTCCTGCTCCCTGCGCACAAGCCAGCGATGCAGGTGGACAAGAACCCAGGCGTCCTGGCTGCCTGTCACGCACCAGCCATGCCGTGGTGCCTCCTCCGGCGGGAAGGGTGGTGCAGGGCTTCTCTCACCTTTTCCTTGACAGCACGGCTGCATCCTGCTCTGCTCTGTAGATGAGGAATTTAAAGTCAAGGATGCCTTTGTTCTCCAGCGTGAAGGTGCAGGTTTTCCTGGTGCCGTTCATCATGGCACCGAAGTTGATGAGCGAGGTGGGGTAAATGCTGTATTTGCTGAACACAGCTTTCGCTGACACCCTCACTGGGATGATGGCGATGGTCTCACCTCCTTCACGGATGCTGGGCTCAATTACCTGCAAGCAGAGGAAGGGTTGGTAAATACAGCAGAGGCCAGCCTCTATCTCTGTCCCCAGGTCCTCATCAGCTCACCCTCCCTGTTTAAACACCTCCTTCAGAGCCAGATTTTCAGCTCTGCTTAGGAAGCATCACAAATTGCTTCTGAAAGACCTTATTGTATATGTATGAGACAGGATTCCCCAGCTAAAGCCTTCCTTCCAGAAGACACACGTCCTTCTTACACTCCCAAGACATGGTGTGCTACCAGCGCCTGGCCCCGGCAGCTCACCTGGCAGCGCAGGATGGGTTTGTCCTCAATATTCATTTCCATCTTGGGGTGGAAGAGCAGCTGGACCTGCACAGGGCGCTCGGAGACAGTCAGCACGCCCTTCTGCGGCTGGATAGTGAAGTGGGATGCCAAGTCGGGTATGTTGGTATCTGTGGTTTCCAGCTCGAAACTGGGGAGAAAGGGAAGGAATGAAAACCTCTGCAGTTAAAAGTACTGGTGCCATCAGCCAGGACTTTGCATAGGACCATCAAATAATAAAAGGGAAAGAGCCCAGCTCCCCTTAGGGAATCCCAGATCTTGACACAGTGCAGACAATCAGGAGTGCTGTAAGCTTACTTCAACACAGATTTTTTTCATTCTGTCCTTTAAAGAGTCTCATAAAGAGAAATGAGCTGACTCTCAAAGGAAGAAAATGAATCTCAGCAGTGAGAGGCTTAAATCTCAAGATCTCTCCTTCTGGTTCCTGCTAAGCTGTGAAGAACTGCCGGTGTGTGGCTGGATTCCCTGTTAAAATATTTGAGATTAGAGAGCCCAGATTTTGAATTTACCCGATCTGTGAGGTAGCCAGCAGGGGAACGAGTTCTAGCCATGGACGGAAGGAGAATGCAGGCCTGGGCAGATGGTTGCACATGCACGCACAGACCAGGCAGCTGAACCCACCTGTACGCAATCTCATACTTCCCTTTGTTCTTCATAGTCAGCACTTGTTTCGCATCATCCAGGACCTTAAGGATTCCAAAATCCACGCCACCATCTGTACCTGCAGAAAACCCACAGAGCGAGGTAAGAAATGGTAAATATTTGTGAGCTGCTGTAGACTACGCCAAGGGATAAGATACATATTTGGAGTTCTCAGGCGGCACAAAATCCTTCTCAGCAGGTTTCCCTTCTTGGAAGTTCCCTCTAGCTACTTTGCTGCCCTTTCTCTTCTTACTCGGAGAGTATCTGCAGAGTTTTGCAGCTAAAAGCTCCGTTTCCATCTCCTTGCTTCCAAGCACACATCCAACAACTCTACGTGCCACGCTGAGCCTTCAGGAGTTGCCAACTGCTCGTTCACATCACTGGTGTTTCCAAGTCCCCAAATCAATCTGCACGTGAAGTTGCACACTTCAAAGTTCAGAGGTGGGAGGCTCAAGGCTGTCGGTGCCCTGACAGTGCTCCACACAGCTTGCAGGATACGTGCTTTAATTATCCTAATCATTAGCTTGGACGCTATCCCATCCCACCCCACGCGCCGTGGTTGCCCATCTGCCAAGGCAAGGCAATGCACCCAGACCACTTTGTTTTGGGGGCATCCACTGACCTTTAGAAATGCTGATGCTCAGAGCAACATCGTACGCCTCCGCAACGATTTGGATATTTTCAATCTGAACAATCCCCAGGACGTTTTCTGCATCTGAAACCTGAGGCGGCAAGAAACAAACACTGTTCAGGCCATTCTGCTAAATTCTTTTGGTAGACAACATGCAAGACCTTGTCTCTGCCAGCTGCTTCCACCACGGCCTCCCCTGCTTGAAAGCATTTGTGACTCCCAAGCTTTCCTAACCCGTTCACCTCACGGGCTGATCCGGTGGGATTCTGCTGCAGTAAGAAACCCTATCAGCCCAACTCTTCACTCCTACAGCAGGGAACGCTGCTGCGAAAGCGCCCTGGCAGGCACAGTGATGTAAAAGCAACGACAAGAAGTGTGAGCTGTCCCAGAGCAGGTGGCATTGACACTCAACCCTCTCTTACATCACCCAGCATCCTCACTGAAATGCAGCCCCTAAACCACGGGGACCAAAATCCCAGGGCGAGAGCTTGTTGCTGTCTGTTAAGAGCAGGACGGGTGCAGGGAGCACGCCGAAGTCTGGACGACCAAACAGCGGCATTCAACCACGCAGAGCAGGAGGCGGCTGTAGTACGGGCTCGGGACGCAGCCTCACAACCCAGGCGTAAGCCCCGCAGCGGCAGGTTATCTGGGGTGACGGGGATGCTCAGGGATGCACCACGTGTTCTGCCTCAAACCCAGTTTGAGGCAGCAGAAATTGGGGTCGTGGCACCCTTGTGTCCCTCAGGTACGTCTCTTCCTGACTCCACAACACACTTGCCCCGTGAGGCTCAGCTACCAGAGCACCATAGTAGTCACTTAGTTTCCTTCAGAGAGAGTCCCTTGCTGCTAAGGGCACGGCCCCCCGGCAACGCGGGTAGAAAGGGATCTCATGAGGGATCCTTTCGCCCTCTTTGCAGCGCACCCTTCAAGCACGGCCTCCATCCCTGAGAGCACAGGGCTGACCGCTCCGCCCTGCTCTGCCGGCGAGGGCTCGGTCCCCCTCACCTCTAGTCGGATCATCTTCTTAATGCTGAGAGCCTTCGTCGCCTTGAAATAGAGACACAGGCCAAACTCTGTGCGGGGACCAACGATGCCCTCGTCTTGCGACACGGAGAAGTCCTCGCCAAGGTTTTCCAGCCCACTGAGCCGCCAGGCCACGGGCAGTGGGGTGCTGTTTCGCAGGACCAGGGTCTTGCTGTCCCTCCTGTAGAGACACGAAACACTCAGCACCGATTGCTCGACCGTCACGCTAGCCTTGCAACTGAATGCAATTTGGAGCAGCCCGATCCATGCCTATGAAACCATAATTAAATGTTTTCTCTATGTCACAAGCCTGAGAGGTGAGGTCCTTGGGGGAGAGCTTGGTGTTAGAAGGGAGATAAGGAGGAGCAACTGGACCGCTCTCTGAACCAGCAGACAAGACACAAACGCATCGAGATGCCCCTCGCACAGCATTGCTGGGGGGCTATGGAGCTCGTGGCTGTTCTAGGATATCGAAGCCAGTGAGAAACAGTGATCAAGAGGCTGGGAATTGCTGGGAGAAAGAGGGATGCTAGCCCAGCCTCCGATCTGAGTGGTCTGCCAGCAAGAGAAGCTGAAGGGGAACTTGCTGGCGGCTCCGGTCCCCGGCAGAGCGGCTGTGGGATGACTGACCTGTGCAGAAGCAGCTTGTCGAAATGCACCTGCTTGGGGCTGACCCCCAGCTCCACCTGCACCCCCAGGCAGCACAGGCGGAAGACCACCGGCTCTGGGTTCTCCTCAATGCAGCAGACGAGGTTGTCTTCCACGAGGCCAGCTGAGGTGGGGTACGCCCAAATGCTCAGCTCCTAGCGCCGTCCCCGCAAAAAGAAACACAGAAGAACATTCAGTGAGCAGGAGGAACGGGCACTTCTACCGGTGCCTGCCCTACCTGCCCGTCTCCTACCTGCTTCTCCTTAGGTTTCAGCCTCATGCTGGGAGGGTCTAAAAGGAACGTGTCTGCTTTGAGATCGTGCTCAAACAAGAAGCGCACCTCTGCTTCCAAGGGGGTGACGTTGAGGATGGTTATCTTCTCGCAGTTGCTGGCATATTGCGGTGCCTTGTACCTGTCCACAAAAGGGGAAAAGGCTGCAGAGGAGACCTGGGACTGTTGTCTTTAGCCCTGTGCCCTGGCAGCGGGAGGCTGTGCTGGAAGACCATGGTCTAACAAGCAGGCTAAGAAAAAGGATCACTTTCAGGGGCACGTTGCACGGTATGTGCGTTCATCCTTGCGTTACTTTGATGTCTGCCCCTATTCCTGGTGCCTCCATCCCAGAAGCATGACAATGCACAGGCCACTTAAATGAAGAGCGTTTTACAAAATATAAATTCAAAGGTGCCTGGAAAAATAAAAGTACGCCAGGCACGTGGGTTCTTCCCCCTTCTTTGTTGGGTTTCCTTCCCTGCAGGGTATAAAGAAATGCTTTTGAAAAGAGGTTTTAAAAATAGTTTAGCTTCTCTCTTTCAAAAAAGTAATGAGATTGCCATGTATTTCATGGGTTAGCTCCAAGTCTCAGGGAAGGCAATAGAAAGGATTAATTCCCAAGAGGAATGCTAAATTTAACAAATGTCCCTTCTCTCAGGTGTGGAACAGAATTTGGAGTTAAAGGGTTAAAAAAGCAAACAGAAACCCGAGACCATTCATCAGCTGGCTAAAGATCCTCTTTTGGTTTTTAAACTGTTTTGATTTAATTTCCTTGGGTTGTTGAAATACCACTAACTCTCCAGAGCTCCCATAAAGACAAGAACTTAATTTCTAATATTGGGGAAAAAAAAAAAAGCCATGTTAAAAATAGAAATATGCCAGCAGCTACAATGACAACTTTTTCAGGCAGACTTTATCCAGCAGTGAGGATCAGGAAAATGTAAATCCCATTCATAGTCCTCTGCAGGTTCCCCCCCAACACACACATCAGCAGGTCAAATCATAAAGTCTTACTAATATTACAGATTAACGAATGGCTTACAAAACCATCAGCAGAATAATTGCCCTTCAGCCCCGTGTATCTCCCAGGTCTCTGCCTGGGCCTGCCCTGAATTGTGCTACTGGGACAGCACGTCTCCAAGCGTGTCCGTGAAAGCCCAAGGCCCTGGAGGTCCCATCCCAACACCTCACTCGGAGCCGGCAGTGCGTCAGGATGCTCGCTCGGGGCGGGGAGCACGTACCAGTCTCTTGACTTCCCACACAGCAGCGGTCCAAAGTGGAATACACCCGTGTTCATGACATACTGCTTGAAGATGATGTCATCATCTGCCTTGCTCTTCCTCCAGTGAGGAAACACCAGCCTGGGGAGACAAAACAGGGAATGAGGAGCTGTGAGATGCTCTAAGTAGAAAACCTGGTCAGGAAGCCATAACCCTCAGTGGTGGCTGAGGTACCAGCACTGGTTCCCAGCTCCAAGCATGGGAAAAGATGCTGCCCAAGCCAGAAGGTTGCAGGGGTACAAGGGAGAGCCCCGGCTTGTGGTTTAGGGGGAGGCAATGTGGAGGCTGCCACGGGCCAGCCTTACCGCGGGTCCTGGCTGATGGTGGGATACAGGCAGGTGCCCCTGCAGTGCAGCTGGTACTGACGGTTTGTCCCCAGGACCTCAAAATGCAGCGTCTGATCAAACTGGCCCAGCACTGTGGAGCTGAAATGGACCTTCAGGACCACCTCGCCACGGGCAGGCACTATCCACCGGCAGCTGCTCAGCCTGGCAATTAAAGAGGAGGCTTCAGACATTGCTAACGAGCAAACGAGACAAGGAGGAGGGTCGTGGACTCGCCATCCCATGGAAGTGCCGGCAGAGGGTCCCTGCGGAGTTGGATATGATGGACCGTGTTTGGCGAGACGGCCGTGAAGCAGAGGGATCACCTCCTCCCTCACAGCTCACCTGACGGGTCTCCCTGGGGATGGGACCGTCTCCGCACCACTTTGGTCCACCTTGGAGGGACATGTGGCTGCTCCCGTGCCCGGCACCTGGAGACCTCTCCTGCCCCGGCCGGAGCTCTGCTTCTCCCTCACAGACTCCCGGCTGCCCGCGGCTTTCTCCTTCCTCGACCGGGCCCTGGTTGGGGTGACCTGCTGCTCTGACGTCTTTGCACCAAGGGGAGAGAGAAAAGGGAGAGAGAGGTGAGCCCTGCCCTGAGACATCCCCATCCTGGAAAGAAAGCTGCGGGTCTGTTAACAAACAGGGGAGAGAATAAATAAGTAACCAGCATCTACTGGTTCCATATCTGCCCAGGGACTTGGTCTTCCATATTGGACTTTGTTTTGCCGATGACATCTCTCCTCGCCCAGGACCCTCTCCTGGCCCAGGACCCTCTCCTCGAGGGAAGAGGGAACCCTCGAGGCCTTTAGGGAATTTTTTTCCTCTCGTCTTACAGAACCGCCCTACGTCTCAAGCAGAGCTGTCTCTTTTGGACAGACAAGAGACGCCTGCAGACACAGGACCCCGTCCTGTCTTCGCTGCCCTTCCACAGTGATCCTTTTCCATCCTCCCCCCGCACCATACCCCCATCCAGCCTGGCCCCTGCCCTGGCACCTTCACCGTGGGGGTGACGGGGACATCCACAAGACTTTTGGTATCCTTCTTTTCATCTTCCGCACTGGCACCTTCTGGCACAACAAAGACGAAGTGCTTGAGGGCTTCTCCTGCGGCAGGGGCCGTCCGCTCCTCTGGGTAGTGGATCACAGAGTAAAAAGCAGTAGGGGGAATGGGAGGCCCCGAGGGACCCAGTCCCAGGCCATCCAGGATCTAAAGCATAAGAGAAAACCCTGTTTATATTCCTGTCACCTTCATCCTCACACTCCTTCCTTAAAGGCACTGAGCTTTTGGCAACATTTTTTTGTTTATATAGAGTACGGTGCTTTTTCATTGCCCAGTGGGGTGGGCAGGCTCCAGAGCAGCACCAGGATCTACAAGTGGGACGTAGGGAGAAACCTCTCCCTTGAGTGACTCAGCTCAAGGAAACAATGACCATGAGCTGCCCTGCCCTAGGACCATTTTTAATGATTTCCAGACTGGGAAACTCTCTGAATAGACAGGATCCTTCAACAGAGAGCACGCCCTCTTTCCACCCATCTGAGGGATGCTGAGAACCTCCCCAGCCACGCGGCTGCTGCAGAGCCGTTGTGGAACATCATCAGTGGCCTGGACAAGGCTCTGTGCCGTTGTCACCTGGTGGGACACAATGCACCAGGGCCCAGTATCTGAGCCTCGCAGGGCTTCACCTGCTCTGCCGCTGGCAGCTTGCCGCTCTCCAGGATCTTCCTAGTCACATCTTCTGAGCTCAGCACCTGGATCTCCAAGCAGGGCACCCCGACATCCTGGCCTCTGGCTGACCCTTCTTCACCTTCCCCTTCCAGCCGAGATAACTTGGAGTCCTCAAGAGCCTTCAGTTTTTCCAGCCGCTCCTTCTCCAGCCTCTCCTGACGCTCCTTCTCTCTCTCCTTCCAGCTCCTGCGGCTGGATAAATGCTGGCGCTGGTCTTCTGCTTGGTGCCTCACCTCCTCTTGGTTCAGAGGGGACAGCAGGATACCCTGAACCCTGTCCCAGGATGACAAAATATGCGTGACATCCTTCTGCGATGCCTCGTAGATCTTAAACCTCAGGGCCAAGTTCTTCTCGCTGTCACTCTGGACCTCGTTTTTGGTTTCCCCATTTTCTGGGTCTGCGGGTTGCACAACCGCCGCCGGGCAGGCATCCGTCATGGGAACCTTGCTCTGCTTTTTCTTATCTTCCCTGTCACCTGCCACAGAGTCTGGGCGCTCCTTTAGAGATCCCCTCCTGTCTACCCCCTCGGTGACATCCGACCGGTTGCTGGTGGATGCGTTGGTGTTGCTGGTGGATGTGTTCATGTTCTGGCAGAAGGAGCAGGAAAAAAGCAGTGAGCATTTCAAAGCAGAGACTCAAATGCTGTGGGACAGAGATGATCTTTGCAACAGCACCCCGAGCCTCGTCCGAGACCTGTGCTAGGTGCTCAACAGACCCCAATTCAGAACACAGCTGGTACCCGGTTTAGCTCAACTGAAACCAAACTCCCCAGTGCCAGACTGATGAGGGGCCCTCCAAACCAGCTGAGAAACAGAACAGCTTCCCAAACCAAACGGGGAACTTAAGACAGCTCCTTACTCCTGTGCAGTCCTCCGGGCTCGTTTCTGGTGTGCTGAGCATCCCTGTGGCTGGCTGACTCTTTGGGAAGTCTGGTTGCTAATGAATACCTAAGGCCCGGTGGTATCTCCTGCCAAACATGTAAAAGACACCACAGCCCAGACGGATCATGGCTCTGAGGTTTAAGTCACAGGTAGAGTGGGGAGAAACGCTGGACTAAAACTATCTAGGGCTTCACAGTGAATGGAAGCTTCATGAAGCCGTGACTCAAAGGCAGCATGATCCTAGAAGAGCAGCTCTCCTACAAACCCATGGGGAAACACTCCTGGTGAAGCAGCAGCATGATCCAACACCAGCTGCTGTTCCGCAGCACAGCCCCGCGTGTTACTCACGGCCGGGCACTCACCCCCAGCACCGCGTGTGGCTGCTGGCTTCTCGGGAATGGTACAACTCAGCGGGAAGGTCCCCAGGGCTTTTACTCATCTCTATAAACACAACCACCCACCTGCCTGACTCCAGGCTGACTTTTCTTCCCTGAAGCATTATCTTTGTCTTTTCCAAGCTCTCTCTTCCCCCGCTTAGACTTCTTCTTCAGCTCTTCTTCCTCCTTCAAGCGTTCTAGCTCCTGCTGGTGCTTTTCCTCAAGCTCTTGAGCCAGCTGCTCCATCTCCCTTCAGCAAACCAAAGAGAAAACATCCCTGAGAGTCACCACCAGAAATCTGGGCTTGCTGCAATCTCAGCTGGTCCTGCACTTTATTTATTGCCCCTGAGGCCAGGTAGAACCATTAGACCATCTCCATGGACTTCCCTCAGCCTGGGAAGGCTGGGAACATCCAAACTGAGGACAGGTGGGAAGGGACCTCCAGGGCCAGCCAAACCTAGGCTTTGCTGTCTTAAGGTCTAAGTTGTTCTGCTTCTCCAGTAAGGTCCACGGGGCCACCTCCAGCACACTGCCAAAGACTGATCCACCATCTCTCTGCACTGATGCCTGAAGCCCTCTCTTGATTTCCCAGTGTAAACCAGCTCACAAATCACTAACACCTACTTATCCCTGCACCAACACGTACTTATCCAGCCCTTCTTCTCCCTGGGCATAGCCTGCTCCTTAGTGAGAATAATCGTATCAATCAGAAAGCACAGGCTGCAGTAAGTCCCCTCCTGCAAAACAGGCTCTGAACAACCGGGTTTCCTGCTGGAACCCAGTCGTGAACCATGGGAAACTTGGGCTGTCTGTCCTGGAAATCACGGTTTGAAGCAGCCCTAGTGATCTCCTCCCAGGGGAACAACCTTCAGCCTGGGCTGAAAGAAGTGCTGAAGCACACACTCGCTTTAAGCAGGTTCTCCCCCAACTCCCACTTTCAGACAGGGATTAATACAGGCTTATACTTATCCTCTGCATCCTCCTGAACACCTGCTGCAGCTGAAGGTGAGCCTAAGAGACACCAGCTTTTATGGCTGGGGTCAGTCCGTAAGGAAAACCCCGGGAGACCAGCATTGCAAGGACCTCACCTACAGCAGGACTGGTATTTAAACCAAGCTGCGCCTCACACCAATCCACACCACAACCCCTCTGGTTTGGTGAAGAAGGGAGATGAAGAAAATGAGAATGAAAATAACTTAGAGACATTACAAGCGCTGTGGCAAGGCAAGCACAGAGCCCAGCTCCCTGCAGCTCACCAGAGGAAGGTCCTTCCTCCGTTGGGAACCAGGGAGGGGGAACCGGCCATCCTTGTGCCGCTTGTAACAGACACTTTTAGCCTTTGCTCTGCAACCCCTCGGAGCTCAGCCAAGGTCTCTGGAGCAGGGAAACCCTTCAGGGACACTGTCCTGGGGAGTTACCATGGAAGGCTTACAGACCTCTTCTTCCTCTCACGCTGGACTTGTCGTATATTGTTATTCAACTGAGCTTTCAGCTCCTCAGTGAGGGCATCATACTCTTCCTCATCCATCTCCCAGAGACGTGCTTCCTCTCTCCTGGCAGCTTCTTCCTGCTCCCGTCCTTCAGCACAGACCAGAGGAGAAACCATTAGCGACTGCAAGCAGAGCTTGCTGTTCCGGGTGAGCTGCGAGGATTCACAACTCTGCCCCGACCCAGCTTGTCATCCTGCCAGGAGATACCGGGGGGAGCCCATATCCCAGCTCCAAAATTCAGACAATCCCCTAAACTCTCGGTGGTGAGCGAGTTCCCGTGCCTTGCCTGGCTCACGTGCCCCAGCGCTGTGGGCGGCTGGCCGGTGGTTAGTTATTGAGCCACAACAGCTTGCACTTGTGCCCAAGCTTTAATGTTGGAGACTAAGGTAAGTCTTACAGCCTCAGCTCTGCTGTATTTTAAGCAACCGCGAGCTGAGTGTTGGCTACACTGAGCAGAAGGTGGAAGGATTAATAAAAACATTTCTTACAAGCTCTGCTGGTAACCCAGATACGCACGGATAAGGCTGAGGGATTGAGAGAGAAGATTTGAAAGGTATGGACATGAAGAATCTTACCTTCCTGCTCTTTTGCAGCTGTCTCCCTGGCTTTGAAAGAAACATAATCCTGGAACAGGTTCACAAAATAGATATAAGGCCGATTTCTGACAGCTTTGAGCAGGCAGAGGAGAGCAGATGCCATGTTGTGTGCAAAAAGGGTCTCCAGGCCATCAAACACCACTCCCTGGTAGCAGTCACTCAACTGCGAATGAAGTTGAAAAGGAAGAGAAAGTCGGCTATCGCACGCATCGGGCTCTCAGCTAGTCAGTAAACCCAGATGTCAAAGGACACCAGCCATCCTTGTTCCAAGCGCAGCAACTCAGACAAGCTCTGATCTTTCCCTGCACTCTGCCAACTTATGGCATCTGCAGCTTCACCCAAGGATCCCTTCACGCAGCCCAGGACTCCTCGAACAGCAGGTTCAGAACTCCTCCTCTCCGAATTGTACCTCGCTGCCTGTCTCTCCATAGCAGGAACGTATCATTTGCCCCCTGCCGCGTACCTGCAGCCTTTCAGAGAGGATGGCCACCAGCAAGTCCTCGGGCAGCACGCAGCTCATAAAGCCCAGCTCTCCCGCCGTGCTGCCGCTGATGCTCAGCCACTGCTGCGCAGGCACACAGGGAAGCGGAGAGTTGAGATGAGAATTGGATGAGCCCTGCAACATTGAGCACCACAAGAAAAACAAAACACTTTGGAAACCCTCGAACGATTCCAACTGCTGGGCTTGGAGCTGGCGTTTCTCCCTAGCAGGAGACTAGAACAAAACTGCAGGCCAGCAGCTCCAGGGGACAACCCTGCAGGGCACGTCCCTTGGCCAGCAGAGACCCAAGCTTGAAGCCCTCGGCACAGCATCCCGCAGTTTTGCCCGCTGCCTGCAGCCACGTTAGCCAGGACTGCACTTTGCCAAGAAACCATTAAGAGCCAGTAGAGTTTTTCTGCCAGAGCACAGGGTTTTGTTCCCACCCCGAGCCATGCCCAGCTGGCTCTCTGCACTACATCCCCCCGCACCAGGCTCTGGGTGACACGGAGCCTCCACTGTGAGCAGTCCCTTCACTTCTCAAAGACAACAGAAAAGTCCCAGGCATGAACCGGTGCAGATCGTGCTTCACCTGGGAGCCTGTCGGACGCTGTTTCTGGGATTGGGATGCGTGGCCATCCGCCTTCCTCTTGCCGGCTGCGGCGCTCACCCGGCCTCGGGAACTGAGGGAGTGCAGGCTGACTTTGTCCCCAGAGCTGGACTGGCTCACGTCTGGGCTGTGCTTGGCCTCGGCGCCGAACGGCAGGCTGAGAGAGGCATCTGCGTTTTGACCTGCGGAGGGGACAGACGGCTCAGCGGGGCTGGCGACGGGCGCTGCGGGGAGCCCACCCCAATGGGCACAGCCCCGCGCCCTGGCAGGGACACAGCGCTTGTCCCCAGCCTGCCGGCACTAGCAGCACCGCTCCCCAGAAGCGGCTCCTTCCCTGCTTCTCGTATGGGCGTGATAAAGCACACCATCTGATACTGGATTTTAAAGCCAGGGAGTTTTTAATGCCTGGCCCTGTGTCCCTCGTAACAAATGTGGACGCAGGTGAGACTGTTTGCATAGAATCATAGAACCACAGAATCATTAAGGTTGGAAACGACCTCCAAGATCATCGAGTCCAACCGTCAACCCAACCCCCCCCCTGCCCACTAAACCATGTCCCCAAGCGCCTCATCTACCCGTCTTTTAAATACCTCCAGGGATGGGGACTCCACCACTGCCCTGGGCAGCCTGTGCCAAGGCCTGGCCACTCTTTCAGGAAAGAAATTTCTCCTAATGTCCAAAGTGCATAGTAGCTCTCCTATGGATCACACCAAGGATTTGTCCTCCAGGACCATAGTTTCCGTGCCTTGCACCCATCCTGCACTCTCACATGGAGACTGTAACATGCAGCCCTGCCCCAGCTGCATCACCCGTCTCCACTGGAGCTAAACCCTCCGTGTGGGATAACCCCACGCGGGACCCAGGCCCCTCTGCCCTCCCCCAGCTCCCAACCCAACCAGGTTCAAAGCTGAGCGACACAAAACTTCCCCCACCAGAGCCAGGGTCTGGCCTCACCCTGCAGAGCTCGGGGCACCACCTGCCCAATAAAGTTTCCTAAAAGTCTCCGGTCTCACGTGGGGAACAGCACAACGGGCAGGAGCTGCGTGACCTGACAGCGTGTATAGGAAAACCTCTGGAGAAGAGAGCCCATCTGCAGCGCCTCTCTCATCTGAAACTCCCCCGAGAGGTTGTTCTTCCCTTCCTCTCACGTTTGTGAAGCCACACGCAAAGTCAGTCGTCTAGTGCTCAATGAGCCACTTCAGAGGGCTTTTTCCATCTTAACGTGGGCAGCGGTTCTGCCTGATGGCCATGAGGAGCAAGCTGGATTCAGCTTGGAGGAAATATAAAAACTCTGAGAAAGATACAGGTGTGCTTCACCGCTCCGAGGAAAGGGAACACATGCCGAGAAGTCCCGCAGCAGTAAAAGTGCCCCTGCCTGAGCCCTTAAAATAGAGATTTTTTTAATAACCAGAGATGCTTTATGAAACGGCTTTGCACTTCTACACACTGCACCCACGTTCCCTAAGAGACCCAAGGGTTGTCAAATTTCTTCTCTGGAGCAAGCAGAAGTGGATGGTCATGGTGGGTTTCTGAAGCGCTGCTCTGGGTTCAGCGTTTCTCCTTACCGGCATCGTCCGTCTCCTTGTGGCTCTGCTCGATGGCAGCCCTGACACACAGCTCCCGGGCGCGGAGCCCTGCCGAGCTGCTCCTGTCCGAGATGGCTTCTGTCACCACGGCGTCGATGGACAAGCAGGCAGCGCCGTAGTATTTGGACAGGGCAACCGCTGCCGACGTCTTGCCTTGAGAGAGAGGAAGGCTGCTTGGTGACACTTGCACGTGAGCCATTTTCAGGGACAGGCTGTGGAAAGCCCCCGAGCGGGATTTCAAAGTTTCAAGGGCAGGCAGAAAGCAAAGCGCTGCTTTAGGGGAAACCCCGAGGGAGGCAGCTTGAGCATGGTTAGAAGTGGCCTCTAGAGCCAGGTGGATCATCTCCACCTCATGTTCAGCTGAGGACTTCATCCCTTGTGGTGACCTCAACCCTGGGCCAGGGTTTCGAGCCCTGTCCACCATTCAGACCGTTGGCCAGCCTCTACTGGTCAGCGCTGTCTCAGGCAACTTCTGGGCACAGTTTGGGGGTCAGTGTGGGCTAGGGACTGCTCCCACGAGGCAACATGGACACTTGTGGTCCCATGAGGCACGGCCACCCTGTCTGGGGGGATGAGAGCCTAGCTGTATGGACACATGAGCCATGCCACTTGCGCCAGCTAAGCGAAGGCCTGGGACCGTTCCGTGTACCCGCAGAGCTGTGGCTCACCCCGCTTCGCCTCAACTGATCAACCAAGCACCATGGTCCACCAGGATATGTCTCTCCTGCTTTCCCTACCTCCTTGCAGCCAAGGGCTGCGGCTCACTGTCCTGGTTTTGGCTGGGATGGAGTTGATTTTCTTCCTATTAACTGGTACAGTGCTGTGGTTTGGATGTAGTGTGAGAATAATGTTGATGACACACTGGTGTTTTGGCTGTTGCTGGGTAATGTTACACTAGTCAAGGACTTTTCGTCTTCCCGTGCCCTGCCAGGTGCGCAGGGGGCTGGGAGGGAGCGTGGCCGCGACGGCTGGCCCAGCTGGCCAATGGGCTATTCCATACCATATGATGTCATGCTCAGCATATAAGGCTGGGGGAAGAAGGAGGAGCAGGGGGGGATGTTCGGAATGATGGCGTTTGTCTTCCCAAGTAACCGTTACGCGTGATGGAGCCCTGCTGTCCTGGGGATGGCTGAACCCCTGCCTGCCCATGGGAAGTGGTGAATGAATTCCTGGTTTTGTTTTGCTTGTGTGCGCGGCTTTTGCTTTCCCTGTTAAACTGTCTTTATCTCAACCCACGAGTTCTCTCACTTTTACCCTTCTGATTCTCTCCCCCATCCCACCCGGCGGGGGTGAGCATGTGGCTCAGTGGCCGGCTGGGGTTAAACCACGACACTCACGTACCTGCCAGGGGTGCCCCGTGGACGATGACGACAATCCCCCTGCGGTTTCGGGCTGCGCGTCCTTCTGCAGAGATGTTGATGCCAAGGTGGCGGGCGATGGCCCTGTAGACAGGGCTGTCGTCCAGTTCTCCCGCGGCCTCCTTGCTGCTGGCGGGGCTTTGCCGATGCTCTGCTGTGCAGAACCGGTATAAAAGTCAGCCTCCTGCCTACCTGTGATCCCGATCACCCTCCCCACCCCCTCAGATCCTGGGAGAGAAGGCTCTGCTGAGACCAACGTCATGCCCGGGGTCTCCCCAGGCCCTTCCTTTAGACTCGTGCAGATCAGGGTCTGCCCTGGATACTGGTAAAGGTTCCTGTTCAGGTTCATAGTAAATGGGGTGGCAGAAAGAGGGAAGAACGAGCATCCGGCAACACTGACAAGGACTGGGCCAAGTCTCCTTCCATGAACTGCCAACATGTCAGCCTCACGGGAGTTTGGTCCTGGGTCCTGCTGACTGAGCCGGGGACACGCAGAACTGGGCATTTTACACAGTCCCACGGGAGAGGCTCCATTTGGGGATTATCCAAAAGCTGGATGCTTTCGGAATATCACACCAGGAGATCTGGCTGGGCTCTGAATTCACCGTCACAGCGTTTACAAAGAGCTCCTGCCTTTGCCCTTAGGTCACCAAAAGCCACCTTGGCTCGCAATGTCACGCAGGACAGAGAGCGCGCTGCCCTGCCTAGGAAAGGGAGCACCACCATCCTGATCCCAGCAGCTCCGGGGAGCAAAGGTGCTCATTTGGCAAAGCTGGGGAAAACCTCCCTGACTCTCACTTGTCCCTGCCCCAGACTCTTCTCAGGATCCTACAGACTTCATACGCAAGAGCGGATTCAGGGCCTACGGGAGCAAAGATGGCCCCAGGCCGCAGTGAAGTGATGGAGGTGCCACTGAAGCCCTCCACTGAGGCCCTTTTGCCACAACAGACATAAAATAGGTGAAGAGCTCAGGGTTATTACCTGTCCCGCGTCTTTTCTCAGCACCGTCCTCCTCTTCTGCTCCACATTCAGATTTAGAGTCCACCTTGTTGGACTGGCTTTCCTCAAAAACGGAGGAGGGAATGACTGAGCTATGGGATGAGATGGTGCGAATGATCCCAGCAGAGTGCTTTCCTCCTTGACCTGACAGAGACCGGACATCTTCAAAGTCTGCTGAGGAGGAAGGACACGGGGAGGGAAGAAGAGGGTGAACATGGCCAGGCAATCTGCTCTTTGCCATTCGCCGCTTTGCACAGCCACGTGCAAAAGACGGAAAATTTCCCAAGGGAAACTCCCAAGGCACTGCAAAGCCTGTCCAGGCTGTCTCTGCCCTCAGGGGAATTTTGAGCTTGTGCTTTTGTTGCTGAGAAGGAGCAAATATAAAATAGCTAGTGATATTAGACCTGGTTCTACTGGCTGAAGAACTCATCCAGTCCTACCCTTCGTGGTTGAGGGACACAAGGGGATACCCTGATTATTTCCCCAGTCCACGGGAGGCGGATATGAGCTTGCTTTGGCTGCACTCAGGGCTGGCAGAGGACACGTGTTACAAGCCACAGGCTTTCACCCTGGAATTCCTCCACCAAGCTGGGGAAGGGGCGGCTGCTAAAAGCACGGGCTTTCCATGGAGAACGAGGTCACGGAGAGCTCAGGGTAGGTGGGCTGGACTCCCTGCTGTGTCCACACTCAGGACAGCCAGTGCCAAACCCTCACCGTTGTCCTGGCCTGCTGGTTCCCCAGTCTTGGTATTTGCCTGCTCATCCTGCAGCCTCTTCTGGTCCTGATAGTACTCCAGCACCTCCGGGGGAAGCTTCTCACCCGGGGCACGTGGAGGCAGCAATAAGG
Source organism: Pelecanoides urinatrix (assembly GCA_013400755.1). Lineage (NCBI taxonomy): Eukaryota > Metazoa > Chordata > Aves > Procellariiformes > Procellariidae > Pelecanoides > Pelecanoides urinatrix. The sequence continues at coordinate 41,001 of VZTQ01006680.1, forward strand.
TGTTGTGGCAATCGTAGTCCTTCAGCATCCGCAGGATCTGTGCACGTAGGGGAGAGAAGCCATATTCAGGATGTGTTTCTTGACCTCCATCACACGAACAGACTCCCCAGCTAACCTATCTTCTCCCTCCTTCCTTCCTCCCAACAACATAGAGTCATAAAGGTTGGAAAAGCCCTCTAAGATCATCGAGTCCAACCATCAACTCAACACCACCATGCCCACTAAGCCATGTCCCTAAAACACGGAGTATCCAAGCCTCTCCACAGCCTGCCAGCAGAGCTGGCTAACCCTGAAATGCCGCCGGGCTTTGCCCTGGGGACTGCCTCCATCCGCACAAGCCGGGGAACGCTGGAGCACTGTGAAGCTACGGGAACGTGCACGTGGGGACCAGACCTTCCCTCTCACCTGCTCCTCAGCAAGGTACTGCTGGTCGAACTCCAGCGAGTAAAACTCGATGGGGAACTCGCACGGGTTCTTCACCACCACTGTCCCCTCCACCCCACTGCTGTGGGGCAGCAACGGTCCCAGCTCGAGCACTGTGGGGCTGAACTCCAGCTGTGGCTCCAGCCCATGTCCCGAGAGCTGCAGCTGGAGGTGCTGGCTGCTCTGGCAAATGTTAATCTTCAGCTCCTTTCTGTAGGACTTCTGAAAAGAGAGAAGTGCAGAAAGCTCCTCCATGAAGTTGCAGGTGACAGGGCCTCAAATTCACCCCTTGCCTCAAGGTCAGGGATGTTACCAGTTACTCTAAGGTGAATGGAAAACAGGTATTAACCTATAGCAGGGGCTACAGCACCTGCATGCTGGCTCTCAGTAACCGGGATGAACCCTGGTGTGAAGTGTAACTGCGTATTTGGGTATCAGATGGATCTAAAATGGACTATCAGATGTTTTCACCTAGTCATGAGGGAGCGCAATGCTCTTAAGAAAGGTCCTCATGGGTGGACTCGGCTCCCACAGGACTCAGGGGCTGCTTCACCCACTTCTTCAGGGTTATGTTGCCCAGACACAGTCCTGGCACTGCTGCACTGGGCAAACATCAGCTACCCGAAAGAGGCAGATGAGGTCTCAGTGGCTAGAAATAAGGGTCTTCCTCTCTGCTCGGTGCTTGGCTCTGGTCAAAGCCAGACACAAGAGGGTTACATCTCCACCAGCAATTAAAACATCCCTGGGACTGTTCCCAGGCACGGAAGCACATGTGTCCATCGTGTTACGCACTGCCAGTTCCCAAGTCACGGTGGCCACATGCAAACTGCCTTTGGGAATGCTCCGTCGTTTACGCTGACTCCCAAACTGCCTGGGAACGTGCAGGCAGGCTGGGCCAGAGCCACAGGGACTGCTGGCAGCACACCATGAGGGTGACTGTCCTGCCGTGCCCAGGAAGGTGTCCGGTGGCTGTTTCGTCTGCTGGTCCCAGCAGCAGGATCAGCCTAGATGGGCCCTTCCTGGGTTATCCCCTGCGAGCGTGCCAGCTGCTCTGCACCGGGGCGTTGCAGCCTGCAAATAAGCCCAGGCAGGGGGGAAGACGAGGGGAAACAGGCAGATTTCCCCCCCTTGCGCCGAGAGGGAGCCACACTGCAGTGCCCTGATGCTCTCTGTGCAAGCTCCCCACTGGGATTTCAAAGTGCCTCTCAGAAGAGTGTGCTGCAGGGGAAACTGAGGCACAGTGGGTACGGAGCTTGCAGAAAGCTCCATGTGGAAGTAGACCTCATCTCCTGCTCCCTGTGCTGGGCTGTCATTACCACACTCCCTGCCAGACCTCCTGGGGGTGACACCCGCCGGTCTCACCTCTTCCGTGGGCGAAAACCTGACTCGCACGTTGCATCGCTCTCCTGGAGCGAGGGCCCCAGCCGAGGGCAGCACTTGGAAGACACAGGACTTGGCCTTCAACTCCTGGAGCAGCTTCCGACGCATGCTCGCTGGCAAATGTTTGTCCACCTGAGGACAGAAACCAGTCGTGTGAGGTCTCCGTGCTCTGTGAGGACAGACCCTCGGTTCCCGCAGTGCTCTGAGATCCTGTCACGGTGCTGGGAGCATCCACATCCAAACCAGCCACGGCCACCTCTGGACTAGAACTGGAGGGAAGACGTATAGGCAGGGCAGGCAGATGGGGAGGCACTGTCCTCGGAGGAGGAGGAACGGGTGAAAATGGCAGAGAAGTGAAGCATCAGCTAGTGAACAGGCTTAGGTGAACCAGCCTTGCTCTGTGCCCTCAAAAGCTTCCTCAGACGAGCCGTAGCCCGAGTGTTCAGGCAGCCATAGGGGTGGAAAAGGCAAGAGAGGCAAAGAAAACCCAACGGAGAAGTGACGTGTTACACGTTGTCTGTGCTTTACCTTCTTAACAGGCTCATTCCTGGTGATGAACCATTTACAGGGCACCTGGAGCTGATTGTGGAGCCGGACAGTTTCTTCCCGGCACTGCCCACACTGGACAGTGGAGAACTCCAGTCTGTCCCTGGAGAGGCAGAGGGACGGCACAGTCACCTTGGCACGGAAGCGGACGTGAAACGTGGGGCCTCCTGCTACCTAGTGAAGGACAGAGCGTCAGCTGAGAGCCCAAGTGACACCCGCTGCTGTCCCCGACCTGCCGCCTGCCCCGAAGGGTGGTGCGGGCACAGGGAGGTGAGGGACCACGCGGTACCTTGATGGGCAGGAGCGCGTCCGCCTCTCCCAGCGGCAGGTTGGCACTTTGTGGGTCAAAGCGCACTTCGAACGTCTCTGTCTCGCAGAAGGGCAGGTGCTTCACGCGGTCCAGCTCCACGCTGAAACCTTGAACAGATGAAAATAAAGCAGCTGAGACACTGAAGGGACATGAAATGTGTCACAAGCACATTAAGGCCATATGGATGCCCTGGCTGGCAGCTCTGTGAAGGACCTCTTTGCATCTCCAGAGAAGCCTGTCACTGTCTCCCTTGTCACCACACAAGGAAAAAGGGTTTTCACAGCCGGAATCCAAGACCGACATGGTAGAAAAGAAACATATCAGTTGAGGAGCTCCAGCAATTCCTTCATCAGGCACCCCAGGGAAGGATGCACAGACCTCTCCAAAGGAGACTTTTCAACTATGATTCCCCCACGCCGTGGTATTCCCCAGAAAACATCTTAGAGGAGACACCTGACCACCCCTCAGACACAGCAGGTCACGGTTTGACGGCACTGCAGCCTTACCTCACGGCCTGTTTTGGAAGCCTATTTCAGCACAACAGAGGACCTCCCAGGCTGTTTTCTCAATAAAGGTTCAACAGAAGTGCTATGACATTATGAACGCTAAACAAAGCGCTTCCAAACCACAAAGAGTCCATCTGTTTGCAACACAAGCCACAGAGTGCACAAAGAAACTGTGATAACGCTCGTGGTAGCCAAGAGCAGAAGGTGCTGCGAGGTGACGTCTACCCCTGCGACGAAGTGTCAGGGCAGCCACAGGCAGGCCGGGTCTCTGGGCACTGCTGGCCAGGAGAGCTCAGGCTCTGAAGCACCGAGCAGGGGGTACTAAGGAGGAAAAGGAGGCACAAACAAGCACCCAAACAAACTCCCCATGTCCAGTGGCTTAAGCTAACCCGTCAGACAGCTCCTTCAAGCCCACGTGAAGTCTCTCCAGCGCTGGTTACCTGTGTCGCTCAGGACCCGTCCATCGGCGTGGAAGGACACAGGGAACTGCCCGGTGTTGGTGATCTTCACGATGTGCGTGTGGATGTTACCGAGAATGACGTAGCCAAAGTCCAGGACGTACTCGGGCAGCTCAGCTCTGAAAGGAGGAGTAAGGAGAGCTCTTAAACCACAGCCTGGCTACGTTTCCAACTGGATGGAAGATGCAAATAAAGTGGATATCTCTGTATTCGCTGCTATAAAAACTCAACTCTAGGCAGTGAAACCCAAGGCCTGACCACCTGGTTAGAAGTCTTTGGTAAGTCACGGGGAGTGTAGGTCCTAGGTTTTATTAGCTGCCAGTGGGACCTTAACATAAAATCAGATTGCACTGCTCTGCAACCAGATCTGTCCCCAAAGGAGTGCCGGTACTCCAATAATCAACACCTACAAGATTCACAGGAAGGTCCTTTTCCAGAGCAATCCCACTCGGGAAAACACATAAGCGATTTGTTTTGCAGAGCATCTTCTTCCTGAATTGGAGCCTACGGTGCCCGTGCCTCATCACGAAGGAGCAAGAGGAAGGCCCAAGTTACCTAAGTAAGCCCTGCAGTCCCACCAGCACCCAAGCCACCTGATTTAGGGTTTTGTCAAGCCAATACCTCTGCAACTCCCTGCTCTTTTTGCTTAGCGTGATCTGTTGGTTGGAAAAAAGACGCCAGCTTTGAGTTGCCTCTTTCAGAGCTGGTCAGCAGGGATGGCGTCCGTGCTGTCTGCATGGGCTTGGTGGTCTGCACTGGACCCCCTCAGCTCTAAGAACAGAGCCCACCATCGGTGGGGAGTTGAGCACTGCCAAAGCTCAAGGTGGCACTCTGGAGGTGAGGACACTCAGCTGCTCACAGGGAGCATGTCAAAGCTATCAGGGTCAGACCCTTTCTGAAGTCCCCAGCTATTCCCAGCTCCGCAGACACGAGGAGCTCTCAGGAGCAGCGGTGTGCCGCTGGGTGTTACCCCTGGGGTGCCTGGAAATAGGATACGGCTGTCCCCACTAACTTGAGAAGCCTCCGACGAGCACGCTGGTCAAAGACAGTGTCCGTGGGGGGACCGGCGGCGAGAGCTTTCTGCTGCTCCAGGGCATGTTCCTCTATCAGCATCTGCTCCATCTGCATCTGCAGCCGAGTGTCAAACTGAAGAAAGCAGAAACGGTGGCTGGTTAGCCAAGGTCCTTCCAAGGGACAGGCTTGTCTCTGAAAGAGGATCCCACCCTGCTCTTGTTGAGAAGGGTGGTGGGGTCCTCCTGTCTCGCTGCTCAGTGTCTGTGACGCCTCCTGCTCTCTTAGCCAGGACCTTATCTGAGGGGAAAGGAACTCCAGCATCTTTGCCTGCCCAGTCACTGTTATAAAAGCTGATCTGGCCAGACAAACCGACGGACAAGCCAGGAACCTTCCAGTGCTCCAAGCATTCGCCTGTCCCCAGCCACTGCCAAAGCAGCTTGGACAAAAGCTCTTTCCAAAAGGAACCACAATAAAGCTGGTGCCTCTTGGAGGTGAACACGGTCCCAGGACACCGTCAGGCTGCTGCTATTAAGCTCTGTAAACCTGGCAGGGCTCCGGTCGTGAGCAACAAACAGCCCAGCGATGACCTGCATCTCCATCAAAGTACCATAAACCCAATCACTTGAGCGTGGTCTTCAGGATCTCTCCATGGAGTAGTCAGGAAACTGGTGCATCTTTGGGAGGGCCAACTGCCAGAGGTGGGCAGCCCCCTGGGGCAATGCTGAATTGATCGTGGCCAGGTACGGGCCGGGAGGTCCCAAGTGCCAGCAGGGAAGCCTGCTGCGGGGTGCGAGGGGCCCAAGTGACACAGCGGGAGGGTGGCACGTGCCAAACGGGGCAGCAGCCGTTCTCACCACGGTGCCCGAGTCATCCGTGGGTGGCTCTGCGGCTGCAGCCTCCCCCAGAACAACTGCTTCATCTCTCTGGCTATCTTCTTCCATCTTTTCTTTCGCCTCTTTGAGGATCTTCTCATATTTTTCGTTTCCTGCAAGAAGAAAACATTCACAAATAGATGCTTTGGGCACAATGCCATTCCCATTTAAGCTGGGAAGCCCCACTCCCCCGATGCTGGCCTCTCCCAGACCCATACTCCTCAAGCAATGTATGGAAAGTGGATGCTGCTTTTTCTCTATGAATTCTGGCGTTCACTCCCTCCCATCTTTCTCCCCACATAGGAGCATCTCATCCCCTGCAATGTGATTGCAAATCCAACCTCGCCGAAGTCCCTGCCAGCCTGCGTTACAGCCTTCCCAGCATTTCTGTCTAGCCATCATCTTTCCAGGCCACCAACAGATATGCTGGCAAGCTCTGCAGGATGGTTCCTGGGGCAAAGCCCACATGGGCATCTAGAGACTCGGGAAGCAGAGGGCTGAGCGTTGGTCCCACAGCCCGATACCTCCAGGCTTGGTGGAGTGGGGTGTGAGCTGCCCTACGGGCACATGACATGGGGGGAAAAACCAGGGGACCTTCCTGGGGAGCAGATAGGCAAGTCCTCACCTTTGATGTTCCTGGGAAGGTCCAAGAAGATCCTGGGAAAGCTGCCCTCTCCTTTCAGGGAGATCTCTTCTGGCTCCAGGTGACCCACTTGGATCTGGAAAGTCTTGCGGAAGACTCCAGGCACCCCCGGCAGGTAATAGACTTTCAGCACTTGTTCCTTGCCAGGTCCAACGTAACCCTGCAGAGGGAGAGGAGGGAGGGAATGCAACCAAAGAGGGTTTGGTGGAGGGACAGCTCAGGCAATAGACACGCTGAGAAGAGAAGACGGGTTCTCAAAGTTAAGAAAGTATCAGACAGCATCGCCTTCTAGCTTTCTTGCACCCAAAAGCTCAAGTCTCCTAACACCAGGATGCAATATGGCCTTCAGAGGGCTTGTAGGGAGGCCTTCCCACAGCACGGACTGCCCGTCGCTCAGCACCAGCACAGCTCTGCTCCTGACGGTGTTTACCCTCTGCTAGCAAGAGCCAGACTGAATAAATAAAAGCTCTTTTGCCAGCCGCTGCGGAAGATGAGTGAAGTGCCCACGCTGTCAACAGGGCCAGCAGCTCCTGTCACAGCACATCAGCGGTTCCCAGGCTGCTGTCGAAGGGCCTGACCCCTTATTAATGACCCCAACCAAACATCGCCTGCCTGCCTGGTTACACCGAGGGTGCACAAACCTATCCAGACTCACGGTGACCTGCAAACATTCATCTCTGGAAATGCTGGAGCACAGACTAGGACAAGATCCAGGGAGGAAAGTGTTGCTGGGAAGGGCACCTCCTCTCGGGGCTTCCAGGAGGGCTGTCGGAGCCCCGGGCTGGGCTGACGCCAGCCAGGTCGAGAGCAAATGCAAGCAGACAGCAACAGGGCTGTGGGTGACAGGACAGAGCCGCAGCTCTTCTCCGCTCGCCCTCTGGACGCTGGGCTGGACCCTCGGCTCCCCGCTCCCCTCCACGCTGCAGGGAGAAGCTGCGGAGCGGGACGGATCCTGCCAGCCGGACCCCTGAGCCCTGAGTCCAGCGCACAAGGCAGCGACAGCGAGCCCTGCCGAGCTGCCCGGGCCGGCGATGCTGTTACAGCGAGCCCAAGCAGAGCTGCGTCTTCGGAAGCTGGCAGGAAGAGGGCATCAGCGTGACAGCCCTTGGAGGAGACCGCCGTGAGGAAACGTGAAAGCCATTTGGCTTCCTCTTCCTGTTGCAAAAACGGACGAAGATAGGAACACTGCTTCAGCTCGAAGACATCCATGCAGGACTGAGAAGCTGGGATGGTGGGATGCTGCAAACTCCTCTCCTTGCTGTTCCTCCCTGGTCCCCCCTCACTGCCCCTCAAAGCTGCTGCGGAGGAGTGGGGGAGCGGTACAGGGGCTGTTACAATTTAGAATCACAGAATCACTAAGGTTGGAAAAGACCTCTAAGATCATCGAGTCCAACCGTCAACCCAACCCCCCCATGCCCACTAAACCATGTCCCCAAGCGCCTCATCTACACGTCTTTTAAATCCCTCCAGGGATGGGGACTCCACCACTGCCCTGGGCAGCCTGTGCCAAGGCCTGACCACTCTTGCAGGAAAGAAATTTCTCCTCATGTCCAACCTAAACCTCCCCTGGCACAACTTGAGGCCGTTTCCTCTCGTCCTATCGCTGTTACTTGGGAGAAGAGACCGACCCCCCCTCGCTCCAACCTCCCTTCAGGCAGTTGCAGAGCGCGATGAGGTCTCCCCTCAGCCTCCTCTTCTCCAGGCTGAACACCCCCAGTTCCCTCAGCCGCTCCCCATCAGACTTGTGCTCCAGGCCCTTCCCCAGCTCCGTTGCCCTTCTCTGGACACGCTCCAGCCCCTCAATGTCCTTCTTGTCGTGAGGGGCCCAAAACTGAACCCAGGATTCGAGGTGCGGCCTCACCAGTGCCCAGTACAGGGGCACGATCCCCTCCCTGCTCCTGCTGGCCACACCAGTGCTGATACAGGCCAGGATGCCGTTGGCCTTCTTGGCCACCTGGGCACGCTGCCGGCTCGTGTTCAGCCGCTGTCGACCAGCCCCCCCAGGTCCTTCTCCTCTGGGCACTTTCCAGCCGCTCTGCCCCAAGCCTGGAGCGGTGCCTGGGGTTGTTGTGGCCCAAGGGCAGGACCCGGCACTTGGCCTTGTTGAACCTCCTCCATTGGCCTCGGCCCATCGATCCAGCCTGTCCAGGTCCCTCTGCAGAGCCTCCTGCCCTCCAGCAGATCAACACTCCCACCCAGCCTGGTGTCCTCTGCAAAGGAGGCTTCGTGCCCAAGCAAGAGAGCATGTAAGTCCTGCTTAGTGCTGGCAGGGGGGAGGCAGGGTTCGTTACAGGTGGGGACGAGGAGTAAATCCTGTCCGATCACACAACCGGGTACGGGGTCCCTCAGGAGAGCCCGCACCGCCCGGCTGCAGTGCCAGCACCCCCAGAGCTCAGCAGCCGGGGCCCAGGGGCTCCCCGAGCACTCGTGCCGCCCGCCGGCGGCTGCTAAACCACAGCAGAGCCCCCCACCAGCAAAGACCAGTAAGGGAGTCTATTAGGACCACACTTGCTTGACCCCCTCTGCCCCCCAGCAGCAGCTGCTTATAGCCCTGTCTCTCCTGGCTGCTTTTGTGGGGTTTTTCTTGGTTCTTTTCCTTTTCCCTTCCCTTTTCCTTTCCCCTTCCCCTTTTCCCTTCCCTTTTCCTTTCCCCTTCCCCCTCTCCCTTCCCTTTTCCTTCCCCCCCCTCTCTCTTTTCCCTTTTCCCCTCCAACGCCGCCCCGGGCAGCCTGCCCCAGGGCCGGGTCACTCACCGTGCTGGGCAGGACGCGGGGCGCGGGCAGGGGGCTGGCTGCAGCGGCCGCGCTGGGGCTTAGCACCACGTAGGTGAATCCCACCTTCCCGCTGTTCTGCAGCGTGACCTCTGCTTCCGCGACTTCGTTAAACAGCTGAGGAGGGGACGGGGGAGTGGAAAGTTGAAGACACAGGCCTGACGCTGGGATATCAGGAATATCAGGAACAGATATTTATGCGGAGGGACAATACCAACCACATAAAGATCAGTAATAAAAAACCCAAAGAGGATACAAGCCCTCTGCACTTCAAGGTGTTATCTGGCAGCTAGCTGAAACAATGGAGGAGGCATCAAGACATTGCAGAAGAAAAAAGCATCCTGCATGCAAGGATTTGCAGAGCTTGCAGTGACAGCAAAAGGGAGACAGACAGTGCAACACAGGGCCAAGAGCTGGAAACTTCTGTGGGGTTTTTAACTGAAAAGAAGTAAAGCAGGGATCATTCTGAGACATTCTCTCCAGCTACAGTGACTGGAAGCCCAAGGTAACTTCGTCCCTGGTTTATTTTGTTGATTAATCAAGAGCATTGAAAGAGAGCATCTCCTTGGACCTCATGCTTTAGGAGCAGATCAGTGGATGGATGTCTCAGGACACGTCCCTCTGGAGATGACCACTGGGATCCCGCCTGCCCCAGGAGGCAGCGTTAGTAACCTTGAAGAGGAGGAATTCCCAGCTTTGGGAGGGTGGGGGCTGGCGATAGCCATTAAAAACCAGTTTGGATGCAGGACATACCACTCAAAAGCCGTACTTCCAAGCCATACGCCTGAGAAAGTAGCTGGAAGGGGGGAGAGCCCTAGCCCGAGGTGGGCAGCGACCCGCTGGTGATGGTTTCAAAGATGTCTGCCAAGATAAACGTGCAGCACCTGCAGCCCGCAGTCGATCTCTGTGATGTCGAAGAGGTAGTTGATGAGTGAAGCCTCCCCACTCAGCATGATCTCGTAGCTCGGGCCTCCCTCCACCCTGCACACCGCAATGACGCGGGCGACGATGTTCGCGTGGCCGAAGAAGGTGAACGCGACCCGCTGGCTCTCGCCCGGCTGCAGCACGCCGTGCAGCGGCAGGATGTTGAAAACCTGGAGGGAGGGGGCAGAGACCAAGATGTCAAGCATCAAAATTGATGCAGAAGAGCAGCCATGGCTTGGAGCGAAGGACAGACATGGCTGGAGGGGCCTCTTCCTCAAACACAGGCAAAATCATCCTAATTTCATCCTGCATCCATTACATTTTCCCGTAGAGGAACCACAGGAGAAATCTTCTCCCATACTCACTAATTAACACATTAATTAATACACTACATTAAAGTAATTTGGGAGGTCTCCTAGCAGCAAGAAATTCTCTTCACTGCAGAATCTGCCTTTAAAAACACCTTTTACTGCCTCTAGAGAAACACAAGACTGGGAGGTGAAAGCCCGTGGAGCCGAGGGGAGACCTCCAGACCACTCATCCGACTCCTGATGCTTTGCACTCTCTCTCCGATGTGCACGCTGCTCTCTCTCAAGATGCTACAGCAAAAATCATAGAATCACAGAATCATGGAGTCATTAAGGTTGGAAAACACCTCCAAGATCATTGAGTCCAACTGTCAACCCAACCCCCCCATGCCCACTAAACCATGTCCCCAAGCGCCTCATCTACACGTCTTTTAAATCCCTCCAGGGATGGGGACTCCACCACTGCCCTGGGCAGCCTGTGCCAAGGCCTGACCACTCTTTCAGGAAAGAAATTTCTCCTCATGTCCAACCTAAACCTCCCCTGGCACAACTTGAGGCCGTTTCCTCTTGTCCTATCGCTGTTACTTGGCAGAAGAGACCGACCCCCCCTCGCTCCAACCTCCCTTCAGGCAGTTGCAGAGCGCGATGAGGTCTCCCCTCAGCCTCCTCTTCTCCAGGCTGAACACCCCCAGTTCCCTCAGCCGCTCCTCATCAGACTTGTGCTCCAGGCCCTTCCCCAGCTCCGTTGCCCTTCTCTGGACACGCTCCAGCCCCTCCATGTCCTTCTTGTCGTGAGGGGCCCAAAACTGAACCCAGGATTCGAGGTGCGGCCTCCCCAGTGCCCAGTGCAGGGGCACGATCCCCTCCCTGCTCCTGCTGGCCACACCAGTGCTGATACAGGCCAGGATGCCGTTGGCCTTCTTGGCCACCTGGACACGCTGCCGGCTCGTGTTCAGCCGCTGTCGACCAGCCCCCCCAGGTCCTTCTCCTCTGGGCACTTTCCAGCTGCTCTTCCCCAGGCTACAGCAGAAATTTCCTATCGACCACCGGGTTAGTAACAAGATGAATAACGCCCTCCACAGCGGCTGTGCAGGTACCGTCCTTGGTCAGCCCTATGACATGTCCCACACGTCCCCTCTAATGACCAGTTGCTCCAGCAGCGCTGCGTGACGTGCTTGGGGGGTGCAAAGCCGCTCGGTGAGCAGCGCCGAGGGGCACCAGTGGGAGTGGAGGCTACGTAACCACTGGCCACACTGGAAACGCAGAAGCGAGACAGACTTACCTCCTCCACTCCCAAGGCGAGGGGCTCTGCCTCCATGAACTGCATCAATTCCTTGATCCTCACCAGGCTCTGAGTCTCCGCGGCACCTTCCAGCTCCGCAGCCGTGGATGGCAGCGGCTGGAAAACAAGCACCGTGGGCTGCAGTAAGGAACTGGCTGGTCTGGGTGAGACCACTCTGCTGCAGGTTCCACCACCTCAAGCCAGGAGCAGCTGAGATGGGACCTGGGCGCAAATCAGGTAGGGGTATGTCCATGCCATCAGCTGAGCATGGGTCCAAGCCCACCCACAGATGAGACATGGGCACCACCTGCACTTCCCACACGCCAGCTTGCACGAGGAAGCTGGGTGCACCCAGCATTTGGTCCTGGCAGAGACCTCCTGCCAGCCCGGCTTCGCTCGCTCCTGCCCAAGGAACATGCTGAGAATACCCATGCCCGGACAGGTTAGGCTTGCCATGACAAAAACCAGAACATAGCTGCGAGACGATCAAAACCAGGAAAATAAAGACTTAGAAAGTGCTCAGCATAACTATCCCACTTCAGATGGTGCTCAGGTTTCATCTCACGCGCTCATCAGTGCTGGAGAGCTGAGGGTCTCTGAGCGTTCATCTCGAACAACACCTTCCTGAAGAAGGCAGCTGAGATGTTTTTCTGTCTTGCAGCAGCTTCTCAGCTCTGATGTTTTTAACCTCGGAGGTGCCGTCTTTCACAAGGAACCTCATCCCTGGGCTTCTGACCCATATGTATAAACGAGGGCTTTGTGATTGCTCTTGAAGTTTAAGAATACGTGCTTCTTCACTAACATGAAGAAACGCTTTGTGCTGTGACCTTGATTTCAGGAGAATCTGCAAGAATATTCACAGGACATCCTTAGACCTAATCAGGCTACATCTCCCCAGCAGATGAAGCACTGGGAGGGCAGAGTCTTCTCCTGTTTTGAAGCTCTTTGTCGTCTCTACATTTTCAAACCTAGCAAAGCTTTGCCAAGCGTATATTCCCAAAGACGCTAACCACACCTTCCCTAGGCCGACGGTCTCCCACCTCCCCAGGGACGTTATATGGATATTGCCTTGATACAGCAACACAAGCAGAAGATGAAGCTGCAATCCAAATGTATCCTTTGAAGCAATTTTGGATCCTACTTAGCCACGTCTACTTGCATTTCCCTGGTTTATTTGTGCATACGTGGCAAAAAAGCAGGAAATAAAGATGATTTCATGCTTCTACCTGAAAAAGTTCAGCCACACTATTCTTTACATCTACAGAGTATCCTTCCTCCTGATTCAAAAAAAAAAGGTGTAGAGTTGTAACACTAAAATTGCTGATATTTGGATGTGAGCCAGTGCAACGCCTCTCCCGATGCCAACGCTGAACCTCCTGTGCTTTCTTACATCCTTTTTTATTGCCCCAGGAGCAGCCTCTGTCCCACACGATGCAGAACAAGGCGCAGATCCCACTAGCTCCAAGGTCAAGCTCCAAAGCAGCGAGGCTCACCAGGAAGGGCAGCAGATCAAAGGTGACTTTGTCTGCAAAGCCTTGTTTTATAAAACACTGTGGCTGTCACCGCAATACCGGGTCTCAGGGGAGGCAGAGGCGTGAAAACGTGTGGCTCTAGCGGGGGTTGAGAAGGTGGTAGGTGGAGATCAGCACTTGGCACAGCTTGGTAGAGAAAGGAAACTGGAAACCTTCACGTCACGATGCAGATAAAAGCCTCATTTGATGTTGTAAAAAAAAAACAAGCCAGAAAAATCCCAAACCCAACCTAGGTCAGTAGGATCTGAGTGGGCTTCTCCAAGCAAAACTATCCTATTTCTCCCTCCCCAGAAGCCCCGTCTCCAGCCGCTGGCCCTGCTGCCATCCCTGCTCTCAGGGCACATTACAGCAGGGCAGAAAAAAGGGAGGTTGGCACCAGCATGGCTTTTTGGTGGCAAGCTGGGGGAGGCAACGCAGGCGGTAGGCATGCAGGAAAATCTACCTTTGCCTCCGGGGAGTCATCTGCACCCGCTGGCTCTTGGGCAGGATCCGCTGCTCCCAGGGCTTCGGCTGGCTCCTGCGCACCCCCATCCCTGGAGCTGCTTTCTGCAGGCGCCGAGCGCTCCGACCAGGCTCCCTCCTCCTTCGGTGGTTGGGGTTTGATGAAAAATTTAGGTGTTAGAGGGCTGAACCTGGAAAAGAACGTAACTTTGGTCATGGACCCGCAGTGGGAGGGAGGGATGCCTGCACGAGCAGCTCCTCGGCAGGATGCGGCCCCTGGGTGGGCACTGGTGATGTGAGCTCGGCGATGGGTCTGACCCCCCAGCTCCGAAACCAGGATGGAGCAGGTCAAGGCTTGGGGCTGCCCAGGGGCCCACACGCCTCGTGCTGGCAGAGCAGCGGGGCAGGCAGCCGGTTGCGACAAGGAATGGAAGGGGACGGAGGTGAACGCCTCGTGGGGAGGCAAAAAGCGCAGCAGGAGAGGAAGAGACAGACAAACTGTGCAAAAAGGTGAGACGGAGATGCCAAGGGGCAGATCCCAACAGCGATGAGCCCGTACAGACCCCCCAGTGCCCTCCTGAAAGCACCCACCGCCACGGACCCACCCAGAGGGCCAAAGAGAAAAATTTTGCAGCTCTACGAGATATTTATCCTGAGTATTTCCCCTGACGACTACCCGCAGGTCAGTACAAGCAAGTGGCGATGCTGGTGGCTTTCTCCAAGCGCCATCAGGCAGGCGCAGGGACGGAGCCCGCAGCCCACCGTGCCCTGGCCAGACCCAGCCCAGCGCGGCTCAGGGGCACCCACGGAGCCCACCACGGGACACCCTCGCACACGCAAGGCCACCAGCGACACGGAAAGACACGGCGAACAATTCCAGGCAGAGACTCACAATTAGACCGTCCACTGATCCCTGATGAGCACCAACACAGCACGATTAGTCCTTTGGGAAAGGAAGTTTTGGTCATTTTTAATCAATATACAGCAAACGGCAACAACAAGACTCAGCTCCCTGCCGTGCCGCAGGAATTCCCCGGTTGCAAAACAACAGCTCTACCTGCACCTCGCGCTGAAAGGGAGCAGCTCTGCTGAAACAAGGCTATAACCCACGTGGCACATACCGACGGCGTGGTTACCTCCCCAGCAGGTTCTAAACACAAAACATTCGAGGATGGACTCGGCAAACGATTCAGCAAGGCTTGTTTTACAAACAGAGCTGAGTTTATAGCTTGACCAATGCCTGTCAGTCAAAAGTATCTGGTTTAACGTTTTCAAACACTCCCAGGCGACTCAGATTACGTTCCCTGTTTTAAATCGCAGCAGGTGCCGACAGTAACTCTGCTGGTATTGCCAACACCACGTGGAGGGACATGCTCGAGCCGCGCCTGCCTGTCACCGTCCCCATTTACAAGCATTCCCCATGGGCAAACAAGGCGGATTTTTACAGCAACCTGGGTGCTTAATGACACGCTCCCAGAGACATATTTGTCCTTAGCTTTGTAGCTTATTATCTAAGGCTGGGTTTCATTCCTGGATTAGAAGCTCTGCTCTTCACAACCTGAGAGCTCCCCCCGGACTTGTCCGCACACGAGAACAAGGCTTGGCCCAGGGAGCTCCTCCGCAGCCCCCCCTCCTGCTGCCGGGACCCCCAGCGAGACCTCGGCACCGCCCGCGTGGAAGAGCGACGCGGGACCGGAGGGGACGAAGGCGTTCGCTTGCCCCTGCGGAGCATCCCCCAGCTCCAGTCCCACCCGCGCGACCCTCGCTCCTCTCAGCCGAGGCACCTTAATGTCGGGGTGCGCTGCGGGGCGAGCGAACTGCTCAACGCCTCCAGCCGCCGCTACCTCGGGCGTCTGCGCAAGGATGAGATAAATCCAGCCTGCAGCCGAACCCTGCCTGTCCCCGGTGACGCGGGAGATGCCTCCCCTGGTACAAACACCCAGGGCCAGGAGCACCTCAAAGCCCTCCAGCTACACACCA
Source organism: Pelecanoides urinatrix (assembly GCA_013400755.1). Lineage (NCBI taxonomy): Eukaryota > Metazoa > Chordata > Aves > Procellariiformes > Procellariidae > Pelecanoides > Pelecanoides urinatrix. The sequence continues at coordinate 56,391 of VZTQ01006680.1, forward strand.
GTCCGCGCACCAGTTCAGCGCATGGGTCCGGCCATTGTCGCGGTGGCTGTCCCCAAACCGCTAGCTGCCATCCGTCCTAGCGAGGAGATGAAAGCGCGGCTCTTAGAACCTCTTGTGATAAATACTGCGGGGTAATAACAACTCCTGAGGAGAGGTAAACCCCCGAGATGGAAAATCCATAATCATTTATTAAATTACCTTTAGTTTTATAGAATGGTTTGAGGCAACTTCGTGGGATCGCGGTGCCTAAACAACAATATTTTTCACTCTGAAGTAGAAGCCCTGTGGGACCCGGTGCTGGGAGATGATGTGATTAGTGAGTCGAGAAGCACAAAGCACAGTGAGGGACTTTTTCCAGCGGAGGAAAGTCAAAACGAATAACAAGTGTAACATGAAAAGTAAGGGAGCGAGGAGCCCAAGGTGCCGATAGAAAGCTGACCCCTGGGACAAGAAATCTTCCTGGCGCCGAGGGAAAGAGCGTTGGCTTAGAAAAAGAGAAGGAAGGGGAAGATCACAAGATGTTCAGCATCAGCCCAGGCTTCTGACGTGAATCAGGACCCGGCCACCCCTCAGATGAGGCAAAATGCATCCAGGAATTAACAGTGGGGATGGAACGGGAGCATGGGCAGGCTGACATCAGGGAGAGAGGAGTCCTTCCCGCTAGGGCCAGGACAACCTTGTGCCACCCACCATCCCCAAGCTCTGAGACATCAGGAAAAAAAGTGTCTCAGCCTGTCTCCTGTTTTCTGAGCCTGCAAGGGACACAGCTTCACACCGCTTCCCACACCCGCCTCCCAAAATAGAGGAGCTAGAAATCACACCGCTTCTGCAAACTACACGCGAAGATTCACACGGGACGACGTGACCCCCCCCACCCCAGCTCAGGCTGCGCCGGAGCTGGCAACATCAGGACAGTCACCCCCAAACTGTAACGGGAGTGCCCGAGGTCCCCGCAGCCCCTGCCAGCACCAAGGACACGCGCCAGAAGCCACCACCCCTTCGCAGTAAATGCGAGAGTTTTAACAGAGCTGAGACTGCTTCCCTAGGACATGGTACCCACCTGCAGAGCACCCTCACCCAGGACCCCCAGGACCACCCGCTGGTGCACCCGTTAGGCGCTGGGTGAAAACAAGCCTCCCAACAAAGCACGAGCTCTTTTCACAGGGCAAAGGACCGGAGACCGCATGCAAAGAGGCTTACAAGCCCCGACGATGCATTTTTATTTCTCCTTTGGGCCATCAGATGCATATTAAAAAGGCACTTTGGAGCAAACCAGACAGTCCAAGGGTGTTTGCAACTGAAAGCAAAATAATATAATACAGGAGTAAATTGAAAACCTTCCCAGTGCACCCAGTGGGAACACTGGGCTTGAGCTGGGCCACCCGGCCGGCAGCTGAGGAAGGTGGTGGTGATGGTTTGTCCTCATCAATAGAAACTATTAAAAGATGGCCCTGAAGCCTATTTCTTTGCTAGGATAAATTCCTCTGCTAATCTAAGGTTTGTGTATTTACTGAACCACCCATTGAAATTCAGACCAGGCACCGGAGAGACAAAGAAGAGAAGCAACATCGCTGCAGCGAGACCCGACACCTCCAACTTCTGTCTTGCACACGCTGGAAAAGATCAAGCTGGATTCGGCATTCATTTGAATGCAGCGAGCATCCCACTGTGACCAAGTATTAATTAGCTTGCAGTTAATATATAGTTTTAACAGCCACTTACTTATTTGAGCAAAAAAAAAAAGTCAGTTTTGAGAGATGAGGAAGAATTTTGATTTCTTGTTTGAAAGTAGAAATTGTGTAGGAAGGGATGCCGGGATGCTAACTACTGAAAAGACGTGAAGTAGCCCATGTTCCTGGAGCAGCAACCAAAACTCTCCAGCACCTTTCAAGCAGAAACCACGGGATTTGAATTTGGGGTGAGCCGAAAGGTTCCTGCTGGAGCCCACAGACCTCAACTGTACCATGACTTTCAACGAGAAGAGTCAGAGGAGGGTCCGAGGCCCCTCAAGCTCCTTCTGACGTAGCTCATGCCTCTCGCAGAGTATTTCCACGGGATGGGACAGGTCCGGTTTTGCAGGGTGCAGGTGCTAAAGCTCCTCAGCCACTTCGGTCCAGCTTAAGCTGGATCCGGGCCAGCCAGCGCTGGCACAGCGGGTCTTCGGGGAGATCAGCCTCGGGCAGCAGTACTTGCCTCTCCTGACAAGTCATAGCCCTGGAAAAAGTCCCCGCTGACTTTCCTGGGGTTATTCTGTCTTGCACTGCTTTTACAGACAGCAAAACGTTACCCGTTATGTTCTCTGCTTCCTCATGCTCTGCACATCAGCCAGGTGATTTCTAAGCATCGGTTGAGGCGGTAGGAAGCTCCTGATTCTCTATCAGACAGAAAAATACTTCTCAATCAGACTCTGGCCAAAGGTCCCTCTGAACAAATCAGTAGCTCTAGAGATAAATACAATTTGTAGTCTTTGTTCAAAATTAAACAAGCCCCGACAGCTGTAATTTGGAGATGCTATTTAAAGTAATCAGCATCAATTACAATCTTACCAACTACTTCAAAAATGAGCTCTGCAAACAGACGACTGTATTGACTCCCATGACTGGTAGCAAAGGAGGAGAGATGTGCTCCAGCCGTCTTTGTGGCAGGGGTTTGGACATTCACCATTTTAAGATGTCTTCATGGGGGCAAGCCTGAGCGCTTGGCAAACCACGCAGGATACGGCTGCAAAGGTTAAAAATATTAGGAAGCAGTGGGGAGCCAAAGAACTGGTTGGGCAAACCAGCTGAGAGCAGCAGGCTGGTCCCGGGTGCGTTAGACAGGCAAGCAGAAGGCTCCCAGCCATGGGAAGGGAGAGATTCTTGATCCGTCTTCTCCTGAGGTGAAGGCTGCAGGAGACTGAAGCCAGGTCCGAGATGGTCGGGAGCAGACTGGGTGGGCTTGGCAGGCTGAGAAGCCAAAGAGCAGCTCAAGCCTGAGCTGAGGCACCCCGGGGGCCGAGGACCCCTGTGCTCCGGGCACCTCGTTGCACCCCACGGCGGCACGTAAAGAGCTCGCAACCCCTGGCCAAGCAACCTCCAGAGCCCCGGGGCTTGCAGCTGCACCGCAGGAAAACCAAACGACAAGGACAAGCATAGAATCACAGAATCACTAAGGTTGGAAACGACCTCTAAGATCATCCAGTCCAACCGTCAACCCAACCCCCCCAGGCCCACTAAACCATGCCCCCAAGCGCCTCATCTACACGTCTTTTAAATCCCTCCAGGGATGGGGACTCCACCACTGCCCTGGGCAGCCTGTGCCAAGGCCTGACCACTCCTTCAGGAAAGAATTTTTTCCTAATGTCTAATTTAAACCTCCCTTGGCACAACTTGAGGCATGGCTGCCGGCCTCTCTGCCCGCCGGCTAGCATCACTGCCCTTCCACGGTGCTCGGAGCAGAGCGAGGAGGAGGGAGATGAAACGACAGAGCAGGTCCTGAAGTCCTCGCCTAGAAGGAAACATCCCTGCTCGGCTCGACCACTTCTGCTGAACCCCAGAAGGTGTCTCCACCGGCCCGCGCTGACGCGGGCTGCCCGGCACCTCCCGGGCAGGCGGCGATGCCACAGCCCGGCGAGCCCTCCCAGCAGGACTCTGCAGCGGGTCACCCCAGGGAAAGGCAGGACAAGGTAAAGCAGCAACAATAACGAACACGGAAATAAAAAAAAAAACAAACCAAAAAACCCCTTTGGTTTAATGTACTTGCTAGGGTTGCATCCCAAAATAAATCAGACAGACGCTGAAGCTTCGCTCTGCTGAGTACGCCGGCATCGCCATCCATCCCCTGTCTAGAAAGGGCAGGGCTCCTCACACCAGCAGAAATCACAGATTTAAGGCTGTGCATGGCTTCTACCCCGGGTAAAAGGCTAGTTAACATTGCTGCTGAGTTCTTATTAAAGGTCACTCGCATAGTACAGCCTAATTACCTCCTGCCTCACCGAGAGCAAGGCAGACGTACTCCCGGGAACAGGCTCACAGCCCAGTGGCCCCACCAAGCTTTGGGGATGGGGCGAGGGGTGACCAGACAGCACTGGCCTGGTCCAGGCGACACTGGGGACAAGTGTGGGGTGAGGGAGGCAAGCGGGCGAGGGAGAAGGGACAGTTACCACCCAAGAGGAAGCAAGCAAAGCAAGCCCACAGTTGGAAGGGTTTCCCGCAGAGGAGAAAGATGATTCTCCCGAGGGCAGAGCGGCTGAAAAGGCAGCGTTAATTGAGTTAGGCACTCTCGAAAATGCATGGCACGCCAGCTGGCCCAGAAGGACCCTTGGGGTGCCCGACCCCCCCGGGGACCCCTGCCTCCCTCTGCTACGCGAAGCTGACGGTGGGGAATAAATAAATCCTCCTTGCGTCATCCCACAGCACTAACTCTGGGGTGGGCACCTCACCGGGCGGCCCCGCTCTTCGCAGAGCCCCACTAAATCTCCCTGCGAGCCGAAGTCCTCTCCAAGCTGCTGCGCTGCGGAGAGCTAAAGGTTTCCCCTCTCTTTGCCCCTGGCTGCCTCCCTCTCCGAGTCAGGAGATGTAGATTTATGGTGACACATCCTCAACGTCCCAAAGTCCTGGGCTGTTTGAACACAGGGTCCAGGCTCTCTTAACCCAATTGCTACTTGTTTTTAGAACGGGCAGAGACAATCCACCTGCTTCTGCGAGCAGCAGGGTGACCTGTCAGAGTTCAAGGATGATCTGGACGATGCTCTAAGTCATATGATTTAGTTTTAGGTGGTCCTGAGAGGAGCAGGGAGTTGGACTCGATGATCCTTCTGGGTCCCTTCCAACTTGAGATATTCTATGATTCTATGAATCGACGCTCCTGCGCAGCTGTAAGGGCAGTAGTAAGGGCAGTTCTTCACACTGTGGCTATTTTCAGGGATGAAGAGGTGGACCAGCTGGATGAGAGAGGATTTTTTTTTTTTAACAGGGTCAGAGTCTATGGCAGCACGGAGTGGCTCCTCACCTAGAGCACATGGAGCTGGTGGCCAAAGGAACCATTGGCAAAGAAACCACTGGGGGACCGAAACTCTGGCTTCGGCCACCTGGTTTTTAGAGGAACAGCAAGAATTGCTTCTGCTTCACGCTGGGGCAACCTCCTGCCTCCTCAGTGATACAACAGGAAAACAGAGCACTGGCACACGCCGGGCAGATCCCACCCTTTCTGAAAGAGAAATACGTGATGAAGTTTTGGGAAACCATCTCCCTGACTGGTACTCTCCCCATCTGCCCTAACCCAGCCAGTAAGCTGCTCATCCACCATCCCAGTATCAGCCTCTCGAGGGGAAAGAGTGGCTGTGCAGAAGGATGAGCACCAGTTTCACTGTCTTGTAAGAGTCCAGCCCCACACAGGACAAAATTCCCGTTCTCTGGAAGGGTTTTTGCTGTAAATCCGTGTCAGCAGCAGCCAGCTCAGGGCTGAAGATGGGACTGTCCATCACTTCTGCACTAGGAAGCACCTTGGACTCAAAGGAATCAGCACAAAAGTCCCCAGTGCAGATTTATACCTGAAAACATGTGAAGATTTGACACGTGGATTCAAATTTGGCTTGAGCCCTAATCCTAAGAGTTTAAAGATTTCTCAGCTACCCTGGTGAAGACAGGGATGCACCAACACAGCGATACTAGAGACGACGCTCCTGGGCAGAGTGATGCCAGTGGGTTCAGATGGATTTTCCCTTACGGAAAGCTGCTTGATGCACAGCTTGCAGGAAGCAGGAAAAGAGTGAAGGGTGAGAAACAGCTGGAGAAATTAAGAGAAACGAGGTCTGGAAAATTATGTCACCTTGCTCATCACTGCCACACACAGTGACAGCAGGTCAGCAAATAAACAGGAGTAAACAGCCCATCTTGCCACCCAGATTCCATCTGACAGCTTCCTTAGTGCTCTGCCAGAGAGGTGAAGTGGAAGCGACAGCAGCGATTCCTCAATCGATGCTCTCGCTCTGCTTCAGCCAGGCTACGATAGCAAGCTGTTCCCACGAACCAAAAAGAAATATAATTAAAAAAAAAACCCCACAACATTTTGTTTCATAAACAGTAAAGCTCTGCAGAGACGGGCCTTGAGCGGCAGCCCAGAGGGAATTAAAGCATGAGCCACCCAGGCAGCACAGGCGCAATGGCATTTATAGGGAGAAGGACGCAGTTTGCAATGCAAACGTCCCCCGGGTTCCCGCCGTGTGCCTGGGGTAACCCAGATGTTCAGAAAGCAAAGAGAGAAGTCGGCTGCTCCCCAGGTTTCCTAGCTGAACATCACTGCCAGAGCAAGAAATCATCCTCCAGCCAGCGTTTGCTGACTGGCTATAAAACCAGAAGGCAACCCCCATCCAACCGCAGCCCACTCGGGACACGGATGACACACGGACATCTTCCACCCTTTGTCCTGATGGCACAGGACAAAGCCAGGGAGACAGTCAGCTGCCTGACAGCACCTTGGGTGGGACGTGCAGTGCTTTTCACCTAAGTAATGCTTCCTCCTTCCCCTCCCCGGCCCTCAATCCACTCCTCCGACACCCTGGGGCTGCTCCCCAGTCCGCCGAGGCAAACGAAAGCTCTCGGGGTCCATCACCCTTGTGCAAAGGAGGGGGCTGAGCCTCAGAAAACCCAAGTGTAATAGTTAAAGTGACTCCCACGCAGCCGTGCTGGGCTCCAACCTCCGTTGCGATGGCCCAGGTAGAAGTCCTCCAGGTGTTCAACCGTTGGTCAGAAGCCCTGGGGCAGCAGAAGCTGTCTCAAACTTGCAGCTTCCCAGCAAAAGAGCTTGGAAAAAGCAGTGTCCTGCTGGAAGGCCCAGAGGAGGAGGGTGCCTGGGGACGGCCCCCGTGCTGAAGGTGAAAGTGGAGAAGAGAAGCTTACAGACATGCTGCAAATGGGAAAGCATCACCCCCCAACCCTCATCCTGATAAAGCATCACCGACCCACACAAAACATCCAGGTTTACGTCTCCAATATAGACTTGGTAACAACATATGCTCGCCTAGTCCTGGCTCCAAAGCCCTCCTTGGCACTCACTGTATTTACTTTTCATCCTGTCTGGGTGGGAGCAGGTGGCAAATTTCCCAAAGTCTCCCCTGCTTCAGCTCCCCAGCGTCTCCATCCACACGCAGAGCCTCTCCACAAGCCGCTCGCGGCAGCCAGACCAGCACCCCAGAGGGGAACCAGCCCGGCACCCAGCCCTCCCTCCAAGAGGCTCCATCTCCGAGAAGTAAGAGGCCACTTCTCCGTTACGCCCACCAAACCGCTTCTCTGCTGCCGCCAAACCGCAGCGCTCAGCACCACGCTCCCATCACGACTCAGCCCCCCTTTTTTAAGTCACCCACGGGATGTCAGCAGGAAAAGTAGCACCCATGGGGCTACCAAAGCCCAAAACCTATTGCCCCAGGGAGCTGCCAGCGCTGGGGGGTGGGAAGGGGTCTGCTCTGCTGTCACTCAGCTGAGACTGCCCAGCATCAGGGCCACGGTGGATGTATACATTTCTGATGTATATTCTCACTGCTGATGTTGCTACCTCTCCCCTCCGGTGGCTGACAGAGCACTGCTGTCAGATTTTTGCCTTGCACTGTTTTTCACTGTCTGCATTTTCCATTTCTTCCTTGTTATAAAAACAACAAAGCAAAAAACCCATCAACTATAACACAGAATTGGGGTTTTTTTTTTGCCAGTAACAAGGCTGGGATCTGGCTCGCAGGGTCCCTGCAGCGCAGCCTGCCAGGAGACATGGAAGGAGAGAGAGAGAGAGAGAGAGAAATTACTAATGCTATAGGAAGATCCACTTGGGAGGAGAAAAGCTCCTGGTTTGTTCGAAAAAAATTGACTTAGAAAATCCTGGATGGAGAGGAAAGAGTCATTTTCTACATGTTTAGCTCAACAAACCCTTTCCCCAAAGAATCTACTGGCAATTCATTACGCTGGATTTGTAGCCAAGAAGTTCCCACTCTCCAGGGATGTCCGATCAACAGACAGAGGGGGTGTGACGTGTGCCATGGAGGTGCGCAGCTCCCTGCTGATCCATCCTGGCACACAGACCCCTCAGCGTGCGTTAGCTCTATCCCAAGGAAGGAACATGTCTCGCATGAAGGGGACAAAGAGGTGATGCAGGAAGAGCAATGCTCAAAGTAAATGACAAGGCATGCATCCTTGATAAAAGATGAAAACTCTAGAGAACAGCTAAGTTTGGGGATGAACCTTTGGCAGCCTTTGTCACAGGTCTCTAAGAAAATCCTTGTATATCCTTTGGATTTAGTGTCTTCCTTTTGATGGGAATCCCAAACAAAGCTGAGGAGCTGGATACTGCCCTTCAAAAGAAGGACAAACCAATCCTCGCCAAAGAAACCTTTAAGGTAAGAAACATGATGAAGTGTTGGAATTTGGCTCCATATCTACTATCTTCTGCTGGATGATTCTGGAGATCCATTCCAACACCGCAGAAAACCTCTTGGTGCAAAGGCTTAACTCAACCTACCAAAGGTCCAAGGGGTGAGGAGAGACTATTCTGTCTCTAACCACACAGGTCTAGAAAAGGAGTAACCATGAGAAATTTATGGCTCAGCAGCATCGGAGAAGGGGCATGGGTTGGCTTGAGTTGGGCATGCCCAACCACGCAGCAACAGTTGGACTGTGACTTACATGATTGCTCTGCTCAAAGAAGCAGCAGTGACTAAAGAATAAGGAGGAAAAAATGGGTTGAACAATTAGAAGAAAAAAGATCTAAGCACAGAGTCTTGTCCAGACAAAGAAACAACATTTTCCTCTCCTGGCCAAAATAAATGTGTGTGTCTGGTTGATGCTGGCAGTCTCTGATGCTGGGCTCCAGCAAGGCTAGAAGTATGGACGGTTAAATTCCATTGATCTCACCTTCATGAGACCTGATGTTTGATTCCCTCGATGTCAGACTGAGTTAGTTTGATCTGATAATTTAGAATACCAACAGTGCTTAATGGGGACCAGAAATAATATCTGACACGCTGCCCTTCTGCTGGGCTCTTAATGAGCCATTTGAGGTGTTAATAGCTTGGAGACTGTCTTCATTTCCAGCTCTGCCACCGAGGATCACATGGTGTCTGCTGAGGGACCCGGAGAGAGTACATTACTGCTTAATTAACATGCAGAGCAGCAAAGAGAGCTGTCGTAACGTCCACAGTGCTAACGAGCCTGCAAAGGGGCTATGCCAAACCCTTTGGCGCAGAGGCTGCCATCTCCTGCCAGATGCTCAGGACCCTCAACCGCTACCGACTCAGCAGAGATGGGTGACTCTGCATCCGCTGGAAGGACGAGCACCTGCAGGCTCAGGTCCAGCAAAGCCAATTTAGGTGGAGATGGGGTAATTAAAAGCTGAAAACTGATTCAGCATTCACACTTCCAAAAACCTAAATTGGTTCTTAAAAAAAAAAAAAAAAAGATTAAAGATAAGCAGGCAACCGGCCAACAAGTGGCCCCAGAGGAAATTAATTCCACACAGGCTTCGCTGTAATGTGCTTGTTTCTCTGTTATTATAAAATATATGCATTGTTCTATCATCAAAATTGGATTTTCCCCTTAGCTTGTAATTAAACCTTAATCTAATTTACCAACAGATGACAGGGGCCTCCAAGCAGAGCTTACAGCCCTGCTCCCCTTTCCCTGCCCACCTCCCTTCACCTGCTTTGGCAGACTTTCCTCTGCATTTTCGGGTCTGTTCTGAAGGTGCCATGCATCAAGAAGGGCCCCCACTAAAGACTTTTTACTCTGTAAGACCCAGCCGTGACTGGGCCACCCCAGTGCCCAGATCTTCTCCAACAAGACCTCCTCATAGCTGTACCTCATTTCCAGTTCCCAATAGGTCGTCTCCACTCAGCCAGATCCCAATTCTCTAAACAAAACTGCTTATTGATGATCTCTATTATTTGTAACAGCAGCACTTCAATACACAATGGTTAACTTTGCTCGGTTTCCTAGGGCATTATGGAAAAACCATTTGCTACGGTAATTAAAACTGCCCAGACTAAACTTTTGTACTATGCAGAGAGGCCACAGAGGGAGGAACTGCTAGAAATGTGTTTATTGATGTGCTCCAGCATGACTGCAAGATTGCTCTTGGGCTTGGAAACCACAGACGAGTGCTGGATGGCCCTGCTCCCCGGGGATACTCAGACAAGTCCTCCCACCAACACCTAGAGCTGTACCCACAGCCGCAGCAGAACCTGCCATCTCGCTGTAAAACACTAACGAGCTGTTCCGTGCGTCTGACATGCCGTTTAACAGATGAAAACTCCCTTCACCAAGGTGGTGTTTGCCACAGGCCACAGAGGTCTGAGAAAGCAGCTTTCTGTGCCAGTTTTCCTTCCCAGGGGAACCAGTACGGGGGCTACAGCGAAGCAACAGCAAGAGACTGGGACAGCAGCACATCGCTGGGGTGGCCTGTGTAGGTTCTTAGTATGAGATGACAACAAATAGGGTTGGGAGGGAAGGAAAAGAGGTCACGTTATATATCTGCTTGTCCACGCGGCTAAGCATGGCTTTGTAGCTCCAGAGATAAAGCAGGATTGTAGGTTATGGGCTATGCAAAAAACTGTTGGTAGTGTCTTACAGTCCCAGCTTGGCTGGAGAACATTGCCTCCTTCCCAGCATCAAACTGGTGAAGATCAGCTATTCCCTGAGCATCTAGCCTGACCACGGCTGGTAGGTGTTATTTCCGCAAGGGCAAGTTGAAAGCAATTTGTCACATCCCAGGCAAACAGCCTTGGTCTTTGCAAAGTATAAACAGGACAGCAGGAAGGAGAAGAGCTTTAAGGAGAGGGCAAAGGTGCACGTACCTCATCTGGTGCGTGTGGCTGTCTGTCAGGAACGACCAGTGGTACTGTGCAAGAAGGGGGCTGCAGTTGGTCATCTCGATGTGACGCACATCTTCAGTGTCATTCAAGATGCAGCCGAAGTCCAGGGCCGTGGTCTGGATACGGAGATTCGGAAAGTAAACTTCTCCCCGAACGGTGACCTGCTCCTTGTGAGGATGCTCGAGAAACTGTATCTTCAGAGCCTTCTCTGCTACCCGGATATTCAAGTCCTCTTCATAAGCAGGGTTAAATCTGATGGAGAGATGAAGTTCCTCCCCTACCTTCAGCTTCATGGGCTGCAAGGAGATGAAGAGTATTAACCACCAGTGTGATGAAGTCCCAAGGTCCGACAGCATGAAGCATGTAAATATTCAAAGTGTGACCCCAAGGTGGCCTTCTCAGTGCGTCCTTCATTTTCCTTACAGCGTGCACCCGACCAGGAGCACCACAACACTCTTGTCTGAGACTGTCTCAGGCTCACATCTCTGCTCTGCATCGATATAGAGGGAAATAAATATTGTGCTAATGAATTCTGACCCACAAAAGCTACGTGCTAAATACCTAACTAAATCAGCACCCTGGCAAGCCAAGGCCTTTTGCCCCGACTCCAGAGGAATTCCTTTATCCTCACAGCACGAGTCCAACGGGCATCGCAGCCTCTCCCTTGCAGGTGCTAGTCACCGCACGGCACCGAAGCGGTTTAGCAGCGTCCATATCCAACACCTTCCACCGACAACGGGGCAGGTGCCAGGCCACGGCTGGAGGAGCGTCCTCAGCCCCCCTGAAAGCAGGGCTGCCCTCGAAGGGAGCAAGCTGCTCCTCAGGTTATCTGAGGACGCCTGCCGGAGAGCTGGGACGGGTCCCAGGAGACACCTTCACTACATGGCTTGCCCAAACCTAGTTGCCTGCTCCCCAGGACGTATTTCCCCAATTCAGATGATATTTTATTTCCTTTAGCAACTCCTTACGAAGCTGATTTAGTTCAGGCCAGTCTATTGTTGACTCTAAAGAATAAACTTATCTACTAGAGAACTTCCCACAGAGAGGCACCACCACGCTCCTCCCTCTTCGCACCCCGCCAGCAGGAAGGTCCACGGCTGCTCACCTGAAGGGCTGCGGGGAGGGGCTGCCGGGCCGCATCGCAGATTAAGAAGGGTTGCTCTAAGGCCAGGACAATGCTGAATGGCAGGGAGGAGATGTTTTTTAAAGAAAGAGGCTTGTACTGAAGAGTTAGGACATCACTGGGTTGCTACAGAAACAGGAGACAAGGGAAAAAAAACAACCTGAAGTGGCCATGGACCTCCGTCCCCTTCCAATGCATTTCAAATTTCTCAACCCCAGAAGTGCATACATCTCTATTTACTATTTTTATTAGTTTCTACCCTTCTAGAAGGTTTTTCTCTAAGTACATCAGACGCTTTTCATGTTTAGAAACCACAGCATCTCCCGGGGGAGAGGGAAACAGTCTCACGTAGAGATGAGGAAACAGGACTCCGAGAGGAGGCAGCTGCTTGAACAAGATCAAAACCAGAAAGTGAGCCCGGACTGTTCGTCTGCAGTTTCATATCCTCTCTTGGGCAGAATGGCACAAGATGACTTTCACTCACAGACAGTAATTTCTTACCACCTTATCGGCTCTAGTAGCCTCACAAGCAGTGATGCTAGTCAGAGGAGAAAAGCAAGCAGGATCTGGCCCGCAGTGGAGAGCCTGCAGTAGCCTAAGGCTAGCTTTGAACGTTTACAGCCAGCTAGAAACCTCAACAGTCCGGCTGCAACGTGTCTCCTGCTGCCCCTGCTACAGCAACGAGGTGCCTGTAGGCTCAAAGCTAAGCTCAGCCTAAGCTATTTCCTTCCTGTTTATGCATTGCTCTGGGCTTCCTGCATGGTTTATATAAACTAGACAGTGTTTGGGAAACTAGTTCTGGGTGTATTGATATCAAACAGCTGCAGTGTCGTAGCACTCGATAAATTGGAGCGCATGGCATCAAGCAGACCACAGGCAGACATCAGGGGTAGCTGAAAAGCTTCTAATTAAATCTGAACTGCCTGCTCACAGGATTTTGTGCTTCTCTGGATGCCTGGGAACCAGGGAGACCTGAAAACACAGAAACTAAATAATGAAATATCTTCTCTTTTTCAGACACCTCACAGGAGAGGGAAAGACGATGCAGGAGTCAGGATCCAGAGACCAAAGGGCACCTGCTTTGCGTTGGTGTTATCATTACCGCAGCTGAAGGACGTCTGCGGGTCCTTTGAAGGAGGTAAGGCTTGGGGAAATGCAAAGAGCTAGCATCCATACCAACAGCAGAGAAGGCAAAGAGACAAGAGAATGTTTTTTCCTCATCAGCCTGAGGAGTTGACAGCAATCTCGGTTTTTCTCAGCTTCCCTACAAGGATCGGTGTTCAGACTTCACCGTGCCTTGGGGGATCCTCAGAAACCTCCCTTTATACTGAGTACAGAAACTGGAATCTCTCTAGAAGTGGCCATGATCCCCCTCGGCGGAGCAGCTGTAATATCAGTTTTACTTCGGTGAAGTTAAAAACCAGTCCTGTCTCTAAAAACATCCTCACTTACTTTACAAAGCGCCTCAGGAAGGGTGAGGAGAGGGTTTAGCATCGCCCAGCTGCAGCGATGCTCTCCCACCTGCAGCCCTGGCACAGCCCACACAGTTCTCGTGGGTCCCACACATCTCTCTCACCCTGTGCCTTTGGCTCAATTCTGTCTCACATCAAGAAAGGCAGAACAGAGCTGGGGAGATTTGTCCCCAACCCCAGAGGAGCGAAATAATGATCTCAGTGTTAATGGCAAAAGCTTGGTCCCGCTCAAATCAATAGCCAACACCCCATGGACTTGTTTAACTTCCTCCTTTGAACACAAACACAACTCCCCATGGGCTTTCAGTCATCAGCCACGCTGTGAAATGCCAGGGTGCAATCCAGAGACTTACCTTCTCCACCCGGAAAATGATTTCTCTGGAGGACATTTGCAGAACGGGAGTAATGAACTCGCACGTGATATCCACTTGCATTATCTGTGCCTTCCCTGCCTTGCTCCCCACCATGGCGTGACACAGCAGCCGCTCCTTCACGACCTGCGTGCAAGAGTCGCACGTCAGCCGGCGGCTGCTAGCAGGGCATCCAGAAAACATCTGCTAGCCACCCAACCACGGAAATAAAGGATTTTGATAGAAATCGTGCCATGAGATCTTGGCCATCAACCATCGGCAGGTATTGCTGCCATGAAGTTACAGTCACTGCTCTCCTCAGCAGCCCCCTTTCTTTTTAGGCTGCATCTTTTTTCTTCTGCACTCAAATGTCCAGATCGCTACACCCTAACATCCACAAAAGGCACTTGTGAGTCATGTGCTGTCTACAATTATAATAATTAATGCCCCAAATGATTAATGATTCGATGTGCCCCATTGCTGAGCATAATGCTTACAGAAAGCAGTGGGAACTGATTAAAAAAAGTATATAACTACATTAAGGGAAACAGGTGATAGAAAGGCCAATGCCAGCAAAACCTCCCTTGGCAGCTTAATGGAAAGAAGCCATGGGAAAAGCCCAAAAAGCCAGCCTGCCTTCAGGGAAAGAGGGCATCTCTCATTCCTAGGATGTACTGTGCCCTCCTAGAGCTGGTTTTAAAAGAAATCTCCCCAGGAAAGAGATGTCTTGCACTTCACATGAAAACCCTCTGCTTAAGCTGGATGCTCTTCCATTGAAGACTTTTTCCTGATTTCTCATGGTTTCACTTCCCCAAATTCCCCCCTTCATTTCTCCCTCTTCTCTCTGGTACAACACCACAAACCCAACTCCTCCTCGGAGCCTACAGCCTTCAAAATCATCTGTGTTGCACGTGCACTACAGGGAGTTGGGCTTCTGGCCAACCTGAAGAGTATTAAGCCCTCGAGACCCTCGGAAGGTGGAAAGCCCGCTCCCAGGGTCTTGGCCGTGACCGCAGGAGCCAGGGAGCCACAGCTGAGCACGCAGATCCCCTTTTGGCCTTCCAGGCGAGACACCCTCACCAGTGCCCTGAGCACTTGATTTCCCTTCTGGTACCTTTTTCCCTCTTCAGCAAAACCTTTGGGCTCAGAACTGCAGAGGGACAGGTCAGTAATCAAGCCTTCCTCAAGCTACCGCTACGGCAACCCTTTAAAACACCTTTCAAAGCACTAGTATCAGCAGGAGCTTAATGCAGATTTATTCCATGTTCGCTTAAACATCTGTGCCCAGCGGTCCTGGAGCCAGGGAATGCACACCAGCGTTAGCTGGCGGCTTCCCGGCAGAGTTGGATTTCCCCTGGGAAGAAGGGTCCAGGGAGGAGAACACCCAGTGACCCTGCTGAAATCTCCCCCTCGGAGCTGCTGTCCCAGGGTGCTGCAAGACCTGGCTGCCCTTGGGACACCGGGGCTGGCTGAGAACCTGGGGCGAGCTGTGATGGAAATATTGACGGAAGTCAAGCTGTCAATTATAATGATCCCTGGGAACAGTTTCCCACATGGAGAACGTCACTCGGATCATTAGAGCTGACACACTGTGTTCGTTTTTCTCCTCCAGGACTCGGTGCTAGACAAGCCCTCTGCCCATGTTTCTCTACAGAGGAAGAATGACGCTGCTCCCAGACACTCCCTCCCTTCACTTTATTTTACTCACCGCTTCCCCCAGATATATTACTTTGCATTTTTTTAATTTACTTCCTGCCTGTGCTCCTAGGCTAAGCGTAACTTATGTTCTCTGCCCTTCCTTTCTGTCTCAGCACACGAGACAGAACCTGCCGTTTGCCCCTGAAGTAGCAATACTTCCTTCAGCCCCTATTTTGGTATCAGCAAGTCGGGCTTACGGTAGCTATAGAAACACGAAAAAGCCTTAGCAACTGATGGTGGCCAGCAAGGAAAGCAACTGGTGCTGCCATGGCAACTTGTGGCGTTAAAACAGTTTCTCAAAAGCTCTTGCTCGTTTTCTCAGGCAAACGTCAAGGGGTTGCAGAAGAAGTCCCAGCAGAGGTGATCTGATGGGAAAGGCTCAGCCCTCGTGGGGGACCTCACCTGCGGAGTGCTGGAGGAACCTTCCAGCATCACCTCCATAGTCTTGCCCGGCATCAGCTCCATCCTCAGCGGTCGAAGCTTAAACACAGGGCAGGCGGGTTTGGGGTTCTGGGAGGAATCTTTGCCCTTGGTGTTACTGATGGCAGGGAGATGATCACGCTGGCGAAATGGGGCAAAACCTTCCGTTGTCCAATAGAGCTGATGGGTGCGCCGTCCTTTGTTCGTTATCTTGAAGCGGTAACAGCAGGGATCCAGGCTAGAAGAGAAGCAGAGATGGAGAATACCATGGGGGCTGCCATCTCCCGGCCGTCACCCAGGTTCAGCAGCCTGATGGCGTTACCTGACTGCACACTCGGCAATAAAACCACCTCTGAAAAGGCTGCCCTAGCTCAAAGCTACAGCAAGAGCCAGACCTTGGTTGCCCCTAAGTTTATCACCATTCAGCAGCTGGTCTGTTTGCGTACAGCAAGGAAAAGCTTCATGAAGAACACAGTGGTGGGTTGACCTTGGCTGGCCGCCCGGTGCCCACCAAGCCGCTCTATCACTCCCCTCCTCAGCAGGACAGGAGGAAAGGGAGAAAATAAGATGAAAAAAACCCTGTGGGCCAAGATAAATGTAGTTTAATAAAGCAAAAGGATGCACGTGGAAGCAGAGGAATGCAAAAGATTTATTCTCTGCTTCCTGGGAAGTAGGGCTTCAGTACACACAGCAGTTACTCCAGAAGACAAATGTCACAGTAACGAATGCCCCCGCCTCCTCCTCCTTTCTCTTCACTTTTATTGCGGAGCAGACGCCACACGGGATGGAATATCCCTCTGGTCAGATTGGGTCAGCTGTCCTGGCTGTGTCCCCTCCCAAGATCTTGCCCACCCCCAGCCTACTGGTGAGGGGAACGTGGGAGAGAGCCTCTGCTCAGCAGTGGCCAAAACCCTGCTCTGTTATCAACACCTTTCTAGCTACCGGTGTGAAGTACAGCACCATGAGGGCAGCTGCGGGGAAAATTAACTCCATCTGGGCCAGACCCAATACAACCATCATCTCAGTCGCTGCAGACAGAGCATCACCAGCCTTTGGTGCTCAATAATCGGAGCATTTTTCCAAGGTCCTTCCTGCAGGTCTCACTGTGTCAGATGCTAAGCTGGCCTGGCCTGTCCTGGCTGCGAGTGGATGGAGAAACAGCTTCGCTGCCATTTCACCTTCCCCTTGGGAGCTGCTGCCTCAGATGGCTTTACTCTGCAGATGCTACTGGGGAGCTGCAGGGTATAAACTCATCTGGTGATCTGGGCACCACTTGCTTCGCTGGTGGTGCCCCTGCCTTGGCACCCATGTTATCCCCCTCATCCCTCCATCCCTTAGGGAGCATCCAACAACCCTCATCACCCCCAACACATCACCCTTTGGCCTGAACAGCGCAGCTGGTTTTGTGTTTTAGGAAGATAAATGCACTGAGAACATCGGATCAACAGAAGTTTCCCTGCTACAAACATGGCAGCAAGACCAGGTCTAGCTGCTGAGGGAATGGAGCGACAAGAAGAGATGAATAACTAGAGCTAGGTATAAACTAAAATGAATATTCAATGGAAATTGATTCCTTCATGTAACGAAACACTAACTGCAGGCTACTCTGGAGTAATTATTTTACCCTCTATAAATCTGAGCACGATCAGGAAATGAATCGTTCCTGGAACAGTTATTGTCTTTTTGAAAGGTACAGAACATGCGGCTTACAAAATGCATGTCTGCTGTGAGCAGCTAAGTACAGAAGTGACAGTATAGGACAAACTAGTCCTTGAAACAGACTGCTAAAAAACGATGTACGCAAGTTTAGTACAAAATGGTTTATGTTGCGGACAGCAACAGCCGAAAGCTTGGAGCCGCTCTGGGCAGATGCAGAACTTGTGGCTCTGGGAAAGCCCAACTCATCCGAGATGTCCCCTGGGTCCCGCCTCGGCTCACTCGGCGGCAGCTCTGCGGCCCCCAGCAACGGCAACGACTCCAGCTGCGGGCGAAGACGTGCAGGGGGGCAGAGGACGGTGACATGAACCACGCTGACGTTGTCCCCTGCGTCGTGTGGCCAACTTGGGGCTGCACAGAGCACAGCAAACATGGGACGAGCACCAACCTCCCTGCCACGTCCCTGCTTAGGTGGATGGCTTGTGGGTGCAGATTTAAACCCCCAAAATCTATCCTAAATGCTTAAGGTAGGATTAATCTGCTCTTTCTACTCCATAATTTAGGTATCGGAGTACTGTGGACCCTCTTTGCAGCCAGGGAAAGGAACAGGCTGCTAGTTGACAGCCGGATGAACACGAGCCAGCAGTGTGCGCAGGTGGCCAAGAAGGCCAACGGCATCCTGGCCTGTATCAGCACTGGTGTGGCCAGCAGGAGCAGGGAGGGGATCGTGCCCCTGGACTGGGCACTGGTGAGGCCGCACCTCGAATCCTGGGTTCAGTGTTGGGCCCCTCACGACAAGAAGGACATGGAGGGGCTGGAGCGTGTCCAGAGAAGGGCAACGGAGCTGGGGAAGGGCCTGGAGCACAAGTCTGATGGGGAGCGGCTGAGGGAACTGGGGGTGTTCAGCCTGGAGAAGAGGAGGCTGAGGGGAGACCTCATCGCGCTCTGCAACTGCCTGAAGGGAGGTTGGAGCGAGGGGGGGTCGGTCTCTTCTCCCAAGTAACAGCGATGGGACGAGAGGAAACGGCCTCAAGTTGTGCCAGGGGAGGTTTAGGTTGGACATGAGGAGAAATTTCTTTCCTGAAAGAGTGGTCAGGCCTTGGCACAGGCTGCCCAGGGCAGTGGTGGAGTCCCCATCCCTGGAGGGATTTAAAAGACGTGTAGATGAGGCGCTTGGGGACATGGTTTAGTGGGCATGGGGGGGTTGGGTTGACGGTTGGACTCGATGACCTTAGAGGTCTTTTCCAACCTTAATGATTCTATGATTCTATGACCTCGAGAAGACTATTCTCGTCCCAAGAGGTCTCCAACACAACGCAAACAGCACTTTGAAAAGGCTTATTTTTCTCCCATTTATAAGAACACGCCTGCTTTGAGACACCCGCGTTAGGATCAGTGAATCCCCTCCTCTGAGCGAAGCTCTTTCAATTAGCACTCTCAATTTATCCTGCCCAACCTCAAGCAGACTTCTCCTCCTCTCCCTTCAGAGCTGGTCCCGCAGCCACCCTGGCTGGCCCGTGCCTCGGGATGCTGCTGCGGCGGTGCCGGAGGAGACGGGGCGGAAAGCGGGCAGGAGAAACGAGGAAAGAGCGAGCACATCTCATAAAGAGCAGCCCGGCGGGGGAAACGGGGAAGACGAGTGAACTGAGGAACGAGACAGGGCAAAGATATTCTGCCGCTCCTCCAGGCCTCCAGGGCAGAGGGGAAATAAAACAGCACCATTAATTTAGTCGAGGAGTTGCTAACAAGCTACCGCCAAGGTTTTCCGCTGTTGCGAGATGATACTCCATAGTGAGGGGAAAAGCAAGCAATGTTATTGCAGAGGGAAATATGTTTATACTTGTAAGGCAGCGTCTTTCAGCCAGAGGCTTCTGGGACCTGCTGTTTTCCTCCAAATCTTTATTTGATAAAGTGAGGAAATAAATGTATTGTAACTAAGGGCAATTCAGTGACAATTAAGCAACTGGTTTCCATTTTGGTGGCTTTTGAGGGTATCTAACGACTTTCAAATGGCCATAAAATGTTTCTAAAGGAATTCCTGTGGCTTCAGTGCAACAGAGCCAGGACCTTTGAGCACTGAAGGAGAATCAGCCAGAAGGACTACAGCAAAACTCCTCCTTGCTGAGCCCACGGGAGAAGGGGGAGCTGAGAGATGAAGATGACCCTACCTGAAGTGGGGTCCCAAGTTGAGCTCCGGAGCAAAGGGTTTGTCGGTGACAATCGTGGTGCCGACGCCGACAGCCCGGACAGGGATGACGGAGGTGTGGCTGTTCTCTATGAACAGGTTCACCTCGTCCTTGAATTTCTCAGTGTCATCCAAGTTTGCTACGACAGTCACAGACACCTCGGTCTCGGGGGGGATCACTCCTTTACTGGGTTCAATCCTCCAGCGCGAGCATTTGCCAGCCTGTAAGACAAACCAAGCACTAACTTTGGATGGAAACCACGGACCGTGGTCTCTTGTGGGGTGCAGGAAAAGGAAGGTCTAAAGACATGAGGGTAAAAAACATAATTTTCCTAAGTCTAAGCTACAGTGTCTGGAAACAGCAACTATGCGGGAGCTTATACAACCTGTATTTTCAACAGACCCACTTCATTAACCCAGTTTTGCCCAACCCAAGGGATGTTCATCCTCAGGAGAAGGCTATTACCCCTCCACTCTCTCTCTTTTGGAGGGAAGCTACTTTCTCTCTCCTGGCTTCCTGACAACGATGGCCAGGTTTGCGCGAAGGCTCAAGGCCAGAGGAAGGCAGGACTGCTCAAACCCCACCGCGGCAGCCACACGGCTTGGGGATACTGCTGGGAGCCTGAGGAACAACGCTGCAAAACCGATTGATCAAAGCCCCAACACCAAAGTCGTCTTTCTCAAGCGTAGGGCAGTGCTCCTCAACAGCCCCTGAAGGACTGCAGCGCTCGGTTCCCACTGAGCATCATCGGCAGCGAGGTGCCCCACTGTCCTCGGCTTTGGAAAATTCAGCTATAAAAGTTTACAGCAGGGCAGTAAGGAAATAAACAGAAAGAAAACTGTGAGACACCTTCCTTGTGGGCATGGTCCGGGCTTCCCAAGCACTCTCCTCCTCTGGTTTCTCATGGACCTCCCTCTACGGATGGGGCAATAAGGGTGCTGGACCCCCGGTCCATCTAAAACCCCATTCACAGGGAGCAACCTTGCAGCAGACAAAAAGAAATGCATGTAGTGCTCCCTGGCCAGCACAAAATGCACTGGGATGTAGGCGTACGGCTTCAAAGTGTCCATCACGGTGGGGGTGGTACCTGCACCCCACGGTTCAGTGCTGTGTTTGGGACGACAGGCACTACTCCCCCAGAACACTGCAATATTTTAAGAGAAGAGGTTTTTTTCCTTTTTTTAATAGAAAGCAGCGATGTGCTTGGAGGCCTGACGGGATACAAGCAAGTGCCTGATCCAGGTGAAGTTCGCTTGAGTTTCCACCCGTCAGGCTGGCGGCACTGAGCTCTAACAGGACACCAGCCAGCCCAAGGGAGAAGAGCATCAGAAAACCAAGCAGCACTTCAAAGTCATGGAAAGCATTTTACCCCCCAAAACAACCTCTGCTAACGAGGGTAAGACTAGCTGGAGGCCAGGGAAGCAATAACTTGCTGAGCATTCGGGGTCCCAGCGGCGTGTGTAGGTGCCCCAGCTACGATAACTCCTTCGGCTGGCTGCGCCCTGCGTGGAGCGCAGGTCAGGTCTGCACGCCCGCATCCCAGGATGGAGCACGCCAAAGGCATCGAAATTATTCCAGGCACTGGCAAAATTAATAAACTCAGTTCTATTTCATTTGTCCTCTAGAGCTGCAAGAGAAAGTCTTAAAAAAAGCTAGATGAGAATGGGATGGAGGAAGGTAGTCGGCACAGGGTAAACACTGGGGCTCTGCTTCTCCATGAGGACTGGGCTAGGCTTTTTTTCTCTCCTGCATCTTCTGCATTCATTACTACCTGCAACCTACTCTCCACTCTTCTGGTTTGGGACCTCATACTCTGTTAGGGAATATTCTTATATTCCCTTTGAGGTCTGGCTAATTATTGGTTTGTTTTCTGCACCCCTGACACTCCTCGGTTGCGGAGGAGCAGCAGTGCTTGAAAACCAGGCTGAGCTCAGGGCATCTAGCTAGACTGCGAGATGGCAAACAAAGCAAAAACTGTCAGCAGAGCTCTACCAGCTTACCCAGAGAGTCTGCAGGCATTGAAACACCCAAAACCATCAAAAAATCAGCACCAAATTCATTTTCCTCTCAAAGGCCGGCGATGCCCACAACCCCAGGTAGATAGACAAGAGAAGACTGACCTCACTCACCACAGAGGATCCCCCCAACCCTCTTCTGTTGGCCCTGCATCCCGAGCGCAGCTGATCACCAGCCTCAGGGGCAACCACTGGGCTGCCATCAGCCAAGGGCTACCCAACATGTTCGTACCGAGCCGGTGGGTGCGAGGTTTTCATTGACACTATTGTACAACTTATCCTCCGATTCGTGCTGACGCAGGGTAGCTCGCTTGAAAAGGAGACCTGAGAGCTCTGCTCCGGAGGTGAAGCTGCAAGTCTGCTCTCTGACAAAGCTCATTTATCAAAGGCTGGCAGCAAACCAGGCAGTAAATTGCACCCAAGAAAACATGACTGAGGAATAACGATAGGTTGTCTTGGTGGAGCCAGACGTGGAATTTCCCAGGGTGATCCAGCACAGACCCGCCATGCCCTGCCAGGCCAACAGCTCCGGAGGAGCACGATTTGCATCGCGTCCTCATTCCTTCCGTTAGCATTCGGTGTGGGTCCAAGGGGCCGCACTGAACGGGAGACCTGCCAGGACCAAAAGGCTCTGCCGGGCCAGACTCACTCAGGTTTCTAGGTCAGCTTCCACCGACACCCATCCAGGCTGTGTCCCAGAGACCAGAAATCTCTTGGAGCCATGCTAAAAAACTCCAGCACTTTAGAGACCAAGATCTAACTTCTGATAACATCCCTGCTACTTGCTTATCCCTGAACGCTCTGAAAAATGACGCAATAGCTGTCTGCGCTGGATAGACAAAGGCGGTGGCTATTTTTGTCCCTGTAGGAGCTTGCACTGTTGGACATCCGAGTCCCTGAGTGCTAGGAAAGGGTAGGGAGCAATCGCTCAATCAAGAAGTTCAACACTGAGCTCATTAGCTTCTCCCAGGACAGATTTCCGTTGTGAATAAGAGCTGCCAAAATTTGGTTACAAGGGACACCAGCGTGCACCTGAGAGCTGGATGGGTGGCTGCCCTAAGGGGCGACTGAGGAGCCACCTCGTTCCGTTCTCTTGAAGCGACTTAAAGCTAGTTAATTAAAGTGGTCTGGCCTTGCACGAGTGAAAGAGGAAGCAGACCTCAATATTAAAGACGCAGCTCTACTTTACCAAGCCATGGCTCTAGAGAGAGAGCATTCACACCATCGCTCCTCACCGAGGTTGCACATGAAGGGGAAATAAAAGCCCATCCTCCGTCAGTTGTGCACAGAGCCTTGTCCCAGGTGTTTTCAGCAGTCCCGAGGTGGGGGACCCCGTGTTCTTCATTTCAAAGCTACTCTTTATCTGCAGAAAACAGCCCAAAAGCACCCACGCCCCAGAGGAGGTGGAGATCAGAGCGTGAGGCTGGCTGGATGCTCCCACCAACAACCAGCCTCCTCCTGGCACCGCAGCACCAGCATCTCCTCGCTTGGGGCGTGGGGACCACCTGGGTTCAGCCTCTGCCCCAGAGCATCAACAAGGGGACGTTTTATGAAATGAAGAGGCAAAGCCTCTAAAGCCAGTAAAAAACAAAAATAAAAATTAACATGTGGCTCTCGGTGCTGCTGACAACGGAGCCTAATTTGTCACACTTGGTTCAGCTAACAGCAGACTGCTGAGTGAGCTAACGAAGCTTGTCTTCATCTGTGTCCCCTGCCCGCAGCTCACCCCTCCAGGTCCCACCTGCCCTCCCCGCCGGGCTGGGGACACCGGTGCCACCGCTCTGCGCGGGGGGATTCGCCAGCCAGGGCACGGGCACGGCTCGGCCGGCTGCTGCCAAGCACAACGTTTAATAACCAAACTCTTCCGGCTTTTCCTTTGGGAAAAGCACTCCACTGAGTCACTCTGGCTTGTAGGAACATAATTGCCTTGAAGACTTCTACCCTTCTTTAATTCAGTTGGGCAACGGGTGCAGCACAAGACGACAAGCTTAGTTTCCCTAGCCGAGCAGAATAGCAATTTTTTCAATTACTAAAATGCAGCAGTTTTGAAAGGCCATGAACTCATAAGATACCTGACTTGATTAAAAAAAAACCCCAAACTCTTCCCTGGGACCAGGTCTCAGGCACCTTTTCCAAGGTCTCCTCCAAACCTCTGCTCCCCTTTTTAAGAGCCGCATGCCCTGGACCTAAGGCTGTGCGACACTGGGAGGGACACAGCCTTCCTCCTTCATCCAACCCGGCACCAGCACAAGACTGGATGCTCCTGGCCCTGACTCCTGTTCATGACCGATGCCGTGAGTTTCCAGGCATGGTCCAGCTCTGACAAGACCAAACTGGGTGGAAATCAGCAAACTGGTACTGCTGTATTAGCAAAACACAGCCTTTAAAAACCAAACCAATAGTTGAAGTTTAAAGGTGAGCTTTCAGAGCACCATGAAGCTCTGGTGGGACAGCTCTGAAAGAGTTAAGCCTGTGCACCTTACCTTCAAAAGCTCTGCTCACCTTGGAAGAGACCACATATTCAGGGCCAATGCTGCCCTTACCCTGGAAAATTAATTTAACACTCATTTCTAACTAGCATTGCAGATACCATTTGAAGGGCATGGCACTGTCTGCCCGGGTCTCGCTACGAGCAAACACTGACGGGCTGGCTAATTATTCAGATGCTTGGGGGGAAAAAAAAAAAAGAAAGAAGTAATTTACAGTAGATTTAAAACCCACCCTCCTGCCAATTCAAGTGTGCTCTGACTTCAGTGAGAGCAGCTGGAGAGAGCTACGAACGACGCCAACATTTCAAAGCCTTCCCTCCCCGCGGCCTGCACAATTTGCTCAGATAACAACAAAATCGCCGATCAGCCAGAACAAGAAACAGAATTGCTAAAGCAGCATCCCTTTACCGGCTCTGTTTTTAAGTTTATCTCCATGTTTTGCTGTCTCTCCATATGGCTGTTTCCTTAATAAAGGGAATGTCATCAAAAGCTTGACATAATAAGCAACGAAATTAAGAAATGAAACAAATCCTGCACTAATGAGGAGAGAAGCAAGTATGGGAATGGGAACTGCGTGTTCTCTCCTCGCTTACACCGAGTTTGACCAAGAGCCTTTATACGCTCCCCGATAACCAGTTGATTTTCTCCAGTGAGAAGATTAAAACAAAAAAAAGCTGTAACTGTTTAAATAAATAAAACCTTGTCTCTTCTGCAGTGTCAGCTCCAGTTGAATCCGAGGGCCGCTCCCCCCCGGGGACGGGGAAGGGGTCTGCTCGCCAGGCGCTCTCCTGAGGACCACAACCCGCCCGCCTGTACCACCGCCGCTGGAAAGCGGGCGGCAGCGAGCTCCGTCAGGAGCACCGGGCCCTGGATTAGGGAGGTCAAGGAGCAGGACGAAGGAGACAGGACCCCGAATTAGGAACCAGAGCACCATCACTAGAAGAAGAAGTCCCAAGAAAGGTTTTCTCTCTCCTCCCTCATTCCAAGGCACTGGGAAACCACCATTTGCCTCCCTGCGGTAGCACATAACAGACCCAGCACGGTGGTTATACAGGCAGAAGAAAGCTACCACTGATTAACAAAAATTACACCCTAGGCCTGCCTTTCCTTTCCTGATCACACAGGCGGGATGTGCAGCTGCCCTCCGTGATGCCGAGAGATGTCATTCTCAGTAGCCAAGTAAAAGATCCTTGAGAAGACAGAGCACAAAGAACAAGTAGGAAATGATCAAAGAAAGATGCTTTTTCCTCTCCGCAGGGAGAGCAAATCCTTCCATCGATCGATACAACTCTTTTACGCTTGTCAATGTGGCAAAAATCAGACACGTAGGGAAACAGGCAAAGCAGATGACAGCAGCAGCGAGGAGAACAGCCCCCTTTTTCAGCAGGTCGCCCCAGCCCCCAGCTAAGCTGCAGCAGCTCCTTCACGTTGACCTGCCCCTCCAGTCTTTTCTGCCCACGAAAAAGGCAAACCCTCCCCTTGCTGGATCCCGAGGATGCTCTAACAGGGCTGCCTGGCAGCTGGGAAAGCATGGAAAAGAACATGGGACAGACACAGGATTCTGTGGCCGTGCAAGGGATGACACGCTGGTCCCGAGGTGACAGCCCTGCAGAGAGCTGGCAGGCAGGGATGGGCCAGCAGAGCACTGGGGTCGGAAGCCCCTACGCTCCTCTTCACACCCGCATCTCAAGGCACAGCTTCGGAGGGTTTTTTATTTATTTCCTTCTGGCGGCAGAGACGCTCGGTGCTGCTCCCCACAACTCATCCAACGGAGAGGAGAGATAAGGGGTATGGGGAAGCCTGGGCATGAGGGCTAACCCGGGTAATTCCTTAAGTCACTATCCCAAAGTGAAGTTATCCACAAAAAAGCATCCCAGCTTGCTCAAATAATGCTCTTTTCTCCCACAAAGCTGGAAGAACAGCCGGAGTTGACAGGAACAGCCATTCGCACGTGATGGTTAGGAACACCACCAAGGTGGCAGCACGGCCATCTGCATTACAGCATCTTCCTCTTCTGTCCCAAACAAGACACCAGCCTTTTACTTGCCCTGTCGCTGCCCCTTAATTTAATCTCGTTTGGTTTGTTGAGCTGCCAGTCAGTGTGCTGTAACATTGCTGAGCCAGTGCTGCTGTGAAAATCTCAATCGATAGCTATTTCTTTCAAGTGGGGACCGTGACCCATAAGCCTAACTGCAGAGTCACAATTTTGAGATTAGCCATCAAATGGGAGGCAGGGAAATCACGGCTCGCTGTCCTGCAGCAGTCTCCAAGAAGGAAATCAAAGCAGCAGCTTTGGCATCTTGGAGAACACAAGACTTGTGGAGCACACAAGACTTGGGGCACAAGCGAACGAAGGATGCCCAAGTCACCCACCACCCAGGCTGAGGGACAGCCGGAGCCAGTTCTGCTCTCAGATGTACACGTGCAGTTCACCCTGACACCCGAATGCATCTCAAATTTTATCTCCAAAATTATCCAGTCCTCTCTTCTTCCCATCAATAAACTGCCAGGCAGCAGCAAAGGGCAAAACTTCAACCGAGGCAGCAAACCAGCCCCAAGTAGGCAGCGGCGGAGGGCAAGGCTGCTCGAGCACATCTCGCCTGCCGCAGCGCTGCTCCCGTCAGATGGGCTCAGCACCACGGTGCTGAGGAGTCTGGAGAGCCCTTGTTGAAACGGCTGATGGAGCAGGTTCCCAGCACCCGCCTCCTTGAACATCTCCATGATATCAGCAGCTATCCCGAGAAGCCGAGATGCTCACCGTGGGGTAACTCAACCCTGTGAGGTACGGAGCAACAGAGTCCAGCTTTACTGCAGGGAAAGAAACCAGCCCTGAACCACCTCAGATTATTGTTCTACTTATCGATTAGCCACAATATTTGCAGACACTGCAGTGAAGCAGGATAGGATTTATCGCCCAATCCCATAAATTAGGGCACCGAGGCAATGGAGAGGCAGATGCACCCCTGCAAGCCCCGGGTACACGGCAAACTGCCCAGGGCACGAGGGCAGGCACCGCACCGGGACGGCAGCAGCTGAGCAGAGCTCTGCAGGTCAGTCGTGGGCACAAGCATGCAAACCCCACCATTTATACACCAACACCCATCTGAGGTGGCTTGCTCTCTGCAGAGAGGGAAAGCAGAGTTTCATTGTGGAGTCAAAGAAAGCTGCCCTGGGAATCCCCCACTTTGAGGTTACGTTTACCCTCCTGGGCACAGAAACCGGAGTGCAACAGCTAGAAAAGCAGCAAGAGGGAAATTCAGCCTGGGTTAACCAGCCCCAGAAGTTCAACCCACCTAGCAGAGAGAAGCACGGACCTCCTCCAAACCCTGTTTTCCTGCCCCGATCCCCCTTCCAGAGGGGAGCACATCCCACCCAGCCGCAGCACGCCAGCCCTTCCCGGCTCCATCCTCCCGGCCACCCCTGCCAGGGAAGCGGCCACGCTCTCCTGCTACACAGCTTGTCGCACTACGCAGCCTCCGTGAATTTAATAGCCTTTTTCCGCAGCTAGTCTCCAGAGACGCTCTGCAACACTACGGAGCCCACAGACCCTTACAAGTATATTTTTGTGCAACAATCCGGCTGGTTTGAGGCGAGGTGCGAAGCTCACCTCACCACGAGCAGCTGGAGGACAGACCTCACACCGTAGTCTCTAGTGTTAGCAGGAGTTTGAGGCAAAGGAAATGCAGATGTAAAAGGGAAGCCGCAGGGAAACCCATGCCTTTTCAGGAGTAAAGGGTTCTCTTGATCTCAGAGCTCCAAAACCATGATTCTCAGAGCTAAATACCTTCCACAAAATAAAGGGAGAACTTGTACAAATGATCCCGACTCATTTCTGCTCAAACATCTATGCAAATTCTCTATTTTACTGAGGGGTCCCCCAGCTAAAACTGCCCCCAGAGCCAGGCTCCTCTTGCTGCACTGTGATGGAATATCTTGCTTTCTCTCTCAGATAGCGATATGGAAATGTTGCATATAAAAATCAAGTCACAGGCTGCTATGGACCAGTCATTTTTGCTGGAAAATAGCCCCACAGATACTTACCATCTCTGCCCAGAAGAATGCAGGGATGACAGCCTGATTGGAGAGGTGGAGAGTTCGGGAAGCATCTTGTAGAACTTGGATAGTGCCAAAATTTATCTTACTTGGATGCACATAGACAACCGGTCCTTCTCCAATGCTCATTAAATGGATTTTCTGCTCCAGGAAGCAGGTAGGAAAGATCCAAGGAAAAAAAAAAAACCAAACAACAGGGAAAGTTTAAGAAGGTTAGACAGCTCTAAGGGTACTCCAAGGCTGGGGGTTAATTATGGCTGGTTGAAGTTTTCAGTGTTGTAGCACTGATGCAGAAGGCCTGGAGCAAGTGTGGGATCTAGAGTGATCCCATTGGAAAGCCACAAGCTCCCGTTATCAGGGGATAAAGAAACCGAGTTTCCCCTGCTTGCTTTTTCACACCTCCTGCAGACTGTGCCCTCTCCTTCCTCTGCCCTGTGCCTGCTCCCACTCCTTCTACTGCTCAATCTCACCCCAAACCGCCCTCCCTGACTTCTGCTGCTGCCCAGCCACGCTTGGGCAGTAACTTCTTTAACATTCCCAAAGCTACACCTGTGAAAACCAGCACAAGTCAGCAGCAGAGCAGGCTCTTCAGAGCAGAGATCATGTCAGTTAGTTGCCTCTGGTTTGTGCTTATGTGTATTCCTGGTGTTATACGAATAACAGACATTAACTATGAATTACATCATTCAAGCAGTATTTTTTCTTTTTAGTCTGAGACCCAAAAGTTTTGCCCTTGCAGAACTGGCACAGACTATTGGAGAAGGAATGCGGATCCCTTTGCTAAACCACATTCTCACATCATTTAAAACAATAGGAATTTATCCAGTCTGGCTGGATTTCGTTAGTTCTAAACACCCCAAGTCTTAAACAGAATCTGAATGCATAAAACTCCCAACACTGACAAGCTGCTGTATGATTCACTGGAGGGCACGGAGCATGATTTAACCACAAAAGAAACCAGCCTCCATGATGTAAAGCCTTTAATGATGTCTGGCCCAAGGAAATGGCATTGACAGCTGTCAGAATCACCCGTCCAACCCAGCCAGAAGGAGCAGCATCCAGAACTGCTCATCCCTTGACAGGACATGACAGCACGCAAGGAAGAGCCAAAAACCACGTACCAAGGCTGGTACCTCAAGAATAAGGAACCGAAGCCATACACGATGATGGATCTTTTATCCCTCCGGGAGAAGGGAGGCATGGAGAGCTGCAGTCTGGGTGATGCTGCCCGAAGCTCCCGGGGAGAAGGAGCTGGAGGGGAGAGTGGTGCCTCCCCGGCTGGCTTTGCCTCCCGGTGCCAGCGGTGCGGAAGCAGCAAAGGCAGGGCAGAACCCTTTGGAGATGGGCAGAATAACATCTGGAGGATGCCCAGGCTGGCTGGTTTCAAATAGAGTGTGTACTAACACGACATGTACTTGCCAAGGAAAGGGCTTATTAAAAAAACCCCTTCACCTACAGTCTTCTTAAAAGGGACAAGAAAAACCCTGTTCGACAGCGTTACGAGCAATGTGACACACGGGGAAAGGCAGTAAAAGGAGATGGCAGCTCTGCCATCAGTAATATTGCCACACATAGGCTGCTGGCTTTGTCAATGGGCATGTCGTGTCATATTTGATCATTTAGGAATGAAGAGCAGACAGCCGTGGTTTGAGTGACCGCTTATCCAAACGCCCTGCCCGGGGCACGGGAGGCTGCCTTCCCACCGGTAACCCCAGGGCTGGGTTTTCCAGCCCCTTGATGCAGATCAGATCCACCAGATTGAAGCTGGCACGCAGGCTCCGGCAAACAAAATACCAGGCAACAGACCCGCGGAGGGCCTGGGTGAAAGATCTGTATGATATTTCACCTAACTCTGAAGACTTGGTATCAATACCAGACGGCATAACCTAAGACAAGAGCAAGCTTATATTTTGCTTTATTGGAATACATTGCAGCGATTCCCCTGAGGTCAGATTTGCATCGTATGATCCATACAGGTAGGATCTGCCACCGGTGCAGGATGTATAGCAAGATGGTTAGCTGTTCTGCTAGCCCAGAAAGCTCTGGACTAGGGAACGACTGAAACACCACCCAAACAATGGGGCAGTCCTATAGAAAACACAAAGAATCTCGCCTGACAGCCAGAAGCTCACATCTGTGCTCCAATATAGCCAGCCAGGTTTCTAACAGCACTCGCTGGGTGCTAGCAGCGACCGAGCATAAACGCTGCATGTTAAAGATCAACTTAATGGGTGCACACGCTCGCTCAATCTCATCTAGTCGTTTCCTTCGGGACAGCTAGGATTCTCCAGCTGAAATGCTCGCCCTTTGGGCAAAAATTGCCATATTCACCCCCAAATAGAAAAGATTAAGGTGAAGTTTGAAACTATAAATTGTTAGCCCAAGGGTTAAAGCTTTGCAAGAACGCTGTAGTTAAACAAGCTAACAGTTGAACAGCTGGGTTATTCTAGGGGGGAGAAACCCCCCTTCTTAAGGAAGCGTGCCTTGTATTTATCAGCAACCGCTTTGTCAAAGTTAGACCTCCCTGCAAAGCCTGCGCTGCCGGGCCTGCCTGTTGGCTGGTTTACATCCGCAAAGGCCTGGGTCGAGACGTTTGGTGGCATCCAGGGGGTTTAGCAGCATCGTTTCCATTCGGTTTAATGAAAGTTGAAACCCCTCAGACTGCTTTCAAAATGTCAGCCTTCCCTTCTGTTACAGAGAGCTTAAGGTTCCCAGCAATCCTCTGACATCCTCTTTCACGCTCAGAGAGATGACAAGACATTTTAAAACAGCTGCTTCAAAAGTTAATATCTTTTTAAATTAAAGTTTAATTAACTAAATTTGTTGTAGATTTCAGCTAGATGAAGCCAGAACACTACATACAATGTTCTCTTGCCTACATTTTGTCGTCGTTGCTGCTGTTCTGTATGCCAGAACGCAAGCAATGCCTTTTAGGAGGCTTTACTCCAGGAATGCTTTGCCTCTTCCATTTCCAAGCTTGGTAGGAAAAAAGTCTCTGTGCTCCAGATGCAAGCGGTGTGGAGACTCACGTGTCTTTGGCTGGGGCTTTCGGCAAAGAGATTTGACGGATATTTCTCAGACGTGATGGGCCTGACTTTTAGAAAAGCTTAAACCCAGCTTTGCACAAAACATCACTTCAGCAGGTTTCTCACACGGCGCTCCTGAACAAAAGCCCTAATGAAGCAGCAGTCGCTGCTCATCTAATAACACAACCGAGCATGAGACCCAGGGACTGTGCTGGGTTTCAGCCTGGGCTTGTTCCCCATCTCACATATCCGTAATTAAATGCCGCGTCAGACACTTAGCCTATCACCCAAGAGGATACCATCCTTCCTCTTCTCTAGGCATTAGCTGTTGCTCGCGCCACGAATCCCTTCTTTCCTTGTCCACACCAGCCATATATTACAAGTTCTTGCTTTCCCAGGAAGAATCCCCGTATGCTTTACGCCGCACCAAGATGAGTGGCCCGAAGGCACACATCTGCCCTAGCACTCACCAGTGGGGATCCGTCACTCCCAAACACCGCGACCTCAGCAACAGCGTCCTGCTCTCCCGTCTCCTGGACTTCCAATGTAAACGGGACCTCCGCCGAGCTGCGAGGCTGGATGATCCCGCACGGCGCGGGGCTGGAGTACCACACAGCAGCATCCTCCGGGTGTTCCTGCCAGGGACAGCATCAAACCCAACTTCAGAGTGACCTCTGAGGAAACTTTAAACTCTTTGACATCTACCACAACAACAATTCACACACATTTTTAAAAATCCTTAGGAGAAAGCAGAAAGGCACAAAAACAGATGTAAGACTAGTATGGGCTTAGCATCCTGAAGGGGTCCAAAAGCTGCTGCATCCCACTTCTGTGCTGGCAGCCTCCTCGCAGCAGCTTTTCATGACCCTCTAGTTCTCCTGCATGAAAACACCCCAAAGACTAGAACATAAACTGCTTCCTAAAGAGTTTAAACTGCTTCCTAAAGCTTATATTCAGGTAAGTTCCTATTTAACTGCTTCCTAAAGTTTATATTCAGGTAGGTTTCTGTTCTCAGCAATATAAACCAGCAAGGTCTTATCCAAAACCCTTTTTATCCTAATAAACGTTTGAGGGCATGAGGCGGATAGGATGCCAAACCTGAGGAAGAACCCCGTAGCAGCCTGGAAGATCGCTGTCATTCACAAGGGTCAGCATCTGCTGATAAGGGAATTTTAGAAAGCACCGTCCAAACGTCACCACAGGGTTGAGCGCTCGCAGCGGAGGAACTACACATCTAGGCAAAGAGATGACCAAAAGGGAATTAGAGATACTGAGAGAATGTAGAATTTGTTTACTCCTCGAATAGGGTGAAGTGGAGCATAACACATTTGTCACTGACAAACAGACATTTAATAGCCCTACAGCAATACATTGCCTTTAACTTCTTTTTATTCCCTTTTATTCAACAACCTCTCGCAAAGGAGGGGCAAACTCTGAGTCTCAGCATCGCGGAGGCTTGCCGGTGCGGTCAAGCGCCCAGGCAGAGCACGTGCCTTGTCTGATGGGCACCTTTGCCCCAGGAGGCTGGCAAGGACCCTCCCCACGGCCCCGGCAAGGCGTGAGCTCCTTCCCGCCGAGGACCAGCACTCACCAAGGCTCAGGGAACATCTTGTGTCTCAGTAAAAGCGACTCCCTCCTCTCCCATACCGCTGTTGCCCTGCCTGAAACCTCAGCCGCTGGTCCCAGCGATGGAGGGCACAAGCCAGCACCCGCCTGAGGCAGTGGGTGACCACCCTTTCCTCACTTCTGTGGCTACCTTGGTCCTTCACCCCCACGAGTCCGTACAGCGTCTGTTCCCATTTATTTTACCAAATTGCAGCCCAGGCACTGACTGGACAACTCTGCCTGGGCGAGGGAAACCGCATCCCCCTTGTCATTGTGACGGGGTTGAATCTGGCCGCAGCAAGAAGAACTCTTGGCTTAAATCTGAGAACATTAA
Source organism: Pelecanoides urinatrix (assembly GCA_013400755.1). NCBI lineage: Eukaryota > Metazoa > Chordata > Aves > Procellariiformes > Procellariidae > Pelecanoides > Pelecanoides urinatrix. Next base: position 89,649 of record VZTQ01006680.1, read on the forward strand.
TGCTCAAAAGAACCAGAGGAAAGCAGAGAAATCTGACCTCACCTTCCACATCAAGGACTATTTTTCCCTTCATAAGATCTTGCCTTTATTTTGCCCCTCACCAGTCCTGCCATTAGCCCCTTCCCCATTTGCACGTGCCTTCGTTAACCGAACCGGACACCAGCTTTCAGCAGGCTGCTCGCCGCGTCCCAAAGGGATGTGGCATTTTGGTCGCAACCCAGGACAAGTCCACCACTTGCGGGAAGGAGAGGCGTCCCTTTGGAAATTTGTTTACACTTCAAACACCAAAAAAACCAGGCCAATAATGAATAAAATTACCATTCCCTTTAGCAAAAGGCTGTCCATGGAGCGCAGGTGCTTCTCAGCATGGGCTGCTTTCAAAGCACTGCTGTTCTACCTAGCTGGGCAGAACTAGCTCATTAAGCAACGCTTCTCGTTTGGAGCTGGAGCCAAACCGCGCGCAAGGCAGCGTGCTGGCGGTGGGTGCACGAGGAGAGAGGAGGAGCTGCAAGGAAAGCGCTGATACCTGGCTGTGAGAAGCAGTGCCAACACCTCCTTGCCAACACCATCCACGTCCACCACCAGTGCCAGCTCGTACCTCTTCACGGTGTTGGAACACAGGGTGACCTGGCGGGAGAGAGGAGCGTCAAATACTTTGTCACTCCCAAAAGCCATTGTCCATGTGGGGTGCCCTCCGGTTCTCGTTCCGCAGTAAGGAAAGGGAGGATTTTGCCCTAATTCTTCTTCTGGTCCATGTGCAGAGCCCAGTCTCTGGGAGTAATAAAAGTCTACTGACAGTGTCTGCTCTGTTAAATACACCGTGCAGTTATCAGGGCGTATGTAAGCTCAATTAAAGCACAATTAGACTAATGCTCTACTCGTCACTGTATTAAAATTAAGGTACCAATTTTTAATCTCGACTACAATAGCATAAATCCAGAGGAAATCTGTTGACTTGAACAGAACGAGTTCAGCTTTACAGTGGGAAGCTGAGGGCAAAACCTGGCCCAGCAGATGCTCTGCAGTTCACGGCTGCCAGAGCTTTTTCAGTCCCCACTGGAGATCGCTGCAGTGAATACAGCTCCTTCTGCTCAACAGGAAAGGAGAAATAAGACCGGGAAGAAAAGCAAACTGCTTTATACAATGACATCTCTCTTTTTAACAGCCACCTTCTGTCCTCATCCTTCCTCTATCCTTTAAATCAAAGAAATCACTCTAAGCAGCTCTCAAACACACATGAATGGCTTTTGTACTCGACTATACGGTACAAGACCTTCAGCTGATGATTTTGGAAACAAAACGGTGCTCCTTCAGAAATGTCCCAGAGTAACCCAGCCAACAAAAGCCTAACACTAAGGCACATATCTTACTGGCAGCGCTGAAGCCCTCTCGTACGTCAGCGAAGCTTCAGCTCTACCTGCTGAGGCACGTACGGCCGGGCACTCCCCATACCTGGATGTCCAGGAGCCCCTGGGAGCGGATGGTCCCTCTGCAGGGCTTGACGGTAAATTCGGTCGGCTTGACGTGACCTTGAGCTCCCTTTCTCCAGGATGGGCGAGTGTTGTCCAACATCTGAACAAAACTGGTAACACTGGGCTCTCCTGAGCCGTCCCCAGGAACGCGAAGGTTGAAAGTCATGGGCACCAAGGAGGTGTTGGTGAGGCAACACGACAAGGTGCGAGGAAAGCCTAGGAAAATGACACAACAAGGAATTTATGCACCAATTATCCCGTGATGCCGGGTGTGAATATCCTGTTATGATAACACTGTGCTTGGAGTTTAGCTCTTTTCAATCTGAATTACAGCTAATTGAGAAGCTAAGCAAGGAATTAATCGTCGCTTAAGTTCCTTTTTATGCTGATCAGAGATTGCTTCCTTGGCAATACCCACTCTTAGCGACGCTGAGCACCAGAAGTTTTTCTCTCTTCAACGGAGGAGCTCTCTCACATGCCCCACACCAACACCAATTATTTCTCACTTTGAGTGTGCATCCAGACAGACCACTTATTCTGAAAATTCAATCTGTAAAACCCCCTGTTAACTCTGTGAACACTCCCACATTTTCAATATATAAAAGTAGCGTATTGTCATCAAGGAGAAGCTACAGTAAAAGAAAGGCTGGATGAAGTTGGGCACTATAGCATGACGCAAAGCACTCTAATGCAGTTTCTCTAGGCAGGATCCTTAAGGCATCTCCTGTTTTGGGGCAACCAGACTGAGCGACAACTTGCAGCCCACTTCACAGGAGGCGAGCCTGATGCTTCCTTAGAAATCAGCAGGAACCGTGCCTCACCTTACCTAGCAAAGGGGGACAGCACATCCACTGGCTTTGATTCCTGCCCGCAAAGGTTTACATCACTTCAGCTTTCACACTAGCTTTCCAGTATGCACCAGCGATACAGCCGCAGCTGGTGGGGATGTTCTGCAGAGACAGGCCATCAGCCCACAGCCTGCTCTGGGGCGGACATCTGGCTTGGCCGGCCAGCTCTGCGAGAAGAAGACATCTCCCAGGGGCTGCTCACCAGGGGTATTTGGATACAGATGGGGAGGAAAGGCCCCTGCGGACACCGCAGGTCTCTCCATGCCCACCCGAGCGACCGCAGCCCACCGCCAGCAACGGCCCAAAAAGGACAACCAGAGACTTCACAATCCCAAACGAGACCCAAGTCGCCTGGCACAGACAACAGTCAGCAGCACAGTTAAAAAGCAAAAATACAATAGTGCCTTCAGCTGAAAAGGCCTTATTAATGAAACCGGATTAAGTAGGATGAATCTCCTATTACACAACCGTATTTCTGCCTGGTGCGTTTCTTGTTGTTTTATTTATTCAAAAGGAAACAAAGAAGTGGCAGAGTGGTGATGTAGGGAGTGGAGGAAGCAGCTCAGGAAAGGTAATGAGTTTTCTTAAAAAGTCCATGAACAGCATGAAAACACAGAGGCAACCTGGGCACAGAATGGTAATGGCCCTTCAATCAATCCACAATTGATTTTACATTTAAATTTAGATCATCTCAAGTAAAAAGCCTTTTGTGAGAGGGAGACGGAGAACCAGAATCTGCATTTCAACGGAGACTCTGGATGCTCAGCCACCGGCTCCGTCAGCAGAGCTGGGCTCTCGGCGGGGACGGAGAGGAGCCCACGTCCCTGAGGACACGGCGCCTGATGCAGAGCTGTTGCTTGGGTATTACTACGTGGCAGGTGATAATGAGGTGGCCTCACAGCACTAATTAACATCTCACACTAAAGGGCAGGTGGGTAAATGGTGTCCTTGCAACAGGAACATTTACCCAGAGCAGCTACAGGCCAGTACGTGGCTTAAACTCCCTTCTCCTGCAGCCCCGTCCCCTGGGCCCCTCTGGGACAAGGGCTTTCAGTCATTCTGCTGCCAAGGAGAAGCCGCCCTGGTTTTTACACCCTGCTGTGGAGGAACACAGGTGACAGATGCTCTTATGTCAAAGTGCTCCGTTTTGGTAACGCACAGACCTCCCAGCCCGCGGTCCCAGCCCAGGGCACACTCACCAAAGGAGACGTCACCGAAGCAGAGGGAAGGTACGTTGAAATGAAAAGTCGGTCCGATGACACAGCCCCTGTGAGGACAAAGGCAGAGGAGACATCGGCTTGGTTAGAGAAGTGCAAAGCATTCAGCTTGCGTTCCCGCGCGGACGGATAAAAGCTGGTCTCAGAACCACGCTGGGTATCAGCACTGGTGTGGCCNCTGAGAGCTGCTGATGTGGCTTAGGGCACCATGTCAAGGCAGGGGGCCAAGGGTATGCCCCCAAGTCGCTGCTGGCCCAATGAAGGACCCTGAACAAGCGATGGCTCCGTGCCTCAGTTTCCCCATCTGTAATGTGATGGGCACAGAGGCGTCCACACAAAAGTGGGCTCCTTGTATCTAGCCTTCCCAGCTGCTTTGGTATTTCTTAGCTGGAACTGGTGTTTCCATGGAGTATATGAACATCTTTTCCTCAGAAGATCTTGATCCATGCCGCAATCGTTTTGAGGCATGAATCCAAGGAGCACCCAGACACCCACTGACTGCAACAAGAGCGGCAAGAGTTCTACAGAGTGGACAGCTGAACCTTGGAGAAATATCAGCTTGTCACCAGGGCACCAGCTGACACATCCAAGAGCAACACACATCTTAAACCACAGAACATGGGTGTCCTGAACCCTCCACACCTCCTCACCTGTCCTTAAATTCAGCAGCCAGTTCTCCAAACTCCAAAACTCACCAACATCCACCGAAATCAGCACTTGCAGCTGCACAACATTAATTTCATGGTTGATGCCAATGAATACCAACTCTGCCTCTTCGTTAAAAATCAAGGACCACAGTGAACCATACCTTCTAGTTTTATACACAGGACTGCCACTGGGTCTGTTCTGCACAGGATCAGACCCCAGCATCCCGCAGGAGGGACCTGCGTGTCCCATTTCCAGCACCCCTTTCTAAACACCAAAGAAACAAGCATTCAGGACTTGTAAGGTTGGTTTCCAAGTAAAGAATAATCACCTACGGTTTGGGCATCTTTGGATTGCATAGTCAAAAAGCACTCAAAAACTGACTTTCAGGAGTTTCAATCCAACGCTAATTCTCCATTCTTGGAGCTGAATCAGTTCCTGAGAATAAGACGGGTAGCAAATCGCTGCTGCTGCTGAAGTTCCCTCTCCAAGGACCTCACATAATCAGACCTAACCTCCCAAGCCCCAACAGCTGACTTCGGCCGGAGCAAAGGGAGCAGACATCCCTTCCATCACAGCACTTGCCAGAAGATGACGGAAAACTACCTCCAAACCAACCACGACTGGGGATCATGCTGGGAAACTGCCAAGGATGAGCCTTGCCAGGCAAGTGGGGAAACGACTGCCATTTCTGCCGAGTGCACCGTACCTGTGCTCAGGTACGTTCAACCTGAATGACTGCCCAGAAGGCTCAGGCAAGGAGCCAACCCAGAGCTCTGCGCACCACAGCCTGCAAGAAAATGGGGGGAAATGCAGTGGTTTTGGCAACAACTGTGTTTTACAGTAGCATTAACTAATGCATTTGTGAAGGGAGGTCAGGGTCCTTGCAGAGCAGGAAGGATAACACAAGGTGGGAGAGGAACCACTTGAACACTCATCCCCGTTCCTTCCTTTGCAGCCCAGTGTCCCACCAGCCAGCTCGCCTCCATTCAAAAGAACTGGGAGGTTTTTCTCCATGGAGACCTAAATCCAGTGCCCAAAACCTCCCGAAGAGGGAGGCTCAGCTTGACCCGGTGGGTGGACATCTTGCAGGAGTTTGAAAACAAACAGCTTGAGTTGCGGGGCTGGAGAATGAGAGGTAAGGGCTGGATAGAGATCCTTGAAAAAGGCGAGACAGAAATCGAGGAGGCAGATGCCATCTCGGAGGACTGCCATGGGGGACACTGGGGTACTGTCAAATGGGCAGCAGAGGAGTCACCATCCAGGAAGGAGAAGTACAAGGATGGGGAAGAACTAAGCAAAAAAGGACCAGCAATCCTCTTTCACTGAGGTGCAAGGTCTGCACTGAGCCCAGCGTGGTGCTGGCAGAACAGAGAGTGGCCACGGAGAAGGGGAGGACGTGCTGGGCACTGGGAGCTGGGGCATCCGTGGGGCAAAGAGGACCATGTCGTTTGGTTGTGGGGAAGCCAGAAGACAACTGTCCTGCTGAGAGCTGTTTCCTTCCCCCGGAGCAAGGCCATTGCGGGGCAGAGGCAGTGGGCACCCTCCAAGCAATACTGTATTCTACCTGCGATAAGTGCATCTTGACAAGTAAAGCCTGCCCTTGCTCAAGGAGAAAGACTGCTTACGCAATAACATCCCGTGACCAATTTGGGGGAGGGACAGAGGAGAATAAATTATTCGATTGTGAAATGTTCCCTCTTGATTTCCAAAAAAAGCAGCACTTTCCCTCCAAACACAAAGCCAACATAATTGTTTCTCTACTGAGGTCAACAGCCCTACTCACCACTTCTCTTGCAAAGCAATAGCCTTGTTCTTTTTCTTTTTTAATCCATTTCCCTTACCTTATCGGTAAAAATGGACTGTAGATTCCTTTCATTGCTTTACTACCTTGCTCTAATGCCTCCCAACAGCAGCAGCCCAGGAGGCTGGCTGCCAAGGAGGCACAGCCAGCCCCAAAGCTCCAGAGCACCCAGCATCAACTTCCCTGCCTCCACCACGTTATCCCTCCAGCCCGTGGTTAAGACCAGCTGGGACAAGTTGGCATGCTGCTGTGGTCCTGAGAAGCACGCTTTGCCTCTCCTATCATAAGCTTTTATTTTTTTTTTCCCCCCTTCTCCCTTTTGCTGGGTGAGGAGTCTCTTTTGCGATGGCACCAGCCCGTGGGATGATGCCCAGTCCTTGGGGCAGCACTTGCTGCAGAGCTCCCCGTCTCCCGCGTCAGCACTTTCCTGCTGGAGGCAGGAGCTACCGCAGCACTCGCCGCACGAGAGCCGGGAGCACAGCCTGTCCCAGCGCATTAGCGTGAGAGATGATGTTGAGGCTGCTGCCACCCGTTTTGTATGGATTATTATTTGTATGGAAGAGGAGGCTGAGGGGAGACCTCATCGCGCTCTACAACTGCCTGAAGGGAGGTTGGAGCGAGGGGGGGTCGGTCTCTTCTCCCAAGTAACAGCGATAGGATGAGGGGAAACGGCCTCAAGTTGTGCCAGGGGAGGTTTAGGTTGGACATGAGGAAAAAATTCTTTCCTGCAAGAGTGGTCAGGCCTTGGCACAGGCTGCCCAGGGCAGTGGTGGAGTCCCCATCCCTGGAGGGATTTAAAAGACGAGTAGATGAGGCGCGTGGGGACATGGTTTAGTGGGCATGGGGGGGTTGGGTTGACGGTTGGACTCGATCTTAGAGGTCTCTTCCAACCTTAGTGATTCTATGATTGTATGATTAACAGAGGAGATTCTGAACACTGCTTCTGGCTGCAGAATCCCCCAGGTTGGCCCATCTCCAAAGCCCTGTTGGCCTTGCTGCATGTCCAGGTGGGACATCCCAGGCCATCTACTGCCCAAAGCTGACACCATCACAGCATCTGCAAGGGGTATGAGCTACCCGTAGGAAGGAGTCACTCCAGCTCCTGGGTACCCGGGCTGGCAGCAGGCATCTCTACACCTTTCTGTATGGCCTCCAGTCAAACTTTTTTCCAGCACGGGTAGTCACTTAAAAGTCCCAGGGTCCTCAGAGATGTCAAAGGGTCACAAAAGGAACCTGCTGCTGCTGAACTCTGTGCAAAGTGTCCTGGAAAGCCCCAGAGCCACCCTGGCTCAACCATAAAGGCAAAGCTGCCTCCCAGAGGAACCCAAGACTTTGAAAGTTAAACTGGGTATTCGGAGCATAGGAGGCATGGTCATAGGTGGCCAGCAGGTCGAGGGGGGGATTCTGCCCCTCTGCTCTGCTCTGGTGAGACCCCCCTGCAGTGCTGCCTCCAGCTCGGGGGTCCTCAGCACAGGACAGACATGGACCTGTGGGAGCGGGGCCAGAGGAGGCCACAAAAATGACCAGGGAATGGAACATCTCTGCTGTGAGACAGGCTGAGAGAGCTGGGGTTGTTCAGCCTGGAGAAGGGAAGGCTCCGGGGAGACCTTTCAGTACTTAAAGGGGGCTTATAAGAAAGATGGGGACAGACTTTTTAGTAGGGCCTGTTGCGACAGGACAAGGAGAAATGGTTTTAAACTAAAAGAGGGGAGATTTAGACTAGATATAAGGAAGAAATTTTTTCCAGTGAGGGTGGTGAGACACTGGCCCAGGTTGTCCAGAGAGGTGGTCGCTGCCCCATCCCTGGGAACATTCCAGGTCAGGTTGGACGGGGCTCTGAGCAACCTGATCTAGTTGAAGATGTCCCTGCCCATGGCAGGGGGTTGGACCAGATGACCTTTAAAGGTCCCTTCTGACCTAAACTGTTCTATGATTCTATGCTTTCCCCTCACAAACAATTACACTTCATTTGCTGCTGCAATTGCAAGGTTCAAACTGGAGTCAAGGTTAAAGCGCCTTGGCTCAGCGTGGGGATGCTAGGATCAGAGCCAAGACTAAGACCTTAGACAACACCTTTTTTCTCTGCTCCATCATAAAATGAGGTAAGTGGGAGATGATTACCCAGAGATAACTACCTATGTGCCCACCAAGCTCCTATAATCCTCCTCACCTGATAGTCAAGGTCACAGGCTCAGGTGATCCACTCACACTGAACCTGAATTCTTCTGTGAACTGCCCCAGGACAGTGGAACTGAAGGAGATCTGGATGACTTGGAGCTCGTCCGGCAAAATGATGCCTTCCTGGGGGAGAAAGGTGAAGCAGGAGCCCAGAGCTGTGGCTGGAGGGACCAAGTTGAAGGGAGCATCGATGGCTCCTTTGTTAAACAGGATCGCCTGCAGCAGCAAGAAAGCAAAATGGCAATACATAAGGAATCTCCCTTGCTTACAGAAGGCTGATTAGTTTTCCGATTAAACAATCAACACCTGTAAAAGGCAGAAGATGCTGTGTGCTACTGCTTGGCAGAAGCCAAAGAAAATACAACAGGACAAGTTCTGCCTTTGGGCTTTTTCATGCAAAGCAGCGATAACTTCACATAACCAGAGTCACTCTCTTTATTCCCCTGACAGGGTTTATTCCCCTTCGACTCGCAGTGCAGAGACGTGCTCAGCATCACCGAGTTGATTCAGACCCATCCCTAGGAGCACCGAAGGGCAGTTGCAGCGTTACTAGTGAATCATCACACAACTGCTTCTGCTCCAGATGAGTCCCATCCTGCCAAGCGCAGAACACGTTCAGCTTCCATTGCAGCCAACAAGTTTATTGCATGGAGAAGACACCTCAGGACAGCACTATAACCAACTTCAGAAGCGCTCCCCAACTCTGCTACAGTATATAATTTAGGTTTCTCTTATTTTTTCTTTAATGTGATAGTTTCTTAGTCTTAGCTCAACCAGACGTGTCAAGAAAGGATGAGAGTGAGGTGCACAGCAGCTCCACTTATTCTAAAGAATTTCTCTTTCATAAATATTCACAGCCATCATTTATGAATTTACCATTATTTAGAAGAAAAAGCAAATCTGGAACCAAGCTATATTTTGTTGATCACTTGAGAGATAGACTGCCTCGAACAAGTGACACAATCCCGCAGTATTTGTTGGGATTCAGCTCTTTTCATGTTGGGTGAGAAATGCCCACACCTGCCTGGGGGTACCAGCATGCCGTCGGTCACCAACAAACCTACCCGGAGCAAAGCTGCAAAGTTTCCGATTGCTGCAGGGTGAAATCCTGCCATTTCCATGGGCTTACCTATCTGCTTTGGATTTCTTTTCCCTCATTTTTGTCCTTGCAAAACCTGTCAGAAAAACTGAGACAGAAGCATAGAAATGTCCCTTATTTTATAATTTTGCAGTTGCCTTGAAAATATTCACTTATTCAAACTCCGCAATGGTAACTTGAAAACTACTCTCTCCTCTCATGTGTTTTACACCTTAGTTACAAATAGCACTTAAGGATCCTATGCTGAGCTGAGGTTTAGCTCCAGTCTAGCTGCTTAGGACAGCATTAACAGCATCATCTACTTATTCTCATTTTCTCAAGTAACGAAAATAATAAATTGATATAGAGAGAATCAATACAGTATCAGCATTAAAAATGCATAGAAAGCACAATATTTTGGTAGGAAAACACCTTAATGTGTCCTTCCCTGCCACAGTCAAGCTTTTGAAAGTGTCTGGCATGATGTATTGCCTCATTTTCTACCTCTTTCGCTTGCTCTGTCTTGGTTTTTTTTGCAGAAGACTTGACACCATTGGGGGAGGCAAATATATAGAAAGTTCCTTTGCTTCGTTTCAAGAAATGTTTTGCTCTTTATAGAGCCAGAGATGCAGCAAGTGCAGCTTTGCTCCGGGTAGGTTTGTTGGTGACCGACGGCATGCTGGTACCCCCAGGCAGGTGTGGGCATTTCTCACCCAACATGAAAAGAGCTGAATCCCAACAAATACTGCGGGATTGTGTCACTTGTTCGAGGCAGTCTATCTCTCCAGTGGTCAACAAAATATGGCTTTCCTCTGACTCCCAGGAATCAGGAGGATGCACTTACCTGAAACTGTTTGCGATGGACTTGAGTTCAAACACAGTAAATTTGTTCCAGCTGCTTTTTAACAGCCGGAGTACAAAGGTGCATCGCACCTAGGGCTGAAAGAAAAGCCTCTGAATACGTCTCCTTCTGACCCAGTGTTGCTTTCATGCATCAAGGGGGTTTTTTTGTTGCTGATCTCAAAGGGAGGTTGCCAAAAAGCAGCGATTAGGGCTTCATGAAAAACATCTACACCTTTCAGACCCCATCAAAAGTATCCAGATTCTGTGAAAACCCCCAAATGTGATTATGATGTCAAATATTCCCTGCTCACAACTGCCCGAGTTGCCAGAAATCCCGCAGGTCTGCGAGGCTCAGCGCCTGGGGATCCCCCCCAGCCCCTGCTGCTCACCTCATAGCTGTGGGCTGAGCCCACAAAAACCTTCCCGATGTCCAGCTGGTCGAAGCTGAAGCGGAGCCGGGGCCCGATGCCTTCCCCTTTGAGGCGCAGCGGCAGCCTGGTCTCTCGGCCTGGGGAGAGATTTCCATTTCAGTACAATAATTCCCTCTGTTGCCCTGGATTTTCCAGGCTGCCTCAATGCTAGTCCCTGACCCGGGCTGGATGGGAGCAGCTCTAGATGCTCCAGGAGAAGATGCGGGACCCTTCTCTTCTCTCAGGAGATATGCCCTTGGGCTGGTTTCTAATTTCTAACTGACCCCTTGAGCTGGTTTCTAATTTAGCAAACAGTTTGCACCCTGGAAAAGCGATGCTGAGTTGAAAACATGATCTCTGAATTTCCTCCCATGCACTTAGATGAGCTTTGAAATCCATTCAGTGAAGGCAAAAAGCTCAGGAACCAGAACTGAAGATAAAAATCCGCTGCCTGTACTGATGCAATCGGGCGACGACAGCACAGGAGCTGAGAGGGACGAGCCCAAGCGAGGCGAAGCCCCCGGCTAACGGCGATGGGCACGTCGAGCCCTGCCCAGAGCGGGCAGAGCATCTCAGCCCATGCCCAACGTACAGCTCCGTGCCTGGGTGCTCCGGGGCTCACCTCCGGCAGCAGCACCTAAACAGCACAGGGCTTTATGGTCTCCAGAGAGAAGCACTCACCTATTCCCACCACAATACCAAGAGCTCAGCCTTGTAAAGATACCTCACCCGAAGCACGCTGAGCAGTTATGGAAAGCCAGCCTCCTCACCACCGAGGTCAGATAAGCCATAAATACACTGCTAATACACCCATCCCTCGCTGCAAGGCTTGCAGCAAACCCTAAGATGCTAATTTTCTCCCGTATGGCTGCTAAGATGACTTAGTGCAGGATCTTGCAGTCTGAAGGCTGTTCTGAACCACTGGAGCAGCTCGAAGTGCCCAAATCCTAGCTCGAATTTCGGCTTGGGTCTCCCTGCCGTCCCATGCTACTCTGCATGGAAAGCGAGTAGCACAAGGAAGAAAAGAGAGCCCCAAAAGTTGTATATAACCTTCACTGTAGCTTTTGTGCAAAAACATTCCTCTCTCCTTCAAGCTCCTTCTGTGCAATGCTCACTGTTTATTAAAGATAAGGGATTGAAGGTTGTTTCTAAAAAAAGTCTTCTGCATAGATATGCCAGAATGTCCAAAATGACTTTTTATTGCAAAGAGAAGCCCAGGTGTGACAACACAGCAACTCGATCACAACTTGAAAAAAACTCTGCTGGAACAGCCTTTTCAACAATTACTGACTTTTTGATCTTGTAACCATGGGATGAGGTTGTTTGATCATGTCCAAAGCCAGAAAGGAAGAGTTAGGGAGCTTTTGTTGAATTCAGCATTTTTTAAGTGGATCCAGTCAAAGCCCAGCTGAGAGCAGAGATGAGAGTTATGTTTCACAGCTCAGGCATTAATTGGAGAGCTACGTATTTCTATTTCACAGATATTATAAAAGAGGCAGTACTGGGTGCTCACTGTCAAAAGAATTCTCCATCTTGCATCACGTGTGGCTAAATTTTCATTAAAAACTCTAGGCCTAAGCCATCAAAGCTCTTAGGAAATAGCAAAGATGTCCACGTGACCTGCTTTTGTCCGTGATCATGCTGAGACATGTCCCATGGCCTCTGTGATCAAAAAATCAGTGGCAGTTCTTCCCCTTCTGCAGTAGATCCTCTTCCACTCCTCAAGGTCCATGGAAACCATCCTTTCTTCTGCCCTTACATTGAACTTGAAACTTTAGGAAATGCCGGAAATTTTGCTCCTCCTCCTTCCAGCTGAACCTCAGAGTGGGTTTTTCCCAAAGGGGAAGGAACAGAATAAACTACAGGCAGCATTCAGGAGAGGCTACAGCCTCCTCGTCCTCAACCGCAAATCCACAGCTGGTACCGTGGAGCGAGAATTTGGCTCTCAGGAGGAATACCACCTTGGCACGCCGTGCCGGGTGTACAGCTTGGCATCGCTGCCTTGCTTTCCAATAAACAGGGCTGTAGGTGGCCCAACAGCACAAGACTTTGTTACCAAGGTCCCTAACTTCTGCCGCTTTCTGACACTCGGTTTCTCGTTCTCAGAACGTCCCCGTTTTGTGACTTTTTGAACGCGATTTTCATCTGACCACGACAACAAACAGTTTTACGTGACGCAGGACAGTTCTGTCACAAGGTAAGGGAGTGATCGTCATTTGGGATTTTGCTTCTCCCTGCAAGAGTGGCTTCAAAAGGGGTTTTGCAAGGTGTAACCCAATGCAGTTCTGTGTGCAGACATACCTAAAAATGAATTTTAGGTGTCTGAGCCCCCCACCATGTGCTCCCTTCCAGCACTCGAGCCATGGCTTTATTTGCACAAATAACTAAGAAAGTTCATTTTAAGCTTAAATATTTGCCAAGAGCAAATTTCAAACCACTACTTAACTGCCAGCTTTGCAAGTTGCCCAGTGCTGATTAGTTCTGTAAATCACCTGATCCAGAAGCATCTGCTAAGCAATTTATGGAGGCACCTGCAAAAAAAAGTGGAGGCCAGCAAAGCCCCTTTCCAGTGGGGCACGAGATCCAGCTGCACAACTCACAGTGCTGCACTGGGGCAAAGCTTCCAAATATTCCCAGCAAGGGACACACACCATCTGCAAACCATCCTCCAAAGGGATTTGTGACTGGCATGCAAGTGCATGAGGAAGGCAGTCATGGCTCTTAGAGGAATCAAGAAGCAAAATTAATTGACTCCCTAGCTAAAGATTGTTGTTTTCTTCTTTAAACTCTTTTGCACCCAGGGACCTTGACTCTGGGACAGTTTCCACCCTGACGATAGAGTGGATCAGCTCTGTTTTGAAAGGGATGGGGAGTAGGTGCATAATTGAAATTATCTCCTTGAGGTCCTCTTCCAAGGAGCCAATGGAAGTTCTCCCAGGGGTCCATCATGGTCTTTCAAGAGCAGGCTCCTCTTTCTGAACACAGCGCTGCTTCCTAAAGCTCCTAGACTGGCTCAAGGGTTGCATGCAAGTAGTTTTCCTGCTTCTCTGCAATGAAAAAGCTCTCCTGGCACAAGGCCTGGAGATCCCTGCAGCAAAGTGACAGACACCCCCATCACCAGAGCGAGAGTCCCAGAGCCAGGAGCACAGCACTGAGCAAGGAACCCCTCGGGAGCAGCTTTTTAAATCAATCCTTTCCTTCCACAGCTCCAGCAACTGCAGCTGGTGGGCAGGAAGACAGTTTGTTAACTCAAGCCCTGTGTAATTACTGTAGGTGGCATTTACCAAGTAAACCCTGCGCAATTACTGTATAAATAAAAAGCTGTTTCATGACATTTGTATCTGTCAGCTTGGAGCAGTAAGGAAAGCAACAGAGCAGCTGGGTTAGCGATTGCGGCACCCTCCAGAACAGGAGCCTGGCTGCTGGAGGACCACGGGTCTTGCACCTCTTCCTCTTAGATGGGGAAAACCATAATGTTCCCCGGATGGAAATCGGACAGCTATCTCCCACTGCTGAAAAACACCTTGAGCAGCATCACGCAGAGACGCAGAGGAAGGACAAGGTAACCCGAACCACACAGCTTGCCGCAAGCATTCCCTGCCCCGCGCTAGCACAGCAAAGCCATCACCTCTGTAAGGGCAAAGATGGTGTAACTTGGGCGGGTCAACGGTAACTGCTCCCAGAAGACAACTTGAGAGCACTTCTGTAAGTCTGGATGAGCACAAAGCTTGTCTTGGACTGCTCGGACTCCAATTTCCAGGGAGGGCGTCCACCCTGCTGGGTGCAGCAAGCCCTGTGCAACGCTACCCGTATGCACCACGGACTGGGAGCCCCAAGGTGACAACTCCCACGCAGGGGGAGAAGGATGCGCTGGCCAGAGGTGGTCCTTTCGCAGAACCCCCCGCGCTCGGGAGGGCTCGGCCACTTAAGCTCTGGCAGCGTCTGCGTAGCAGGAGGTGATCCAGGGCCTGGGAGCACATTTGGAACTGGTACCACCTCAGGAGTCTAATGATGCAACCACGTAATAAAGACTCAACTTGGAGGCAGATGATCTATAGGGGCTTAGTGCTCATCCACTAAAGCCGTTCTGCTGTGTAGCTCTTTGGCCGTTACAGACACCTCGCAGCAAAGCAAATACTGGTAAACCCATGGCATGAAAACTTATCCCTTCACTGCCTTGGTTGTTCTGGGATCAGTGATCCAAGCTTGTAGCCAGGGCTCCTGAGGGTTGGCCTTGGACAGGAGGAGACCACGTGGAAACTGCGGGGACGGTGGGCATGTGCCAGCACCGCCCTGCTGACCACTGACCCTTCCTAGCAATTACAGGAGAACCCAGTGGGCTGGTTCTATTTGTGCCTCGCCTCCGCTGTGGGTAACAGACGCGGGAGAACGGGGCTGTACCTGAGATGTCGCAGTAGACCGTCTGTTGATAGACTCTGGCTTCTTGGGGTTTAAAGATCACATTAATTTCAGCCGAAGAATTTGGCCAGACATCTCCCTCCTAAAACAGAAGCAGACAGCAAACCATTTATCTTCATTATCTTCATTATCTTTATTTTGCATCTCGTTTTCAACCACAGCCCTGTAGCCTAGATTTCGAGCATCAATGAAGAGCAAGGAGCAAGTAACACTTACCAACAAAATTTGTAAGAGTTTGAAAGCATCTACAAAAAACCTTTAAGTCTCTTACCCTTACTGGCAGCTGGTAGAGGCATTTTGTTAAATTAGGACTGTAATGAAGCAACCAAACCAGCTCACCCTCCAGCAAGTCAAGCAGGATTTCTTCAGCAGTACCAGCTGGCCTAAGGAAAGGGGACCTCTCTCCCGCAAACCTTCCCGTTCATCCCTGTATCACTAGGGCTACGTGAACACTTCTGCTCAGATCAGAAGAGATTTAGAAAATCAAACAGATATTTCCATTCTTAGTTACGAAGGTGCTGCCTCTTACACCCTTCACCTGTACATGTATTTAAGTACATGATGTACTCCGGTGAGTCGGGGCGCTCAGCACCTAGCAGAACAGATCCCCTCCTGCCTGGGGATCAGTGAAGAACAGACCCGTTGCCGTGAGCAGTCAGCCAGCACGTAGGTTACAGAAGATCTGAGACTGAAGTTGAGTTGGATGTGTCCTGTTTATCTCTGCAAGGTGCATACTCTCCTGTTTCCCTGAACACAGGCTCAAACAAGAAGAGATGGGATTTGCTTACAGCTCCACACCTCTTTCAACCAAAAAAATCAAGTAAAATAGCTCTTTTCCTTGTCATGCTCAGAGACTTACTCCTGGGCTGTGCCACCAGTGCTTCTGCAACTGCCTGCAGCTTCCTCGGGGTCTTCCCCCTCTGCTTCTCTCCCAGAGAGTCCTGGCACTGGCGTTCCATCCCGGGGAGCCCTGTCGCTCATTTTTGGAGGCACCCCTGGTTTGTAAAGGCTCTCACTCACTTATTGCAACTGATTGAAACAAAGGTACCACTTACATCCCCTCGACCCCTACCGTTACAAATGTCTCTTCGTGCATCTGTTGACATAAATATATGCACATCTGACAACCGCAATAATACTCTACAAGGAATGAAAAATTTCGCTTATAGAAGGAGACAAAAAGAACAGTTATTTTTCTCTCAACAGTGAGGCTTTGGTTCTGCTTGCTGCTGGGTATCCTCAGTACTTTGTCCAGAAGAGTCTTGAACTGACTGGAGCCTCTGGCACTCCTGCAGCATAAATATTTAATAACTATAATGATTCCCATCGACTAAGTGCTTATAGCTGAAAGGACAGTCCCCACAAAAATTAAAGAGCTATGACATGGTGAGTTATTGGGCTGCAGCTGCAAATAATTCCCCTGAGCACAGTCTGCTCAGAGTCAACAGAACAGAGGGAAGAACAGGCGGAGAAAACTGTTTCGAACACCAACAAACCATCACCACCACAATAATAAGAAAATGGAAGTCTGAAAGCATAAAGTCACTTGGATTCCTCTCAAAACCTAGAGCAAACACATTTGCCAGATCAAATGTACGTCGTGTTTCTATCCAGCAAGCAACTGGATGAAGATGAAGCCTTATTATAGGACAACACACTTGCTTGAGGAAGCAAAGTGGGGACGTCAGCCTGCAACCCACAGTCAGCGTGGCAGATACCAGAGCCTTTGGGTCCCACAGGGATGCCGCACGGACTGAGCATCCACACAGTTATCTCGGATTTGCAGGAATAAAAGCATTCGGGGTGCTCCGAACAACGTAAGCTCTGCTACAATGCCTGGAGCTTGCCTAAGCCAAGCCACCGAGAAAAAATACTCGGATGATAGATTTCCCTGGCTTGGCTAATTAGAGTCTAATAACTCAGCAGTGCTCATCACCCAGCTGCTCGCTGTGTGTTTAACAGACTGAATTCCGTGGTCTCACCCTGGGCAGAGCGTGCCTGGGGAGGGGGGATGCACCAGGCAGCTGCTTGCGTTTGCTTCGAGCCCAACGGCTGTAGCTGAACACACATCAGCTCCCCGGCGTTCTGCGCTTCTCCTTAACGGGTGCTGCGTGGGGTGAGCACCCTTTGATACTGTACTGTACCGTTTGATCCTCCAGCTGCCGCGATCCTCTGCCCAGAGAGCTCCAGAGCCCCCTTGCTCAGTTCCCGCACAGCAAACGGTGCCTCGCCAGCCTCACCAGCACCGGCAGCGACGCAAACGCTCCCTGCTGCTATGCTGAGAGCGGCCGTGATGCTTCAGGTCTTCATCTTACAGAAGGGCATACGGCAGGGGAGGATAGCACTTAAAACAAAAACGCAGCAAAAGGGAGGGGAGTTCAGCAATGAGTAGGACTGAAAAGAGCCCAATTTCAGAAGAGCCACCCAGATCACCCCAAGGGAAAGTCTCCATCTGCTCTGCAGAGCCCCACGTGCCAGACGGCAAACCAGGGAGAAGGTGTTTGAATGGGACAGGACAGGACCAGCGAGGCTGAGGGTGAAAACCCATGGCAGGATTTGACTGTAGTTCTGCAATCAGGCTCACGAGGGCTGTGCGCAGCCGGATTACCAGGGGCAGGCACCTTAGAGTTTGTGCTGGCTGTCGGACAGGCAATACCTACCATAAACTGAGCGTCCCATTTGCTGGGACTGGCTTATTTCTTGCAAAACTTTGGGATCTGAAAAAGCAGAGTGAGATTTTTGTACCATGTCATCATTCAATGCAACACCAGCTGCTCTGAAGCAGAGTTGATACGAACAAGAATGAGGTCTCAGAGCCAAATCATTCCTGGGAAACTCAGAGAGCATCCCCTCCTTCCACTGAGGCCAGAAAACAAACTTCTTTGAGCGTAATGCAGCAGTATCAGTCTTTCAGGTCAACTATCTAACAAAGCCCCGTTTTGCCGCTCGCTTCTGCTGGATCGCAGGCTGATGGTACTCACTGGTCTATTTTATGTGCCGCAATCAGATACATTGGCCCTGTGGACACTTTGGAGCAGTTTGGTTATTACTCAGAGGTTGACAGAGGCAATACATCTCCCGTTAATGGAAGCAAGCGTAACACAACTCATAAGCAAAAATGAAGCTAAGCAGGAAAGGAAGAAAAGTTAAAAAGAACCATTGGCCTGATGAATATGTACCTGCTAAACAGTGCACTTTTCTAGCTGAGCGACTTTAGCTGACGTTGGGATTCGATGAACTCCAAGGCCAGCAGATCTGTGACAGAAATATAACCGACACGGTGATCTTACCCCACTGTTCCGGGGCACAGTCACAGCGATGTATGACGGAGGCAGGATAGGGACAGACTTGACCGTAAGGGGGACCCAGGAGGGTGCTCAGAGCCAGAAGGCTGGACAAGAGTGGGAGATGGTTCAGAAGCAGCATGTGCTTGACGCTCCCGACAGCTCTGACCACACCAGCTGTCCTGATCTGGTGACTGCCAAGGGAGACTGGGGTGAACAGGATGGGATGGCTGAGCTCCGCTGTGAACATAGACCGAACTCCGCCTGCCCCAGCCCCTAACGCGACTCGCACAGCAACGATCCCGACTGCAGCGGTGAATACGCACAGGGAGACATTGTGACCACAGCAGGGAGGAGGTAATAGAAACAGAACCTCATTAAAAAAAATGTTTCAGTAAATTCCACTTCCGCATTTTACAGCGTACACAAACGGAGGCACAGCGAGGCTTTTGGCCACTGCAGAGTCCATCCAGGCTACTGCGGTACTTCCAATGCTCCTCCCAGGGCAGCCAAAACCTTCCAGGAGCTCCTCTGGCACCATCAGCCCCAGTTTCTCCAAGGAGGTCCCAACGTACAGAAGGAATAAGGGCCGAATCTTCAAGGCCTGGATGCCCTCAAGTGTTCAGGAGAGATGTGGGAGTATTCACACTATATAAACTTTATATATCTAACTTGGATCATCTACAGGGAGCCTCGGGCTACAAAGCCTACATCCCCTTGAATGCAGAAGCTGAACTGCCCAGGTTCTCCACCAAGCCTGGATGCCTGAGTTTTGTGTCAAAGGCAGGCCATGAGGATATCCCTCCTCCCAGAGGGACACAAAAACCTTGGATAGGGCTCACAGCACGCCAGCCGGGTACTAGCCCCAGCAGTGCCTGGCTACGTGCTGCCTCGCAGTCCAGAGAGCAGCCTCCGCACGCGTCCTGGGCTCTCTGCAGACACGGAGCTCGACACCGAGAGCTGCCCCTCGGAGGAATCCCTTCTGGTCTCTGCGGCTTTGGATTAACCTGGTTTGGGATAACAACACCCACGCTTAGCCTGTTCCCAGGGGACACCGCCTCTTGCCACGAAACTGCCCGGTGCCATATCAAGTCCACTTCAATATTCTTTCTCTCTTTCCACCACGGGACCTGTCCCCATTCAACTCTTGTCCTCACCTGCCCCCAGCAGCCCATCCACATCTGTAACAGGCACCAGGTAGCTGGACCCTGGCAGAGCCCGCAGCGATACCCTGCCTGCCACGCGGTGCCAGGGCAGGACATCTCAGATCAGCTCCTGGAGAGAAAACCATGCCTGCCTTCGTCTTTGCAGGAAAAATTTGGAAACCAGCTCACACATGAAGGCAAGGCCCTGTCAGAGCTGGCTACCCCCGCCGGGACTCGCTGTCCAAGGGTCCCTCTGCTTACGGACAAGTGGGCACAGAAGGCAGGAGAGGAATATCAGGGCTTTGCAATCTGCTCTGGCTGCCTGCTGGTCTCCACGTGGGGTACGAGACATTGCTCGTAACACAGAAAGCCCTACTTGTCCTGGCCCATTCCTGCATCACCGTTGCCGTCGGAAGGGGAACCGGAGCTGGGTCAGTGCCTGCATGGCATTTGTCTGACTCTAGAATTTGATCCTGGCCCAAGATAACCCAAACTGAACATCAAAATGGTGAACTTGAACTGCACCAAAAAACCCCACAGCTTCAGCAAGAACCTGGGAGAACACTGCAAGAACATCTCCAAACAGCGAGGGAGTGGGAATGGGTGCCTGCAGGCGTTATTCAGAGTGGCCGAGCCCCCGGTGGGATGATTTGCTCAATACCGCCGAGATCACAGCGACTGTGATTGCTGCAACGTCGCTGGGATCTCTCTGTACAATTAACCAGTGTGGGAGGAAGCCTAGAGCTTTGGGCCGATGCCATTTCTTCTTTTACAACCTTAAACAAATGAGGTGCAGCACACAAGCCTCCCTTGCCGGGGATGACGTCTTGCCACGCTCCAGGAAACCACTCAGTGATGCACCAAGGTCCCGACAAGGGACGTATCTCCCGACGTCTGAGGGGCTGCTGGATCCCAAGGCACAGCCAGATGAGATTCCTCTCAGGCACCAGAGGAAACAAGGCTACGGACTAGCACTAAACCCCATCCTTTTATGTGCATCAGCACAGCTCTCTGGAACAATCCTAAGGTAGCGTTATGGCTGGAGCCTTGCACTCATCCTCGCTCCCAAGAAAACCTTCACCAGCAGTTAATAGACTCAGTCTCTTGAGCTCCTGATATGAAATCACCGTTCTGCAGGATTCAATGTATTTGGACGGAATCTTTTGGCAGCACGTCCACAGATGGCTTCCCTGTGTTGTCAGTGAAGCTATAAGCCAGACCATTTGACGCCAAAGGTATAGGGCAAGAAAAAATAATCAGTTACACTTTACTCTACTATTCCATGACTAAAACAAATTCTTTAACGACATAACTATTCTGGGAAATTTCTGTCATTTCCCCCTTCATTACTACTGTATGTCAGACTATAAAACTAGAAAATATTGAGTTATTTCTCCTGGGAAATTAAAATGAGCTGTTGAAGAGGTTCCTCACATACCCGCTACCTCACGGGGAAAAAAGAACTGCTGGTTAAAAGGATACGCTTCATTACCCACCCTTGCAGGCTGATGCTACACGCGTATGAGCCTCGGGACACCTCAGGAGCCGGCGGTCTGCCCGGGCTAGCACGTTCTCTATAGGATGGCAGCTGAGTCAGAGCACGGAAAACTACCGTGGGTGCTAACCAGGACAAAAATAAAGCTGTGAACATGATATTGCAACACTTCTGGCTTAATGTCAGCCTCAGACAGGCTGAAGCTGGCAGGTGGCATAAAATACAGATGGTGGATATATGATGATACAGCACAAAAACTCCAGCTGTTGTACCCTGGCTTTGCTACAGCATAAAGCAACGTCATACGGGAGGGGATAGCACACCATGACTCACGGCTACAGAAGTGGTCTCTATGCAAGAGCCCAACCGTAAATACTTGCAGATCCTATTTTCCCTTCCTTCAGCCCCTAAATAATGAGAATCTGCTAGATCTCCACCAGCCTGAATAAGAAAAAGCCGGTCTGGAAAAGCTGGGCACCACCAGCTGTTGGCCAAATCCCCTGCTTTGTTTTGCAGAGGGGGAAGGCGATCCACGGAAAGAAAATCACTGCTCAAAGCAGAGAGAAAACCCAAGACAGAGCTGGCAACAGAAGTACCAAACTGACACCCAAAGCGCGTCCTGCTAGTTCAGGGCGCTTCGGAGAAAGGCAGTGCCAAGGCTAACATCTGCCTCTTTCCATAAATAACTGACCCACAGCAAGCTGTGGGATGGACCACAGCTCCCACCGGAGATGGTGCCTCCGCCAAAACGTGCTCTGTAGTAACCTCGCATTTGGATGGGGACCAGCTCGGTTCCCCAGCTGAGGTGGAGATTGGCAGGAACAAAACACACTGTCACCTCCTGGCTCGGCCTCTGGATCAACAGCAGCAGCAGCTTCACAACCTGGACATCTTGAAGACCACCTCCACGGGCTCAGAGTTAACACGTGACCCTGAGGAGGCACTACCGGGCAGTGACAGGGCAGGGATGACTTGTCAAGGTCAGTGCAATGGTAACAAATCCTTGCCCTCCCTTTCCTCTGGTTTCCATTTCCAAGGAGTCAGCTCCCACGTGTCCGCAATGTGACTTACAGCTAAGCTGTGGTGGGGAGGATGCAGCAAAAAGCAAGGACTTTGTCCTTTGGTAGCCACCTGGGCTTCTATCACAGCTGCTTCTGCTTTTGTGTATTTGCAAAAATAAATCAAACCAAATTCAAGATGCACTCGGAAAGTCAGAGTTGCATAACAGCTTGTTTCCCACAGGCTTGGACAGCTGCTCAAAACGTTCATGGTCACCTCCTAATTCCAAAATCACTGCCTCCTCTTTTTTGTTGTTATTTTCATCAGCAAGTTAACCCTATACAGACCGAAGTGACCTGCTGCAGCTTCTACAGACAGCAACATCTGAAACTACCGGCAGCGAATAGCCCACTTACACAGCAAAGCTTCTGCACAAACCCTGCAAAGCCACCTGCCCAGAAAGACTACTGTCCCTCCGTCGGCTCCCTAATTTCTGGAAGCAATTGTTTCCTCCAGTCACTTGTTACAAGGGTTTGATTATTTCTGTAGGGCGCTCTCGGACATCACGGGTGACAGGTAGGAAGAGAGCAGCCACTTTTGGCCAGAAGGTCTGTGAGGCAGCAGGGTCCCAG
Organism: Pelecanoides urinatrix; assembly: GCA_013400755.1. Lineage (NCBI taxonomy): Eukaryota > Metazoa > Chordata > Aves > Procellariiformes > Procellariidae > Pelecanoides > Pelecanoides urinatrix. The sequence continues at coordinate 112,118 of VZTQ01006680.1, forward strand.
CTTTGGGGGCCTCTCCAGCAGATTTACAGGGCGGTGCATGAGGGGTCTCTGTCACAGCTAAAGGTTACGGGAGAGAAGGACTATGAAGTCAGTGGCAGTGGATTTTTAGATTATACATTTGATAAAGAGGAGAAAATACTTACTGTCATTTAAGGTAAAGACACCCATACGTCAGGGGGAAAAGACAGACAGGAGCAAAACTCTGAATGTGAAACTGATTGTTCCATAAATAATGGAATTAACAGAAATCAAAAGATCGATAATGCTGGCCCAGACAGATGGGGACAGACTCACGTAGTAACTCACTTATATTCAGCCCTGCAGCAAACTGTGTAACATTAACATAGCCATTTAGGAAAGGTTTCCACTCAAGACTTGAGGCCAGGTGACACTTCATGTCCGTACGTCGCTACACGGAGCGGCAGGACTCGGTACGGTGGGCAGCCAGACCTCTGGACCTCACCATAACGCACTTCAGGAGCCCAAGGGCGGGTTAAGCTAGTTGTGGAGACACAGTCCGACTGTAACGAAGCAGGAGCCCCGGGACACCCTCCAGACTCAGCTCTAATGCACCGCAGGATGCTCTTAATGCTCAGCCGACCAGCTCCCGCTCTCTGCAATATTCCTACTGCTCTGACACAATCTCTTGGTCACACCATGCTGCTGTCACCTACGGTGGTGTGACACTGCAGTTGTGCTGACATTGCTGGCTCTCAGCCTTATATGGGCTATAGGAGTAACCAAGAAGAGAACATGATCCCCTCCCTTGGGAAAAACTATCTTCACCTATTTAAAACAAAACAAAAAAAAAAAAAAAAAGAAGAGGTTGGGCTTATTTTAGAGCTTACTCCAAGATGAGAAGGGATTTTGCCAGACTCAGACAGCAGGCATTCTTCGTCTCAGACCAGGCAAATACTCAGAGCAGAGCTCTGGTTGATTGAAGGACATGGGGCTTTGCTGTTGCAATAAAATTTCTGTACCTATGTGCAATACAACTCAAAAAGCCCATTTAAACCTGCCAGTCTTGTGTCCAGGCTCACAGGTGACGCTGGAAGGGAGATTCAGACGTGGTATAAGTCCAGGTTATATGAAGGGATTGGTAATTCCATGATTAAACCCAGACTGAATTTGGCCTCCTTTCCACAGAGGACCATTTCATTCCTCAGGTCAGTATGTGGACTGACAGTGCTCTAACATCCTTTGTTAATCCCCATACATGTATTACACATGTCATATGTAAGGTGTGCCCTTACGTGTAACAATCGACACCTGCGAACACTGTGAGGACACGCGTAGCCCTTCCAGCAGCTCAGCTTTAGGCAGGCTCTCGCTGCCGGTCAGGAGCCCGCAGTTCAGAAATGCTTTTTGCAACAAGCTCTGCCAGCCTCACTAGAAACCTGATGTCTTCTCTCCATACGTATCAAGCCAGGGATCTGCCAAGTGACTTCCACTCAGGGAGGAGGAGGAGCAGGAGGAGGAAGGGAGGCTCTCAGCTATCGCTTACCACCGGCTCAATGATGAAGATATCATCGCGGAAAAGCATGGAGTCTCCTCGCACTTTTGCCCTCTGGTTCTGGAAGGTGCGGGAGAGAAGGGAAAGGCGTTCTCGGAGAGTGGGGTCCACCGCGCACTCCTTGAGAAAATAATCCGTCTCGTCCTCTTCCTGCCTCTGCAGCCTGCGACACAGCCTGCAGCCACGCGGAGAGACAAACCAAGCAGATAATTTAATAAGCAACATATTTGCAGAGAAGGTCGCTCGGGGAGGAACAGCAGCAGCAGCCCAGCGAGGGGCTGACCCCAAGCCACCGGGTCCCAAGCGGATCCGATTATCACTTCTTGTTTGCTGGCATGACAGGTAGTTTTACTCCACGCTTATAAGCTAAGAAGAGTTTTTATGAAAGCTAGCAGCCCTCAAGAGAGCGACCTGGCTCAAAGCCACTGCCACAACTGATGGAGAATCCACCAACAACCTCAGCCGGCTTCTCCTCCCGTAGAGCTGCTCGTGGGAGAGAGACAACAAAGATCAAGGAGCACCCGCTGCGGCGCTTCGCGGGGAAGGGGGGAAGCAGCTGGGTTTCAGCTGCAGGTTACTAACGTCACTCTTTTTTCTTCCCCTTTGGACCTGCAGGGATAAGCAAACAATATCTGCTCTCTGTTCCCTATCCTGCCTTCCACCAGAGGATCCCAGAGCACTTTAAAAGCAAATTAAGGAATTCCAGCACCGCATCACCTCAAGTGAAATTAATGGGTTTATATGCATGAAAACAGAGGCCCTGAGAAAGGAAGGGACTTTGCCTAGCATCACCCAATAACGCAGTCAGGACCAGCACCTCTGAATCCAAACCCTTAAGTCTAACCTTGAACCACCTTGTCTTTTTCCTTTTTGGCCTTCTCCACAGAGCTTTGACATAGTTAATCCCTCCCTTACTTGGTAGTTGTAGCAGAAATCATTCCAGTGTTTACAGATCACAACCAAGAGATGAGAAGGGAACGCTGCTACAGAGCAGTTGCTTCCTAGCTGGCATGTTGCTGTCCTCCCTTCACGCTCCAGTCCCCTGGCCGTGAAGAACCAGCAGGTGACAACTCGGGGGGATGAGCGGAAGGCTCCATATGCAGCAAATCGAGGCAACGTAGTATAAATGGGACAGCGATCATCACCCAGCTAAATTCAAATACAATTAGAAAGGAAATACCGTCATGGACATTACTAGCTGTACACAGACAGAGCCTCGGGCAAATGCTGTCACCAGCAGCACAGACACTCGCTTTGGCTGGCTCCCCGTAGAGAGCAGTGGGAGATGTTTCTCCACGGCTGCCCTACAACGCTCTGCACTGCGGGGGCTTCCAGCCGCTGAGCTGAGCAACCCTCAACTCAACCTCCACCAACAGACTCTAATTCCACCCTTACATCCCAGAAAGTCCTGCAGGAGGGAGACAGAGCAAACACCTGGATAGACCTTCTAATGGTCCAGGTCTTTTTGGGTCACATCCCAGTGCGAGGTCCGGCACTGTCTTCTCCCATGAAAAAGTCCTCCCTGCTCCAAGACCTCAAAAGCTTTTCTGACAGCAGGACAGTGGCCTTGGAGCTATGACCATCCCTAAGACTGCAAGTAAGGACGAACAAAATGTCCTGGTCAGTGTCTAGGACACAAACTGGCATGAGATCAAATGTAATTGGAAAAAAAATCAGGTTGAAGGCTACTGTGGAGAAACCCGGTTGCCTCTGAGGGGAAAGAGGATCCCTCAGGGTCCAGTCTGAGACAGAGAAGAGATGGTAAAGGAATGGTCCAGGGAAGTACCAAGAGAAAGTCACGAGATTTTCTTTTAACACACTGAGCTTGCACAGAAGTCACATACTGTGTAATTAAAAATAGACAACAGTGGAAAACTAGTTTTGGCCTTCAAGGCATCTCTGTCCTAATTACGTTGAACTTTATTTGCTCATAAGCCCTTAAAAAGTGCTCCAGTTTAAAGCAGCTTCCTGATCAGCTATGGGTTCAGACCAACTCCTATATACCTACATCCATCCAAGTCACACAAGGATTCCCTAAATCACCCAAGCTTTTAAACGTAATTTTCAATTCAGCCTCCCTGGGCTGCAAGTGTTGCTCTGCTGCCTGAAATGGAACTTTCAAAGCTTCACCAAAGACACCCTCTGAAGATCCTGCCCCATCTCTCACCACCACGAAGACAGGGGTTGCTGAAGCCCAAATGCACTTCCAGGTGCTGGGCTGCCCTACCTTCCCTGCAGAACCCTCCACCTCCAAACTCTCCCCAGCCTCTAAGAAAGGGCAGAAATACCTCGTTGTGCTGGAAACCAGGAGAGCTCAAGGCAATTCAACACCCTACAGCAGGGTGGCCTCAACTTCCCGGGCCAGTGAAGCACTCTACCCTGCACATTGCTGGAAAAGGACCCTGCCATCTTGTCAAATCGGGAGTGGAAGAAACTGCAGTGACTATCGTAATAGTTGTGTTACCTGCAGCTACACGAAGTCCCAGGTAATGATTGTTGACACTTTCCTCAGCCCCATGGACCCTCTGCAGCCCAGGGATATCTGGACCTCAGTGGTTTGTGCTCCCACAAAACACAAATTTGCTATCCAGTCATTGCAATCAACCTTTCCTCCCCAAAACATCATCTTCAGCTGGAATATGGTGGAACCGGAATGGGAAGTGCTGAGCTCCATCACCCTGAAGCTCCTTGACACTGTGCATGGTTTACTTGTCCTAAACCATTCAAAAGCACCAACACCCCTCTGAGGCCGTACGTTAGTTTTACCCTTGGGCAGTATATCTTACTGAAGCGAATCTTTCAAACAAACCTCAGCTTCTGCTGATCCTCCTCTTCCTGAGTAACAAAAGCCTTCCACTGGAAGTGGGCTATGATTTCACTCCGATTGTGGATGACCATGGATCTGTGGTTTGACAGCGTGAGGTAAGTCTTCTCAACTGTCAAGGAGTTCCTGTCTAGCCTGATGTTGACATCTACAGCTGCTCCGTAAAGGCTTGTGTGAATATCTTCACCTGGAAGAAAGCAAAGGGGAGTCTTTGCTCATCTCACTTGCTGATGGAAGTACAAAGGACAGAGCAAACCACAGGCAACAGGAGCAAGTGTTCCAGCTTTTAGCTGTACATTTATCACGTCCTGATAGCTGCGTGTGTACAGCATGAGGATGACCTGGACACCGCTTTAAGCACCTTATTTCTGGGTGTGTTTGTAGAGATTTATCCCCAAGGTGACAGTATTTATAGTGACATTTTTCAGAGGTGCCCAGGTGGCCTTTGGGTTGCCATCCCACTCAGGTCACAGGGAATTCTGCATCCCAGTCGTTCAGGTGACTCTGAGGAGTCCCACCTCAGCCACGGCTTGCCCCGGGTCTCCTGCAGGCACACCACCAGTGGTGCGTCCCTCTGATCCCTTGCTGCTGACAAGCGAAGATGCCTGGGGGCATGCGGGCAGGAAAGGGAGGTCCAGAGGAACGAGTGAAGTGACAGCCCACGGCAGGATGGGACGCAGAAGAGAACTTCACGGTGCCGCAGCAGCAGTGCCTTCGCTTGCTGTGGGTTTATGAAGACACGTCAAAACGAGACTGGCGGGGCATGGCCCACACCAACCTACCCATTAGAGCCCTGCAAGCCCATTTCTTCAGCCTGGATCCTGCTGCCTACGCCCGAGCGTGCAAGTCTCCACTGAGTATTCCCAAGCTATTCAACAACCAGGGTGAGGACATCTTTGCTTTCCACCTCCGACTGACTGAAGAGAAGAGAGCCCCTGGCTGTGCACATCAACTGGTTAATGGCTGGAGTCTTGCTGGAGTACCTGCCAGCATCTCACCCTCCAGAACAGACTCCCACCAAAGGCTCATCATTCCCAGAGCTTTCAAACCTTCATTCTTCCCAACCTGGGAGTCAGCTGAGCTCAAACTTCAGCACCAAGCCCACTCCTCCTGTTGCGGGTGAGCGTTTCCCAGGTGAGATGCAAACAGCGAACATCAGACATGTTCTCTAGAAACAGCATTTCTAGGGAATGGTGCTTAAAGCCTCCGAGCCAGCCCCAACAAAAAGTGCAGCAAGCCAGACATATCAGCACAAGTCTGATGAGGAGCGGCTGAGGGAACTGGGGGTGTTCAGCCTGGAGAAGAGGAGGCTGAGGGGAGACCTCATCGCGCTCTACAACTGCCTGAAGGGAGGTTGGAGCGAGGGGGGGTCGGTCTCTTCTCCAAAGTAACAGCGATAGGACGAGAGGAAACGGCCTCAAGTTGTGCCAGGGGAGGTTTAGGTTGGACATGAGGAGAAATTTCTTTCCTGCAAGAGTGGTCAGGCCTTGGCACAGGCTGCCCAGGGCAGTGGTGGAGTCCCCATCCCTGGAGGGATTTAAAAGACGTGTAGATGAGGCGCTTGGGGACATGGTTTAGTGGGCATGGGGGGGTTGGGTTGACGGTTGGACTCGATGACCCTGGAGGTCTTCTCCAACCTTAGTGATTCTTTGATTCTATCTGGAGAGCATCCCTCTGGAAAGGCTTCCCTCCTCCTCACTGCACGGCTTGGGGCAGGGCAGCCAGCGGGTGGACCTGCCTTTAAAAGGCAACCACGCAACAACACAAGGAGAGAGCTGGATGTGTGCTGGATGGACATAAATCCTCCTTAAATCCTACGCCAGACAACACAGCAGAATCGCATTCGTTCTGGGAGGGAGGCTGGGGAATGAAGCAAGACTCACCCTTAAAATAGTAGATCTCTACAGTCATCCATTCGTCTCCGGACATGGAGGGTTCAGCTTTCATGCCTGTATAACCCTCAATTTCTTTGCTCTTAAGGGAGTCTGGAGCGGTAGGGATTTGTGGCCAGAGATGAGTTATGTTGTGAAAAAAAGGACAATGTTTCCAATGACTGGACAATCTGCTTCCTATAATGGACAATTTAGCATATAAAAATAACTGAAGTTCGGAGGTGGGTATGCTTTATGAGCATTACCTGTCCCCTCCACTGAATCCTCGGCAAGCAAAGGAGCCAGGACCCAAGACGTGGGAGACACGCACAGTGCTTCCAGGATGCACAACTCGGGTTTAGGGAAACAGGAGCTAATGCTCTACAACGATCAAGAAGACAAACTACTACAAAATAAACACCATGAAAACTACCATCACCTCACTGTCTAAACCCATGGCCACGTGGGTCTTGAAATACTGGGTATAGTTCTGGTCTCAAAAAACAAGCTGAAGCATGGGGAATTAAATAGAGAAGGGCAGAAAGCACAATTAAAAGAGTGGAGCAGCTTCTCTATGAAGACTGAATAGGATTCCTCAACCTGGAAATCATATGGGAGATAGATGGGAGAGGTTTGTAAAAGCATGAATGGCCTGGGAAATGCGAATAAGGAAAAATTTGTCACGATTTGTTATAAAACAGGAACCCGAGGGCCTGAAATAACGTTTTTAGTCAGAAATTACACAAAAGTAGTAGTACTTTTCCAGGGAATATGCCTTCCTTTGGAACAGCCTGCTGCCTCCTATTGCCACAGCAGGCTGTAGAGGCTAACAGCTATAAATCCAGAGAGCAACTGGACAAATTCTTGGAAGATAAAACCATCAGAAGCTATTAAACAAAGATGAGAATAAAGTCTCCAGCACAGAAAAAAGCTAACTCCAGAGCCCACAGGGGAGAAAGCATATGCACTGCCTGTTTCTACACGCTTTGCTAAGCCTTATGACTTATGACTGCTCTCCTGGAGAGGAGCCGGGGACGCAGCCACTCTTACACTCCTGGCTGCAGGCACCGCGGGCTCTTCCGAAGGCTGGAGGGTTTGCCGGAGCACCTTCTACCACAGAGGGATGTATTTGGCATCGTGCTGAATATATAAACCCACGGTACAGTGGAGCGCGCACAGATGCCAGCGAGTCGGGAGGAAGCCGCGGATCTGTCTGCCAGGCAGATGAACTGACACGGAGAGCGGAGCTGTCAGGGCTGGCCAAGGGCAGCTGCAGACTTCATGTCTTGGGTGCCAAATTAGATGTGACATTTCATTTAAGGCTCTTGGTTGTTTAATATATAAGTTTTTTTTAAAAAAAAAAATCTCTGTATTGTAACAGTGATGTAGCACCAGGCATTGCACTTGACAGGGTAATGTCCATGGTGTGCAGTTTGGAATGCTTTGCTGCCATGAAAGCACATTTACTGAATCTAGATGTATCTGCCCTATCATTATTTACACAACACGAACTTATTACAGGCTGTCAATTCTCTCATTCTTACACGCTTTTGATACATTTCCTACAGATGGCAGGACACAGCTCCCACTCTGCAACCCGAAAAAAGCCTGAACTTGAAATTAAAAGCTAGACTTTATACAGCAGTAGAGCAGATGCTTTGGGTTGTGCACTCCTGAACGATGCTCTTTGGCACAGCAGAAACACCGCTGTGTTTTATTCCAGCATCCATCTGCATGACTATGGACACAGGTAACACGGCACATCATAACTTTTCACTATCTTGAAGTAAGAAATCTAGCATTGGGTCATCCTCTGTGGGGCCTGTTGTGCAGGAAAAAGAGAAAGAGGGAATTTACAGTAGAGCTAAAACACCTTTCTGAATTCTTCTAATACTACATGATCATCCTGGTGCAAGACGGAATAGTTTTCAGAGCAGTACCAATTGTTCTTAAGTAGAAAGACAAATTTTGTTTAGCCTGAAAGTATAGCTCAATGAATGGATGAGCAAACCCTTGGAAAAGATTACAGAACAAATTTCAGCTTTATGAAGAACGCTTTCCTAGTATTCACCAGCTAGTACCTTCCTTCATTGACTACTGCTTTAAATATTAGGAAGCTGGTTGCCAGATTGATTAGACTGAATAGAAACAAACCAGCACCTTGCTGCATCTCATCTTCATTGAGACATGTTCCTCCTTTATCCCTGTCACTCCCTTTTTGTTGAATTTGGTTTTTCAATCTTTTTAGGGGTGCATAACAGTCAAATTTGGAATATTTAGGTAGCATGGAAAGCAAGTTTAATTTCATTTGCCTAGTTTGTCAGAAGACTGTGCCTTGCTTTCATCTCTTCTATGAACGCAGCTGAAGAGAGACAGGTCCTGCTGCTTTTTCACTGAAAATACAAGCAAGCAATGAAAGCAGAGCTCTTCCCTCAAAAGGGTATTATTGTACCTTCATATCGCTCTGTGATAAGTAATTCTTTTGCTCCTGCTACTGTCATACCCAACTGCCTCACCACTGCCGGCACATTCTTTATTTTCAAACAGCGTGCAGAGGGATCCTATTACGGCTTCACCACCGGAGAAGCGAGTCCCTTCACCAGCTAAGCGATCTCTGGAAAGCTGGAGAAGTCACCTACAGCTGGATCCAGCCCTCCCCACCATATGCTTTCTGCTGCGTCCCCCGCAGAGCCACCGCTGGACCGGAGTCGGGAGCGTTGCTCCGAGCGGTCTGGCTGTCGGGAAGCTAACAGCACCGCCGAGGCGGTCGCCGGTCTCTGCCGGCCCGGGAAGGGCCATCTGTCAGCCCCCGCGCTTGTGTTCCCAGCGCTAGAGCAAAACGCGGAGCAGCGACAGTCATTCTGAAGTGTTTCTCCCAGGCGGTGTTCATGAGCTACCTTCAGACGCTGTTAAATCACCACGTTATTTACTCCAGCCCGAAGAGCAGCTTGTTTATAAACCTCACCACTAACTAACCGCTGCTGCTAATGCGGGTGTTTCTAAAGAATCATTCCCAGACTACAACAAAGCTTGGCGCATCCTAATCATTACTGCTGTTCACAGCCAGAAGTCCCCGGCATGGCCTCGGCGAAGCGCCCACTGAGCCCACGCAGCACAGGGCGATACCAGGGTCTCTACCCCAAAAACACTGTGAGGAACGATAAGACGACAGATGGGGATGCACAGGGAGATGGAAAGCACCGACCAGCCAGCAGTGGTCTACGGGACACGTCGCAGGCTCCTCAGACAGCTCTCTTGCCCGTTAAAAGTCATCGCATTGTCAGTCAAATAGGCTTCTCGTTGCGCATCCATCTATAATGGAGCGCCCAAAGTACTCCCCATTACCTCCTCTGCACCGTGCTTAGGAAGATCTCTTGGCCTTGTTGTAGGATGAAATACTCCGGCGCAGGAGTATCTGGGAGCCAGCACAGAGGCTTTGTTCTGCCCAGCGTGAAAGAGCCTTGCAGAATGTACTGAAGAGGACAACGAAGCCATGGGATGATGAAAGACAGCGCTGTCGCATATCCAGGACGCTGTGGGCTATTTTTAATCATTATGGCCACTACAGTAATGGTACGCTGGGGCACCTGACGGGCTGAAACATTGCTTTTGGTCCATAGGGAACATAGCGCAGGAACTTTCACTCTGATTGCCTGGCAAAGCCATGCCCAATATACCACTTAATAAATCAATCACCCTTCAAGCTGCTCTTCCGCTTCTCGGCAGATGCGGATTGATCCACAAGGAAAGGAGGCTAATGAATGGTCAGTTCTGCCCTGAAACACATCCAGAGTTAATGACACTTAAGAACACGTTAGCGATTTCCACTGATGATAGAGTAGACAAGCTGCGGTCAATGATGACCTGCAAAGAGATGAAAACCATGTTCTTCCAGAAATCTTTCATGTGCTAAAAATGGGATATGCGGCGTCACGTGGAAGTCTGTTTCTGTGCATACCTGGGGATGAACAAAACAGCCCAAAAGAGATTTTTAACTTCCAAATGACTCTCCTAGCACACACACCCCAGTCTGTGCTCACGCAGTCAACTCCGTGGGTTGCTTTAGCAGGGTTTTTGTCAGGACGCGTGTTACGTAGTTGTGGAGCTATAAAGCTGTGCAAAAAAACCTCAAGCAAAACTGAAGCACAAACTTAATTCCCCTTCATCTACCCTCAAAGTGATGGACTATCTGCCTTGAAACACAAGGCCCTGCAGAGGGGGCAAAGGCCGAACTCTGTTTGCAAGACGTAGAACAACCTTAGGTAAAACAGTGTAACAAAAAATCATTATTGCAAGCAGTTCTAGAAAAGGGGCACAAAGAGAGGAAACAGTTGTTACCTATTAGATGTTTTGACATAAACGAATACTTTGGAGACCAATTACATTCACCCATCAATCTAACTGATTCGGACTATAAAAGCCTATAACCGATCAGCTGTATAAAGTATTCGTTACCAATCCTCGGTCTCTTGCAGCGCTGCTACTGTTAAGATGGAAAGTCAACATGTAATTGCATGAACTCCCATTTATACCTTTTTTTGCCTACAATATGTGCCTCCCTCCACTCACTTTGAAGCAGACATACAAGAACATAGAAGTCAGAAACCAGCCACTGAGCTGGGAATTCTCACAAGCAAAGGAAGAAAAGCACAACCTGCACTCACCACCTGCGACAAGCACAAAGAAAAAAATCCCTTAGCAAAATTTTTAAATGCCTTATAGTCCAAGGAAAAGCTAGAGAAGCCTCTTATAACAGCTACAGCATCAGAGTCTGGCTTACACGTTGGGATAAACACAGGAAACAAGATCCTCTTTATAAACTCACACAATAAAATAAGTTTCTAACCATCTGCCAGCACTAAACACAAGCTAAAATAATGGCATCAGCTAGTGCACTACAGGGAAGCTTTGGAGTCAAAAGAGGCTGCTGCTTAGGAAGCAGAAGATTTCCCCAACTCTTAGCACTTTAAGAAGCTACTATAAATCTGTCTGGTGTTGAAGGAACTGAGAATTGCATTAAGATGAAGTACAGACTTGAATAGCAATGGCAGGCAGCGGTGGCCATCAGAAGCTCTGTTGCCATGAATTTAGCTCAACAGTAATTTAACAACACTCACAGCAACATCAGAGCCCCTGTAACACCCGCACAAGACTGAGATTAAAACCAGAGGATGGTTTTGGCATTCCCACCCTGGTATCCTGCACAGCACAGGGATGGCTCAGATAAATATCTCACTTGCTCAGGCAAGTATTGAGCCTCCTTCATTCTGGCTGAAGCCAGAACAAATTGAGAGCACTTAGCGCCTTGTTTGAACCATCTCAGGAATGTAAATGCAACACAACAAGGGCTAAACCTCAGTTAAACCCTGCTGCCTATCCACATCCATCAGTGGATTTACAAAGAAGAAAAAAAGAGAAAGGAAAAGGCTTGATCTTGAGAGTAAATCAATAGGATTTTCATTTCATTTTCAAACAAGTTCCTGGAAGCCATTGATTGCAATGCCAGCCTTGCAAGACAGATGACAAGACCCTTGGTAGGAAGGGGGTTCTCAAAGGAAAGCGGACAGAGCTATGCAAAGGTGGTTCCGTTCTCCAGAGTCTACACAACCGCAGATGAGTATCACAGCGAGGCAGCGCTCTTCTCAAATGCTTTATCCTTGCGGGTAGCTGGGATGTTCAGAGGTGCTGGCACATCCACGCCACAGTCACTTGTTCAGCCTCAAGCAGCAATAAACAGCCAGGGCTGGGATTTACTGAGTTTGCTGGACGCGCGCAGCGATCGCTAACACACCACCAAGCCTGGGTGGCCTCATTTACTGCAGTAAGCCCATCCAGCTAAACCCAGCATCAATTTTACCTGAAGAAAGGCATTCAGCATCCCGACACAATTACATTCCCAGCTGGCAACCCCGCGCTGATCCACGCAGGAGCTGAACAGTCACTAACACGGTTGACAATTCCCCCTGGCCCTTCTGCAACGCGATGTAGCCTCTACGATGGTTTATGATGGTTGAGCCCAAGATGCACAGGCTTCGCTTCTCCCGCTGCCAGTCAAGCACACCCAGTCCTGTAGTCACCCATCATCTTCACCAAACCCAAATGGCTCTAATACATCACGTCAAACTCGCTGTCATTCCATGGGTGACTAAAGAGCTCCACGTCAGTTCCCTAATTAGTAGTTTTTAAATATGCCTTAATTTTTCCAGTGATCTCATGCCTCATTTTCCCCATTTGAGATTAAATGTCAGTGTTTTCTCAAGCTGGCAGTTACCACTCATGGCTCCAGAGGCTTCTGCTGCGGCAGACCAAGAAGGACAGAGGCATCTCAGGGCAGTGGGTCAGGGCGTCCTACGTAGGGTAGAAGACCTAGATCCACCTCTGACACCCCCCTGTAACCCTGAGCATTGCTGCCACACTAAGAGCAATTCAGTTCTTTGAGATCTACCCAGGAAATTTTTTATTGTTGTTTTTGCTTCTTACCCAAGGAAATCACATCTATCCTACAAGTGTTCGTACTGGCTCAAGCGAAGGGAAAGATCACGGACCCGTTAATCCCGCTCACTTCAGACACCGATACAGCTAGCAGCCTCAGAGGCAGCTCACACAGGAACATACTGGTCAACCCAAACCGCACGTCATTTTCTGGTGCTCCTAACCTGCTGCACTGGAGAAAGATATTTAATTGCTCTCTTCTCCTGTGCAGGAATAACCTGAATTTGGCAGAGAGCAAGTTTTGCTCCCCAGGGCTCAGGAGGGGAAACATTACTTCATCCACTCCCTGTGGGGACGGTAACTAAGCCAGTGCAGGAAAGCTCAATCTGATTGACAGCTACAGAGCCGGAGGCAGACACTGCCCACATCTTCTACCTGCCCTTGAAGTGATTAATCAGGGAGCTGAGGCTGAGCTCTCCCTTCCTCGCCCTGGGTGTGCAGAGCCACAAAGGATGCTCTGAGCCCGGGTCTGTGATCCACAGCAAACAAGCTGATATTTGCTTTAGGAGAGCTCCTGCTCAGGAACTGTCAGCCCTCCCCTAAGTTGTGTAGGAAGTCGGGGGAAAACAGGGTATTAATCTGCCAAATACCCAGATGGTTCCTCAGCAGGCTTTTAGCACGAGGCTGGAGACTTCCAGCGGGACTAAAACCACTGAGAACCATTCCTGAGCCACATGTTACCTCTTCTGCTGGGGCTCTGCACCAAGGGGAGACAGGACAGTAATGGGGCAGACGTTCCTGCTTGAGGGCTGGCTCTTCTCGGACATGCTGTCTCCTAAAATTCACATAGGAATTCTTGCTTTGATCTCTCCCCTCAAAGAGGGTGAGATCCTGCCCCCAGGCTTTTGCTTCTGCGTTACAGCCTCACAGAGCCACTGAAGCAAAATAATCTGCCTAATTACTCTTATTACTGACAGCAATAAAAGCATCTCAATATGTAGTGGCTGTCAGCCACACACGAGCTCAGTGGGGCTTTGCTAATTACTGAAGTTTCCCGTGCTGACAAAGGGATCCCGAGGGATGCAGCGCCCGACGGGAAACCACCCCGTACAGAGGACTTCCAGCGCCGCACAACAGATCTCCTGGACTAGAAGCACGTTGTAGGGTCCCGTGGGCACCACAGGCACCCATATACAAGCATAGAATTTGGTCTTACACCTTGAAGACCACTCCTCATACCATAGTAGGTACTTCTTGGAGACAGGAGTTTAACGTGAGTCAGGATTTCGGGAGCTCTGAGCAGAGAAGTGATTCTCCTTCCACAATTCCCAGCACCTCCTGCCTCTGGTAGCCTCCTTTACTTGCACGGAGCATCTGCCATAGATGTTATTGTTTCTAGGCGCTGTGGGACCGGCGAGTTTGTTTTGTACCTCCGGACAGCTCTGGGAAGCTGTCACACATCTCCTCAACCACGTGTCCCCGAGCAAAGCTCACCCTCCCACGCCAAGCTCGTGCTATGCTGCCAGGTTGCAACGAACGTCATGACGGCAGCAACCTGGGTTTGATGTACAACCAGCAGCAGCCAGGGCAACCAGCTTGGGCATCTCACTTGAGAACTGCTTGAGAGCTAAAAGAATATCTAAGCTTTATGAATACTGACTTGGTTGAAACTAGACTTAACTCCATAATCCTACTTTCCCACATCCACACGGGGTGGGCTAAAAGTCACCTGGGAAGGGCCAAGCCACCAACCAGACCTTCAAGTGGTCCTGAGTGCAGAACCCTTTCCAAACCCGGGTGTGCGCTTGGCATGCAGGCTCCAGAAACCCCTTCTGATACCATCATCTGATGTTACGGTGACGAAGAGGGATGATGAGTAGCCCAGAGCATCCCAAGTCACCTGCATTTCAGGATGGGCTGGGATTTTTCACACCCAGACACACGTGCATGGGGCGAAATGGAGGAGTTTGGACACGTAAAGCACAGAAGGTCAAATTTTCATTGTAAATTGTAATGCTTTTAGCAGCATAGACCTTTTCTTCACACTCATCTGCAAAGTTTGTAGCAAGGACTACCAATATATGTACTGTCTATCCCGGGGACAGTACCTACATTCCTAGCCAGCACAATCTAAAGGATGCACAGTTTAAATCAACCAATCAATAGGCAAAGGGGACATTATTCACATGGAAGAGCTCCATGTTTGCTTAAGCAATGCTAGGGACAGATTTGACCCAACTTCAGCAAAAATTAAAGCAACGCAACATGCACCTGATCCTGCGTACGCCACACTAACAGCAGGATGATTTATTAAGAACTACTGGCACTTGTGCGCTGAGCAAGTCAATACAGACACACAGTAAAGCGAGGAAAATGCCTCCCCACATCCTAAACTGCTATTTTGCTCTTAGCACTTCTGTTTTGTAATAAACAGACTGGTGGTGGCTCTGAAAGAGCAACGCGGCTGCTTTTTGTATGCGAGTCACAGGGAGTCTGACTTAGTGCAGGACAAATTAGCCAGGGCTTGCCATGCGAGGTTGGGCGATATTGTCTGGTGCTCTGCACTACACCTGCAATAAGCAGCTTTTAAGACTGATTGATTAAATGTTTTGGTTTCACTTTAGCAATTAATCTCAGCAGCCTTTTACTTATTTGTATGCTTCAAAGCTAGAGAGATAATCCCTTAATTATTCCCTTGCTCTCCTTCTCAATCCACGGTTTATTTAAAGGTAACTGCAGCGCTGTACTGACAGGCAGGAACGAATCCTGGGTTCATCTCCCAGGTAGCTGCACAGGTTCCTGGAAGGTCGCCCATCTCGGAGCCAGCAGGTAGTTTGATCCCTGTGGCTCTATCCGTGCAAATCACTTAATTTGATTAACCATGGAGGACCCAGGTGTTTCAGTCCAGTAAGAACAAGACTCAGGTTTTCCAAGCAAGCCATGAAGATCCTGGCCCTGATTCTTCTCTTGGTCTTTTCATTCACATAGTGTAAACCCCCCAGCCCTAACCTCTAGTGTAGTTAGCCCTGATTTACCCCAGAGAAAGAGCCAGCCGTCTGAATTTTATTCTATAGCTTCTCTATAAGCATACACAAATGAGGCACTTTTTGTGCTCCCTACCTGAAATTTCACTGTTCTGAACCCGTGAGCTTCTCCGAGCAAGCATGAACCATTCTCTGTGAATGGTTATCAGACATTAACTGTCAGACATTAAACAAAGCTGTGATAACTCATAAGGCTTCAAAGAGCATTCAGAAGATATAGGAGAATTTTTACAACTTTGGCAAACTCAAGACAACCAGAATGTTCATTGCTGGGCTAAAGCATCACAGTAGCACCTGGATTAGGACATCGTGCTTCCCAGGACCGAAGTTCAGGAATAGGGACAAAACAAACCTCTCTTTCAGGCAAGGGAAAATGAACACCAAATGCATTCATGCAAGTGAGAAAGTCTCTCGTTCAGCATCCCAAGATACCTCTGCTGAACCAAGGCTGACAGAAGCGTTTTAACATCGCACCTTTTCCCTGAGTTTTCCCCGCTTACTCTTAAAGTGACTTATAAAGCTGACAGTATTTGTGGCCTGACCTTGGTTTCACATACCCTGCTATAAATTTTAGAGCTGTCTCAGGAGGCAGCGAGCACATCCTGCCAAATCCCAAGAGCCCTCAAGTCCTGGCTGCTTGAGTCCTGATGTTAAGAAGAGCGGGATGTAGATGGGTAGAGGGCAACATACCAAAAAGGGTCCGTGGCAAGACGACGGAGAAGCACAGAGGGGACAGAGGTGCGTAAGAGACTGGGCACTGGAGAGAGTCTGATGGAGATGTGCATTCCCATGTTACCCTTCAAACATGCATCGTCTGGGAATAAAACTTCACACATGCATACGCACACTGCAACGGAGGGTCAGTATTTCTCCTTCTTCCACTCAGCAACTCCCAGCAAAACAAGACTCCAAAATTTCATTCCTTTTTGATGGGATCTACTTTAACAATCCCCTAATCACCAACTATTTGTCACTTGTATTTGAGGTAAAGCTGGGACAGGGGAGGTACACCTGGAGAGGGAATTAAGGTGGCTGGGACAACAGGGAATGACAACAGATGACTGTCACGGGGGGGTGCTGGGTGGAGAACACCTTGCTGACACCAGGGTCCCCCAGGGATGGACCAGCACACAGGACATACGGAACAAGGACAGACTCAGCCTTTGCCCCTTATCTGCTCATTTCGAAGCACTGAAACATGCAGAGGATTTGGAAAAAAAAAGGTTTCAGAAGTTGTTTGCAAAGCAAGCTTAACATTACTCAGCTTAGAAAGGGTTCCGTTCTGAAGAATGCAGGGAGCGCGCAGCCACGCGGCGCCCAGAACTTACCTGTGTCATAGTGAACTACCAGGGACCCAGAATGATCCCCGGTCTTCAGCGGGTGAAAGTCCACTGTTACTTGCATGGTGTCTCCAATCCCCAGAGTCCCGATGGAGGGATCGACAGAGAAAGGGCTGCAACACAAAGAGATATCAGGACTATTGTGAGAGATCTGGGGACTATATTCCTTTGGCAGTCTACTTCACTTCAGCTCACTTGTGCAAGCAAGGAGCAAACAAACCACAGGCAACAGAAGAAAAACACAACATACAGGATCAGAAACACAGCTACTGACTCTCACTTCTGAAGAGATCCAGTCCTCAGAAGATCCTGTGGTATAAAATGACCTTGTCTCCCCTATACGCTGCATCCAGTTCTCTGCAGTGAGGCTCAAGAGTCCGACTGCTGGCAATACAACCAGAGGATGGTTTGAGGAGCACAGGGATGGTAAGAGCTATTTGCACAGCTGGACACTGGCTTCCTCAGGAATCCTGCCACCCACAAACCTCACCTCGAGAGTGCAGATGTCCAGGCAATAGCTGTTTCAATGAGATTACAGCTGAGAAATCAGACAGGGAGAATAAAAGTCTTTCTTGAAGACCAGAGAATTATTATGGCTTAATTTGCAGAATTCATTTTTTAACCTTGAAAACATCATCTTTTAGTCTAAGAAAGGGCACGTTTTACCAGCATTTCAATGAAAGCTGCTCTAAGAAGAAAAGGAACAATCAGAAAAATCTGAATGAGTGCAAATGCAGATTAGAGCAATACCATGACATGGAAACAAGACACAAAGGGACTATCCCATTTACAGCCTGAATGATTAAATCCCCAGCTAAATGAAGCGCCATTAACAGGAGCATATCAAGGCGAGTTTAACAGGAGGTTTTCTCTGCATTCGCAAGCAATGCAATCTGGGACTCTGGGTTGTAATTCAAGCTCGTTAACTGTTTGCTTGGCCCACCAGACAAAGTCTGTGCAATGTGTTGGAAATAATTACGAAAATGTGTTGGTGTACTTTGGATTTAATATGAGCAATTACGATTTGTCACCAGGTAAACAGTTCTTGGTTGATAGACACAAAACTCAGTGCTTCAATGCTTAGGGACAAGTCAGATGAAACACGCTCTTGCACAGCACCACTTAGAAAATAAAAGTTATTGTTTTTAGTGCTTTGCTGGTAGTCAATTTTTCACCTTAAAAATATGTTCTGGGGAGTTTTACCATGATTAGAAAATGCAACGCGCACACAAAAATAACGAGAACAACTGGAGCCATGCGCAAGCTGAACTTTGTCACGTAAGTAGTGACAGCTGATAAAATTGCTGGAGTTTCTGCTCATTAAGGAGATATTGCTGCAATTAGGGGCCTGACCTGTTCCCATTACAACTAGTGAGAACATTGCTGCCGACTCTTACGGAGAAGCATTGGGCCTGCAACGTTTACGTGCTGGACTTGAGACTTTTGAGAGAGAGGAGGAAAGCCAAGGCGCCACAGCCTCAGAACTGGATTGCTCCACGTGGCCCTGCATCTGCACCGAGGGTTACGCCAGGACGGCTGCAGGTCTCTGCTGGTGCTTGGGTGGGATCATGGTCGGCTGTGGGAGAGGCACAGATTTTTTTTTTTTTTTTTTTCCTGCCAGGAATGTTGCCAGAACAGAAAAGCTGCTAGTTAAGGAAGGGGATTCCTGGCAACACTTCAGCACTACCTCCCATCCCATCATCTTCCTACTCCTTTCCCATGTCTATGTATTCCTGCCCTTGGGTGGCTGGGATGGTAATAACATTCCCAGGGGTGACTTCAGAGGATGCCTGAGAAAGAACATATCTTCATATTTTCATGTCATCAGAAGAAGAGGATCCAACCAAGATCAGGATTCAGTTCTCAGGACAGAGAAACCAAGCACAAATCAGACACTATCTCCTGCATCCCACCCCATGCTGTACCCACAACTACTCTGTTACTGCTGTAGCAGGAGCTCATTATCCCTCACATGGACCTGGTTCTCCAAGACCCAAAGATGCCAGCTCCATGGCTAAACTTAACTCCTCCGAATTTCAGTCAACATCACTAAGCTGTTCCCTGCAGCCTACAGATAAGGAGAGATGCTAAGGAGACGTCCCTGACACGTTGTAATAGCCAAATAAAAAGCACTGCCAAGAGATGAAGCTGGCAGGCTAAACTTTGACCTTTTATCCATTAATTGTGAGCTGTTCTTTAAGATAATTCTGGTTCTGTTAGATCTACCCTTTTAATGAATCATCACTGCTCCTGAAAGACAGAAAAAAGAAGGTTTGGAGTTTTTTTAATAGCTTGTTTTCTTCTGACATGCTTTTTAATTACGTCCATTCAGATGTCTGCTTTGTTGTACAACATCTAAACTTCCACAAGTCCAGATCTCCCTTGCAGTCCTCAGCTTGTATAAACTCATCTAGCCACACCAGTTTAGGAGAGGCCTTCCCACCAGTACCTGCTGAGATCTCGCCTGCTATTGCCCTAAGAGAATTGCCCACAGAGCAACACTAGACGTGTAAGCAATTCCATAATGATATATTTTGGCATTTACATCTCACTTACTTTCACCAGGCAGCAGCTCCCTGTCTTGACAGAGCTGGACAAAAGTTATGTCCCGCGAGGATACCAAGGGCCAAATACTCCTGACGTGATTTAGAAACACAACTGACAAGTGACCCAGGCTGGCAGTTCTGTGACAGGCTCTCAAACCACCACGCCGCCTTTTCTCCTGCAACCATACATTTAGCAAATGCAGTGTGCAAGGAGGGTGCAGTACCCTTCCTCAAGTCCCACAGCATGTTTACCTTCTTCGACCAAACTTTCTTTGGTCTACTGGCACCTTAATTTGCATTATAAAATAATTGGAGTTAGGGAGAACCGATTTCATTAAAAGCTACCTCCAACTCTTAGGCAGGCAGTAAAATCTACTGGTGATTGAATTCCTCATCTGTCCCCTAAGACCTACTGCAGGAAAAATCCAAAGATCATTTAATCTCAGCATATATCACTTTTCAGTAATGGTATAGCAGCCAAAATCAAGCAGTGTAACTATTCCAGTAAACCCAGTCTGTTGGGCCAAAGCGTCTACACAAACCTTGTGTAGAATCAGCATCTCGCGGCTCTCTCTCCCTCTTTCACTGCACTTAGACTCTGTTTTCATACCCTTGCACGGTCTTTGTACCCTATGATGTCTCCAATCCCATGCCTCCATATAGTATACCTCCATATAGTATACGGGTACTATAGTGAGGGAAGCAATGGGGCTCCAACGCCTTGTAGGATAATTTCCTGAGCTTTCAGAGCTTAGTGGGGACGTTCCTAAACAGAGCTGCTTATCTCAGACTGACCCTCTCTCGCCCCACAGCACGGCACAGCACAGTGTCTGTAACGCCAGGAAAAGGCAGCGCTGCGCCAAGATCTGCTTCCAGACACCGTTTTCAACTCAAATGTACCGGAATGCATTTATCTCCCTGAATGTCACAGAGAAGAAACTCATTATCCCGCCTTAACAGTGAGAACGACAGGAAGAGATTTTCTATATTTATACTATTATTATTCTTTATTACCAAGCTATGCAGTTAAGAGCTGGGTACGGACATGCGGAGGCAGGACAGGCACAAAGCCAGACTGCATAATGGGGAGTGCTTCGGTGGTTTTTTTCCTTTATGAAGAAGTGGTCAAAACGTGGCCATGTTTTCTGGTAGATACCATGGCAAGGGAGAGCTCTGCACAGGGAACAGCAGAAGGATGCCGAACGGGCCCCAGGGATTCACTGAAGGGCTTTTGCCAGGAGTGAAATGCACAACAGAAAACATGAAAGTCCTTAGATAAATGAGTAACAACAGGGAACGTCATCATGAACTGACCAGATGTAAGAGCTGAGCTCTCAGTACTGACCGAGAGGAAAGGTTAGGATTGGAGATGGGCTGAAAAATGGAGGGAAGGTGAATTGATGCCATAGAGAAGGGAATCCAGAGAAAGCAGGCAAAGAAGAGCGGCATGAGCAGCGCACTGGCCTAGGAAATGGTGGCACCTGCAGCTGACCTGCAAATGGGCAAGGGCCTGAATTTGCCCAGGCCAGAAAACAGAAGTGGCAGCAACTAAGACAGAAGTTTCAATTGTGCAGATAGAGAATAAAGGACTTTGAGGGCAGCTGATGGGTCTATAAACTTAGACAGATCTCTCATTCCCTTCTACTTCACTAGTCCTCCTCCCTCGCTCATATGCGTGTGTGTGCTTGCACGTAACACGCAAAGCTATTATGTGATATTAAGATTGGCTTTAACACAACACCGCATCCTTACTCAGCACAAGTTAAGCACACATTCAATTTAAGCTGCTTAAATTCTCTGCTAAATACAAATAGACTGCAACAGTCCTGAATTTCAGTCTGTAAGGCTGGCACTCCTTTCCCCTAGCACCTATGCCATAACTCTCGATTACTGCATCTCATATTTACACTTCAAGCTCTGCAGGGCAGGGAACATAACTCATTCACTTCCACAGCACGGTTTTAAGTGTTCTGTGATAATAATCAATCATCAAGTTATTATGGAAGTCATTCAAAAGAATTAGTGACTAAATCTTCACTACCTCTGCTGTTAATAATGATGCAGCCTTTGTTATAGCCTCTACAACAGGGAAATTAATCCCCTAACATTAGTAGGAAAACGGCCTCTCTTGTGAAAGCCTCTGTAAATATATTTGTGCAAAGACAATTGCCAGCTAACGATCTACTAGCAGTGGTCTGCTTCTCAAGCCAACTTGTCATGCCAGCTGGGAGGCCAATTCTTTTCTGCTGGGGTTGCTAGAACCACAGGGATCACCTGGGAGCTCAGCAGTAGGTATCTGAGCAACTTCTCACAGCACAACAAACAAGGAACCAACCTTGATCACCGCTATCAAGAGACTCAGTCACGTGAAAGGTGGCAGATACGGTAGAGGTTCCAGAGGCACTCAGACGGCAAGAAAAGAGTTGGTGCAGTGCAGTGATGCTATGTCACACAGTATGGTCCCCAGCACTGGCTGGAATAACCACTCCTGCTACACC
Organism: Pelecanoides urinatrix; assembly: GCA_013400755.1. Taxonomy (NCBI): domain Eukaryota; kingdom Metazoa; phylum Chordata; class Aves; order Procellariiformes; family Procellariidae; genus Pelecanoides; species Pelecanoides urinatrix. The sequence continues at coordinate 134,186 of VZTQ01006680.1, forward strand.
ATGGCCTCATCACATCGGGAGGACGTGGTTGTTCAGGTCTTGGGATGCAGGGGACATCCTGACCTGGTCAACAGGAGGGAACACTCAAAATTTGGTGGATAGTACCAAACTGTGGGGAGTAGTCAACACACTGGAGAGCTGGGCTGCTATTCAGAGGGACCGCAACAGGCTGGAGAAATTGGCTGATGTGAACTTCATGCAGTTCAGGGATGGAAAATGCAAAATCCTGCATTTGGGATGGAATAACCCCTGGGAGTACAGGCTGGACATGGATGGGATAGAAAGCATTTCTACAGAAGAGGACCTTAGGGGCTGGAGCACAGGACATGCAGGGAGATGCTGAGATAAATGGGTTTGTACAGCCTTGAGAAGGAAAGATGAAGAGTGATCTTAGTGCTGTCTACAACTATGTAAAGGGAAGGTCTAGAGAAGACAACTACCTGAAGGGAGGTTGTAGTGAGGTAGAGGTTGATCTCTTTTCCCAAGTAACAGCGATAGGACGAGAGGAAACGGCCTCAAATTGCACCAAGGGAGGTTTAGGGTGGACATGAGGAGAAATTTCTTTCCTGCAAGAGTGGTCAGGCCGTGGCACAGGCTGCCCAGGGCAGTGGTGGAGTCCCCATCCCTGGAGGGATTTAAAAGACGTGTAGATGAGGCGCTTGGGGACATGGTTTAGTGGGCATGGGGGGGTTGGGTTGACGGTTGGACTCGATAACCTCAGAGGTCTTTTCCAACCTTAGTGATTCTGTGATTCTAAGATAGGGCCAGGCTCTTCTTTGAAATGTGCCGTGATAGGATAAGGGAAAATGAACACAAGTTGCAGTAATGGAAAATCTGAGAAGGTTTTAGGAAAAAAATTGTCACCATGAGGGCGGTTGAACACTAGAAGAGGGACCCAGAGAAGCAAGGGAACCTTGAAGACATTCAAAGCTCAGCACAAAAAGGCCCGGAGTAGCAAGTTATGCTATTGCAAACCTGCTCAAACTTTGACACTGGTCTTGATTTGATCAGGGTGTTTGCTCAGATGATCTCCAGAGGTCCCTTCCAAAGTTATTCTATGATTTTATCTTCTAAATCAGCCCAATTCTATTTCCTATATTCCTCAAATTTCTCTTATTTCTTACACATCTCTGCATATATGTCTAGACAGATGGTAGATAGACAGGCATTAGAGGAACTCAACCTTTAAAGAAAGTTCCCAATGAAGAATTCATTATAACATTTTACTGAACCTTAAAGCACACAAAAAAAAAGCAGAAAAACAGGAACTTCAGAGTATTTAAAGAGAAATCTGAATGAAAGTGGGGGTGACTTAATTAGAATAAAATGCTGCTTATGTTCAAAGATTTAAATAATCTGTTTGAAATTTCAAACTGGCTTTCAAAAGTTCATAATAAGATGGAAAACATGACTGATGCCCTCAGCTGACAAGGGATATCATATCAGCTTTTGATCTCCGTACACATGCAATCCAGTTATTCAGAATTCCTTTTTTTGTGCAGTTTGAAACAAAACTTACGTAATGCTTACCATTTCTTTATTGCAAATCAGGACTGAAATATTTAATTGCTGAAGTTCAGAAACTCTTAAAATCCATATCAAGGAGGATTCAACATATGCTGTATCTCTCAATAGAATAGTTGGCAAGTACATTACAAAAAGTTGCTAGACTTTACTGGGTATTTATTTTGGTGGTGACATCTAGATCTGGAAATCCCAGAGGAAAACTGCACAGTGCTTTACAAGTTCCTGCCTACGTATTTTCCACAGTGAAAAGCAGCAGCCTGCTTACAGCATCCTAGAAGCTTGCTTAAATAGCTTTGCCAGGCTTTGGTGGAAGCTCCTCTTGGACCCTCACATTTCACAGGAGAAGAGTGAAAAGTTGTCTTTTCAGCCCTGTTTTCCTGGGATAGAAATTGAGGCAACTCAGGGGCACCAAGTCAGACCCGCTGCATTCTTGACCTCAGCTCCTACACCGAGACCTCTGGGACCAAGCAACTCTCCACTAATTACCAGCCAACTGAACCGGTTTCCTGGCAGATGTGGTGTCAAAAAGGCATTACCCTCTCCAATTCAGCAAATTGGAAAACTGGTGACTGTTTTCTGAGAGCAGGACCACCAGTACATGCTGTCTGCAACACAATTCACACCGGGCATTTGATTAGGGTACCACCGGAATACCACGCGTTTGTGGCCCCCCAGAGAATGGGTGTATTTGGCCGATAGCGGTATGTAACCACTTCAGAAGGTACTTACCATCAGGAGGTTGCAAGCTAGCTACCAACATCCTAGCACTCCCCAGGAAATCTGGGAGAGATAAAGATCTAGAAGAAAATGCCCCCAACCAGATATTTGCTGCATCTTTTGCCCGTGCCCTCATTAGCGTTCTGGTTTGGGGCTGCAGTGCAGTTTGGAAGCCAGTGTCTGCTCATCTCATTCTACTTAAGAATATTTAGCCCCAGGGACCGGACCAAACCTACTGCAAAACAAAGTTCCTGGACCACACAGTGTTACTCTCAGGGCCTCAATACCAATTGCTTTGATCTACAATCTCTGACTGAACTTGCTAATATAGACACAGCTGCTGATAAATTCTTAAATATCTCTTCCACCAGCTCATGGCTGGCCATTTCCTAACACTGCCTTTGGTCCACCTGAACCGAGCTCCTAGAGCTGTCGTCTGCCGTGCAGTATCCTATACAGCCCAAGGGCAGTCAAGTTGCCTTCCTATATTTGTTCTTCCAAACTAAAAGAATTGGTCTTGCAAGATGCTGCATTGGAGACGCCACTGCAGTATAAAACTTCCCTGCAGCTTGCAGAGTTTTATCAAAGGTCGCATCGTGCTTAAAGACACCGTAAGCAACTGCAAAACCCACATGTCCTGCCCATTTCCAGCTACGGCTGCAATTCAGCAGCTCAGATGCTCTGGTTCCTTTTTGTTACCGTTTACCAACTATATTATCAGGCAACAGTGTTTTGCACAAAAAAGATGAGTCCCTTCACCTCCGAGTGCTGATGCAGTAGCGGGCCTCCCGATTACCGACGTTGCGAACCAGCAGAGTTTTCTGAGTGCTGTACTTGACCGGACAGACGGAGAAGTTCAGCTGGTCAGGGAAGTCCAGGATCGCTCGGGCACCTATAGCTCGGATTGGCACAATAAACTTTTCCCTTTCTGTGATGCAGGTGAGCTGGTGGAAGTAATCCTGAGGGAAAAGAAACAATCTCAGCACAGTGCATTTAGTACCGTCCCCATGGCAGAAGAAAAACTGCTGTTTCCTATGACTCTAACAGTAGCATTCAGTAATGTAATAATACTTCTTACTTTAATGGCCTTTCATTCCAGTAGCATGACTTGGACAGGGCTTTTGACTTGCAAAGAAGAAACAACCTCATTGATTCACCTGCTTTCGCAGCAAGCTGGCAGAACCAGACAAAATTATCCGATACTTTGATTCTGAGGCATCAAAATAGAGTAATTTCATGTAAGGGATTACAGCGGTAACAAGAACCTGCTTCGATCACCACTGCAGACTATTAAAGGCACCACTACGAACCTGTGCCACGGCACTAACTCCAATCCCAGCAATGCAGGGAGCTCTGAAGCTTGGCAGGGGATGCTCAGGTACATTTTCACAAGGACTTCACCACACACACAATAAACAGTCAGTCTTTGGTGAAATACTTACCGAGCTGGACATGATAATTGTTTTAACGTCAGGTGAGTGTAGGGTACATGTGTACTTCCCACCCCTTCCCATAGCATTATAGGGACAAGGCTGGGGACACCCCCCCCCTTGAAAAGCTATCTGATCCACCCCTCCACCCCACAACTGGCTCAGCTTTATACCCAAACTATTCTTGAGAGATGTCTGACAAGTACTTAAAAGCACGAACAATTCCACTCCTGCCCTCAGCAGCCTATTCCAGCTCTACCCTAGACTTAGAGAGTTCGTCCTGTATCTAATCTCAAATTTCCCTTTACATCCCATCCTATCCTCAGGGGATGCAGGCAAAAGCTTTGCTTTCTCTCTGCTGCACGTTCTGGCATGGTTGATGCCTTAATCACTTCTTTTGTGAGGTCTCTAAAATAAGTGACTTGGTGCATACTTGAGGCAGGTGGATTTGGACTTGATGATCTTAGAGGTCTTTTCCAACCTTAGTGATTCTGTGATTCTATCAGGAGCTGCAAACAGGAGACACTCCGACATCCCCACCAGCGCAAACTCAGCTGTGCTATTCCCACATCACTGGCTTGTTCAGAAAAGAGCCAGACAGTCCCCCCGAGCTGTCTGGCATTTAGCAGTGGGAAGGCAAATCAAGCCACCAAAATCATTTTACTGTAGGATTGAGCAGATCGATCTCCAGATATACAGTGTGGCATCGCTGTGCTGGAAGCATTGCCTTGCCCCTGCTGAAATCAGTAGTAAAACTGTTGCAGCAGGGCCAGGAGCCATTACCTCCAGCAGCTCTTATTGACAAGTTGATAAAAGCTCTGCCTCTTGTCACTCACTTGCTGTCATGATCTTTTTTCCTCGGTGCTTTTAACTCATTTGATATTTTTATAATTGTTGAAGCAGCAAGCAGACAATTTGATTTAGGAATAGCAGCAAACTCCCTTAGCCAGAACAGATTCAGATCCCTCCGCACTTGGGATTTGCTGCTCCCGTCCCCGTCCTCTTCAAGCCTGGGAGGGAGCTGAGGCAGCCAGACACGGCACGGACACACGGTTATCGCTTCAGCACAACAACTAACGCCCAGTGCCCACCAACCACCCGCTCGGCTGGGGTTTGAGGCTGCAGTAACAGATGCTGTCACATCCAAGATGCAAAAAGAATAAAAGGAGGACCTTTTTTTCTAGACACCTCAAATATTCACACTGGAAATTGCAGAAGGACTTTTGCTTCTCATATTTGGAAGGTAAAATAGCAGGAAGGGAACTGCGGCAAACAACCTACAAAATTGAATATCACATTTCAGGAGAGCATTTCATCTTCAGCAAGTCTTTCTGAATTAGCAATTTTGTACTCAATCTTGCAGCCTAAGCCCTCTAAAATAAAAGCTATGGGCAGCCCGTGTGAATTTAAAGCACCTATTATCTGGGTACTTCACGTCCTGGACTGTTTAGATCCTCAGAAATTGCATTAGCAAATGAAGAATGCTATTTACTTCTTTTTTGTTATTTTGGCCACACTACTGTAACAAGGGCATTGTAAATCCAATTGAAAGCTGCGTATCTTATTAAGTCTTGGCATGCCGTATTTACTTATCTCTCCCTTCCAGATGCCAGGTAGACAGAGGAGGATGCAAGGAGTTCAGATCAGCAGGGGGATAAAGGAAAGAGAAACTTCAACAATTGGAGGTATTTGAGGGAAGTAAAAGGAAATAATTTTCAAGTCATTGTCATCGCTAAGGAGCGAGTGGATCAACAGCAATGTAAATAAGAGCCCAAGGAATAACTCACCCCCAAAAGCAAGCACAGGCAGCCTTCCCAGCTCCGCTGCTGGCGAGGGGCACTGGGACAGCCTGCCCAGCAATGCGTGGGGAAAGGGACTTCTCCAGGTAGGCGAAGGCAAGGCTAAAGCAAGGAGGATTTGGCCTCCCAGAGACAACCACGACCTTTGAGAGAGAAAGCTGCCTCTTGCCGTTCATGCCCGCGGACGCTGTGTGCTGAGCCCCTTCTCCAGGACGCCCAGGACGCTGCACGAGGCTTGACCCAAAGCAGCTCAGCGTGCGCCGACCCTTCAGCCACGCTCCAGCACCCCAACGTGGGACCTTGCATCAAAGCCGAATGCCGTGTCAGGCCAAACGGGGGGAAACCCAAGGAAAGAGGGGTGCTAGGCAGAAGCTGGCTGCTCACGCTGCTGTGAACACATGGTCCCTGAAGCTTTTGAAAGCTGCATCACCCTCCCCGGGAGAAGATAAAGGCTGCAATTCTGCACCGCAGCACTGCCCTGTGTTACCAACTCTGCTGTGCACTTGCTCACAATCTAGGGGTACAGTTGAAATCAGTTTTAAAACCTTGTTTTACTTTGCAACTGCAAACCCTTAGCAGGCTGTTTAAAACCAGGTTTCTAAATAAAAATGCCTGGGTGAGAGAGGGGTTGCATCACTTCTGTGCTTTAAAGATTGTTGTGTTTAGATGCAGCTTCAGGCTATAGATTTTCATGAAAATACGACTTCATCCTTCATACAACTCCACTCCCAATTTCAGGGAAAATACAGTCCGTGGCACGACGGTTCCTCTTCTCTTATCCCCCTTTGATAAGCAATAAGTTACAAGCTCTGGCCTGCAAAGCATCACCACTGGCATTTGAATTAGCACCCAAATTTAACTGAAATTAAAGCAACTGCTTGTATCAAAGGAGTCGTTTCAGGCTCTTTGCAAACTCAGGCTAACATTAATTACTGTCACAGCAATATCAACCTTAACTGCCCGCTATGCCAGCAAACTCGGATGTCAGTTTTACTGTATCCCAAATACTTCACAGAATTCCTTGCAGCAGGCAACCGCAAAGAAAAGATCCCTGTAGCTTGAGGTAACGCAGTAAGTCAAACCGGGAAAGCTCCCTGCTGAAACCATGATACCATACAGGCTGGAAAATCAGGGCCATTAGAAGAGAGGAGGGAGGCTGGAGGATGAAGATAGCTTCACACGAGAAGGGGCACCTCTTGTCCTGCCTCCCTTCACAGGATGCTTTGAAATCAGTCCCTTTGCTCCAGGTTCATTTTGCACAGGGCCATTTGCCTTGATCTTCTGCCCCTTTCCTCCTCCCAGGAGTCTTCTTAAAAGCATACTTGGAATAGCTTCTGTGTGCTACAAAACATTTAACAGGGCTGGACTGAATTTTAAAGGAGTTAATTTCAGTAATGCAGTAACTCATCGTCCTGTCATATTTCATGTTAATCAATGAGCAATAATTCAGTCTCCACTGAGCATCAGTAATGAATTTTGCAAACCTTACAGACTGAACTTATATTGCCTGAAAATATTGCATTGCTACAGTGAAAAGAGCAAGAGCACAAAACAGAATAAGCTGTGCTATGTTTTTATGTTTCTTTCTTCCTTCTTCCTTTAAGATAATCTATTAATAAGCCTGAAGGACACACAAATGTAAGTATTTGTCTGTTGTTTATTTGCCAGTCAGCTCCACAATGGTTTCCAATTAGGCAGAGACTGTCAGACCATAATGCAAGGACACGCGGGAACGCAGGGTGGCATGAGAACACCCACACTGCACAACTGGAGCCATAAAACAGAAATGTGTAAATCAGAAGCAGCAAGAGTAACTAATTGGAAATGTTGCCCAGCAGAAAAATTAACATTTCATATTTATAATGCGAGTGCCAATAAACAAAGAGACATGTCAGCTATTTATTTGCTTCCTGACAGTCCAATCATGTGGCACATTCCCAAATGACTGCGAGACAATAGGAATCTGCTCATTTTTCAAGAAAGGACTACATGGCACATGGCATTGCAGCCACTAACAACTCACATGATCCTTTTATTTAGGGCTTCGCCGCAATTTTACTCCCTTGAATCAGGAGTGACTTCACTGAAGCCAGACTTACCCCGGGGAAGAACAGATTCGAAGCAAGAGAATTACATAAACCGACTCCACATCAGCTCTCCAACCCTGACAGAGGGATTTGTACCCGCATCCCAGTTCACCGGGTTATCCACAATCCCTTTGGATCGTGGCACAGCAGAGGTTGTTCAAAGGCAGCACTCACAAGCCTTCCACGACTAAAAGGTTTCTGCACACAAGCCACCGCAAGCCCAACGCAGGTGGCTTTACAGAACCGTTTCGCAAAGCCTGCCTCTCTGCTCAGGGGTTTTCAAGGTGCTGCGTGCCTCCTGACCGTGCTATCGATGCATTTCTAGCCGAGCTCCAGCACTCTGGTACTTCGCTGACTCACACTCCATCAAGTACGAGACAAAGTGTTCGATTTGCACAAAACCCTGATTCTGCTGTACAAATCCCCACCTGCTCCTCACATCCCTCTCCTGACGCCCTGCGCAACCCCGGCGAGGAACACAAAACCCAGTTCAGCAGAAACCGCGGGGTGTTGCTGAAGCTGTGCAGAGGACCTCTTGCTGGCAAAGCTCCCTGTGCCGTACACTCACCAGTTCAAGGGCAAGACAAGGGACAAAGTGTTGGACATTAGAGCTCTCGGGGGTTATCTCACCCTGCTTCTATTTGTGGTGAGGTTCATGTGTTGCTCTGCTGCCTCTCTAAATTTGAAGAGCAGCACTTTGCCTTTCACAGGCACCAATTTACCTCTTCCACCCCAAAAATGAACACTAATTAATACTAATAAATCACATTTTAAAGGCACCAGTGTACTTTGCAAAGCCTACCTCAGTGAGATTAAGCTCTTGTGTCACTTGGGTAGTCTGGAGAACTGCCCTAGGCCAACATAATTTTTACCTTAAATATTAATGATGTTAAATAATTTCTCAGTCCCTCCAAAGGAACAGATTATTCCACAAGCATGGGGAGCTAGGGACCACGGGGCATTTCCTCTTTACTTTTCTATATTCATGTTGTTTGAGAATAGGACAAAGTGTTAAACTAAATCTAAGCCGCAAATGAAAGATACCGAACAGCGATGCCCAAAGAGATCTTGCACTGCTGGCCTGGCGCAAAAACATCTTGCTGGCTCAAAGCCATCCCCTAACCTTGCCTCTCCAACGAAGTCATGCTATGAGGTAGCAGGACGCTGGCGGAAAGAGTCGGCCTGCCTGTCCTTGTTTCCCTGCAATGCTTCCTCCCTTCCATGCCACCTACTAAATCCTTCTGTGCTAACAAGCCTCCAGATAACAGCATTGACCCTTCACTGAGAATCGGACTTGCCAGGGCCACAGCACTGATGTTCTAAGCAAAAGCATCGCATGCTGGGCTGGGAATAGGTGCCAGCTGGCAGAACAACCACAATAACACGCGTGAAGACACAACCACGCCAGTATTACGGGCTCTGGGGTGATGTGTCTGCCTACAGATTGTACCTGCCTGTTTATTCCTATACATGCTCTTTCGGGCAGGTGTCTCAGTCATCTGGCAGCAACCGACCTCCCGCCGAGTTAAGGACATCTAGAGCTCAGTGCGTCTGTGCAGGCTGGCTCCTGCCAGGGGCACAGCACTCCCTCTCCCCCAGCCTCACAGCTGGATCGCAGGCAGGCAAGTATCCTCAGGGACGGCACAGCGGCAAGGCTTGAGAACAGGGTATGAAAAAGCATCATTTTGCTCCAGTCCAGTGTGAGGCAGGGAAGTGGCTACCAGATGGAAAGAAGAGTGCTCTCTGGATCTATTTGTTCCTCTAGTATTTTCCATAATAATTAAACCCTTACCATTGAGTAGAGAGATGGCTAAACATCTTATCAACACCCCTCCCTGCCATTTTCCTACAGTTCCATGTGCATCTTCCCTCACGAACGCTCAAAAAAGCGCAGGGAGGGAAAGCACAGCCTGTCATCCCTGCTGCAGCAGCTAACAGCATCGTGCAATGCCAAGATGCGACTCGCTGCAGACGGCCCGAGCACAGCCTGCAGCAGACCCCGGGCTATAACCAGCGTGCAAAAAAAGGGATAACTTCAGAGATAACGTTCCGCTGTCTCACTACTGTGTACAACACGATATACATTAAGGTGACTCCAGTTTTCAAAGGTGGTGGTCCTCACTCCGATCAGGCTCACTTCGGGTCCTCCAAGGTCACATTTGAACAGACTTTTGTATTTATAATTAGTGGAGCAAACCCATAATTATGCAGCAATGGCCAGATACTAGAAACCAACACCCTGAGAGACCACCCCACCACAGACAGTAGACTCTCTCATCCCTGAAGCCAACAGACATTACATTAAATGTTCCAGCACTGAAGGATAAAAACAGTCTGAAGCCTCCAGCCTATGAGAGGATAATCTTCACCATGGGGAAAGAGTTTCCCCCAGTTCTAGATCCAGTGCAACCCCACTGAAACCAGGACACTTCCTCAACACCCACACCACATGCTCTGTTCTGAATCCAGCCCTGCATGTTCACCTTCCACTGAAGGCACCAACCTCTTGGGACCTCCTGTCTCACCTTGTTCTCCTCGGGGGTGAAAAGGATGCGGAAAGTTGAAAGCATGCCAGGTGCTACCTTACGGCACACAGCACTGGGGCTGATCAACTTGAAGTAAGGTGAGTTCTCCAAGACGACCTTCACCAGCCGAGGAACCTGCAGGAAAGACATGAAACTATGATTTTGCCACTTGTGGAAACATGAGAAGAGACTTGGCTGTGCCCTGGTGACATCCTTCCATAACCACCTTTCCAAAGCACTTTTAGCTCTGGAGGTACATGCACATAATACACAAGGGTGGACTTAAATCCGTTCTGCATGGGCAAAACGGTATGTGTTGTGCTGGGGGAAGGAAGAAATTCCCTTCTAACATACTTGGTTTGAGTGGGGCAGTCAAGCTGGGTGCTACAGAGTCATGCAGGCAGACCAGCAAGAAGAGGAGACCACAGACATTGTGGCCTTACTGGGAATAAAAACAAACCTGAAGAGCAAAAGGAGGAACATAGGAAGACAAAGAGACAATCCCAGACACAAGAAGGAGAGAGCTAAGAGAATTTCAAGGGGGCTGTAAAGAAGCAAGGGAGAAGCTGGACATTCCGCAAGGAAAGGTTAGTGCAGAAGATGAGAGCAGTCAACTTGCCAAAATGATGGAAAGCCAGACCACCTCCCTTGGCTGTGCCTATCAATTATGGGCTTCAAGGGCATTTTCTGCCTTGAGATACACGACCAGCACGGACTCGCAGTGTGGTTTCATTATTAAAAGCCAATCTCAGCTCTCTGGTGGCTCTTGCTGCCTGGTGATTGTAGCCAGGCAGCTGCCAGTGCAGGCACGGCAGATTTCTGAGTATTCCTCCCCACGCCCAGGAGTCCCTGCAGGCACCTCGCCGCCAGTCTCTGCCCTCTGGGGTACCACAAGCACAGAGACAGCAAACAGGCCTTTTCTAGCACACAGATATCAACCCCCGAGCACCAAACCTTATCTCAGAAAGTCTAAACCAAGCGATTTTGACTGACAGGCAGCTTCACTGATAAACAACAAACCCACATGAGGTTTAGGAAAAAATGGAGATTCATTCTGCACCGCACACCCGAGCCTGTTAACCCATGGCCAAGGCGGTCCTGAGCTCTCCAAACGCCCTTTGCTCCCAGCAATGCCCTGGGGCAGCGAGTTCTAGGAGCCAATTTCACACTGCGGACAAACGTTTTGGTCACCAAGTCCCTGGGGAGATGAGCAGACGTGGCTAAGACCTTCCGCAAAAGCCACCCGGCACATCTCTGAGGGTGGTGAGGAGCAGCCTGAAGACAGAAAAGCAATTTTACAACACACAGGTAAGAGCAGTGAGCATATAGGAAAGCACTCCTGTATTTGAATGATTACAGAGCCTCTATTTGCAATACACTTTGCTGTTAGCTGGATTTTTATGGAGCAGACAGCCTCAGGCTACCGTGCAGTCCAAGTCAGTATGATTCAGAGGAAGCTGGGAAACTGGTGAGAAAGCTTTGAGACAGAGCACAGCATTGCTTTTCTCCAGGACATTACCAAAAGCCCACAAAATTAGAATATAATAACCTCTCTTGGGATTATCGTCTCTGTCTTTGTGTATTTAAATATGCCAAGGATTTTCCTTAGAGCTGATCTTACTTTTACACCAGTGCTGTCCAATGGTTGGGGTCTTAATAGCTTCAAAACAAATTCATTTTGGAAAAAAAAATCAACGGTTCACACATTGCCTCCCCCTTGCAGGGCATACGAATCCCAAGGTGCAGCTGTACAAGTTTATTTTTTTTTTTTATTGGGAATGGCAGAAATGTTGATGCAGATGTTTTTTTCCACTTGAGGAAGCATGAATAGAGTAAATTAACTGTTTGCCTGTTGACTGGTACTTGGCAAAGACAAACATTTTGAAGTGCCACATGGATAAAGGAGCAGCTGAAGCCAAAAGACTTACTGAGAACAACGCAGAGCAGTAGGAAAAGAGAAACTGAGGCACACTTTAATCAGGAAAGAGGATACCTACAGCAAAGTGTGTCCAAAAATCAGTCTGGACCACAGGAATGGTATCCCTTGGGCATGGGCATCCACACTGCATCTTTCCAAAATTCCCAGCTAAATCCAGACCAGGAATGGTGCCAGTACTCTCCAGGAACAACTGAGGGACCACACCTGCATCCTTCCTTGCCAAAGGGTCTTCCATTTTCAACCATGTCCCTGTCAAAACCTCTAATCTCAGAATATGCTTTGACTGCTCTTGCTCTTCCTCCACCTGCAATATGCCCCGACAAGCGTTTTTTTTCTACTTGCTTGTTTTCCCCAACAGGTAAATTTGGAGAGGGGGTTAATCACCTGCTCTCATGCACACTTCCACCTTCCCATCCTGCCCTCCTCTCACGTACACATCTTACTCTGTTACAGAAAAGTATCTTTAATTACACCTTTTTTCTGACCTTTCTCTGCTTCCAGTACACTTACTGTTATGTATCCAGAGAAACCCTTGCGTGTACAATGTTCTCTCCCAGAGCACTTTAACTCAGCTCCTTTCCTCCCTCCTGCCTTTTCCCACCAGCTTGCTCTTGGCACATGCCTCATTTGAGCAAATGTTTCCCCTGTTGAAATTCAAAAGGTCTCAATTTTCCTTTTTACAGCGGAACAAAATTGCTGACATTTTTCAACTTTTCCCTTCTCAACTTTCTTGGGAAATCTCAAAATGATCACAATTTTTTCAACTAAAGGTGGAGACCTTCAAGAGCACATTACTCTGGATGTGCTGTGGTCCTCCGAAGGGAAAGCAGAGAGCCATGTTGTCTTCGAAAAACCTGAGCAGAACTGAATTAAGCTTAACAGGACCCTAAAGTGGCACCTAAAGGCCTCCCACCGCTTCTGCTAAATCAGTCTGTTCCCACTGCTGTTTCAAAACACCTTTCCTGGGGTGCTAATGCCACTAATTATAACTCATTCCAGTGGAGAAGACTCAACCCCCGTGCTTTGACAGGGAGCTGCACAGAGGCAGCTCGACAGGCTGTGAGAGGCAGCGATGCCCTGCCAGAAACCAAGATCAACCAAGGAGCCAGCAGGACGTGGTGCACACTCGAGGTAAAGCATGAGAGCGGATAAGAACTGTACAGCCTTCAACATCCCCATCAATCCACGGCTTTCACGGGAAGGATGCTGACTAGAAAAGCTCCTTTGGGTTAGATACCACCCACGCATGGCCAAAATCAGGGGAAGAATCCCCAGCATGGGAAGACTTCCACCATCTTGCTAAATAAATGAGGCGAGATGCTTTATTCTGGATGCGCGGTGCTGCAGCAGATAACTTGCTATGCTGTATACCACCTGAATTACACTGTTCTCCCCTTCCAGCACAGCGTTAAACCCCCACGTCCCAGCACTTACCTTGTCGTTGTTCCTCAGAATCAGCGGCACTTCGTAGACATCGCAGGGGACGTAGCTCTGAAATATCACCTCTGATGGGAAAGGCTGAAACAAGCTCTGTTCCAGGTCAACTGCTGAGAACTGGAGATGCAAGACAACAGTGAGAGGTTCAGTTGCTGGGAGAAAGATTCATGAATGAAAATCCTACACTGATCTCCAGAGAAGTCCAGTCTCTCGGTGAGCACGTCTGCCCAGCTCACGCTAGGGAAACAGTAGCCCACCCACCTGTGTCCTGAGCTGATCAAAAGTTTCTGGACCACGTTGAGCAGGCTCAAGCTCAGAAGCTCTTTTGGAAGGTGTTTCTCCAGGTTTCCTTCTCCAAAATGCAAGGCAGCGCTTACCTCCAGCAGAGCCCTGTGCTAATGTGGTCACACAGCTCCGGAGCACTTACCGACAGAGCCATGAGCACTCATGGAGCAAGTGAAACCCAAGAATTTACATGAGACTCCATGGGAAACAATTTTGGGATGATCTTTACTCTCAGACAGACAGACCAAGTCCCACACATCCCCAAATATCTTTTTTTGATATAGAGCCTAGAAACCAGTAAGAAGGAAACGGTAACAGAGAAGGTAAGGCCAAAAAGAAAGTAACACAGTAGTTGAGAAAAAGACAGATGAGGCGAATGCTGGATGGTGATAAGGTTCAGCTCTTTTCTCAGCATTACTGGGCAACCTGAGTAAGGCTGGACTTGGTATCTCCTTTTTCCATGAGCTTTAAACGGATGCTTTATTGTATTCTGTTATTGCTGTTTTATTTAATACCACTGTAGAAGCATGTCTGAAAATACAGGCAAACAGCAAATGCTTACAGAGCAGAGGCATTACTTTGAGCAAATTCCTCCCTGCTTTGTCTCCCCTCTTCCCTGCTCCCACTCAAAAGACGCAGGCAGGTCTCCTGCTTCTTCACAGAAGTCACGGTCACGCTGAGGTTAGCAGCTGCAGCACACTGTCAGTTATTTGTGCACTCGTCTGATGCGTTCCCAACCTCCTGTGCTGTCTAGGGCAATCCTTAACCAATTTGTTACAGGTCACTTGCTGGCAATTTTCCACTCAAAAGCCTACCTCAGTAATCTACCCATGTAGACTGCGTGTTATACTGAGCGTCCTGTAAGAAAAGCAGCTTTAAACGTATATAGAATCATAGAATCACAGAATCACTAAGGTTGGAAAAGACCTCTAAGATCATCGAGTCCAACCATCAACCCAACCCCCCCATGCCCACTAAACCATGTCCCCAAGCGCCTCATCTACACGTCTTTTAAATCCCTCCAGGGATGGGGACTCCACCACTGCCCTGGGCAGCCTGTGCCAAGGCCTCACCACTCTGTCAGGAAAGAAATTTCTCCTAATGTCCAACCTAAACCTCCCCTGGCACAACTTGAGGCCGTTTCCTCTCGTCCCATCGCTGTTACTTGGGAGAAGAGACCGACCCCCCCTCGCTCCAACCTCCCTTCAGGCAGTTGCAGAGCGCGATGAGGTCTCCCCTCAGCCTCCTCTTCTCCAGGCTGAACACCCCCAGTTCCCTCAGCCGCTCCCCATCAGACTTGTGCTCCAGGCCCTTCCCCAGCTCCGTTGCCCTTCTCTGGACACGCTCCAGCCCCTCAATGTCCTTCTTGTCGTGAAGGGCCCAAAATTATCCAAGTAAACATTGATCCAGATAAAGCACATCCACTCCCCTCTGCCCAGGGCAATTCCCCTGTATATCTGGCAGCCTGCAAAGTCTAACACCCTGTAAGGGTCCCACACGTTGTTCCAACCCAAAGCATTAATGCAATTAGTTTTGTTAAATCTTGAGTAATTACCATAGGCCCTCAGTCTTCAAAGGCCGATGCTGCCACTGTTGAGGGAGTCCTATGACCTCGAGCGTTTGACAGTGACTACACCCAAACAAGAGGTGGCTATTTCAGCAGGAGGATGGCAAATGGCAAGCTCGTGCCCTTGTGTCCTGCCCCAGCCTTCCCCCAGTATCGTGCTTTAGTGAGGGTAGCTAAACTCCAGCAAAACTTCAGAGGTTATTTATATTGGCCTAGCGCAGATCAGTACTTCAACATCTCACGGGGGAAAAATGTTTTACCATTCCCTCAGCAGAATGAACTCCATCACCACCAGCAGTTTGAAAGGACAACAGGACCTAGTCACCGAGGCATTTAGATAAGCTGGAGGCAAGCCTGTCACAAGCACGCACCCTCTTCAAATGTCACATCAAACAGCAAGGAGAAGGGCAGGAAAAGGCTACCTTTTGATGGGAGCTTTCACTTATGTCTAGAAGCTGGATAATCCGGGGCTGCCTCATCTCGCGAGTGCTGGCCAGCCTCTGCTCAGTGGTAAGAGACATCTCCTTCAGGAAGGCAGACGGAGTCAGCTGAAATGCAAAACACCAGCAAGAGCTACAGAAATGTTTTTGTTCGGAAAGGCTTTTCTCGTTCAAGTGCCACTGATGAATAATTTGTGATCACAGCCACTAGGACAGTCCTGGAAGTCCCTTAAGTTACCTGCTGAAATATTTAACATCAGTAAATTAATGATGTAGAGCGGAATACACATGCTCTAACCAAGTGGCTCTGTCCCATTAGCTTCTCCTTCATGATCTGATGTGACATGTTTGGGGATTTCTGCTCTTTGGGCACTTGTTTCCTCTTTAGTTTTGCTGGATTGAGCCAGTGACCTTTGAAGAGAGTGGGGAGGAGTTATCAGAAATTCCCTAATTCCATCCTTGCACAACGCCCACAACCAACACGCGTGTGGAGATGTCACTGCTGGGTGAATCTGACGAAAGCAGAAAAGCAATGTTGTGCCAAGACTGAGATGGAGAGAAATGGGTCCAAGTTTTAGTTATCTCTTTTTAATTAGCGCTTGTTTTCTCTCTGTTCTGGCCTCACAGACCCCTCCACAGAAGCATACAGAGATATCTCCTTGACAGAGCCTCAGCACTAGGTCATCTCCAGTCAAGTGAGCTCCAGCCAGCAAAGGGGACGTTTGTGGATGGGAAGGAGGAATTGCCCTGACTCCACTGCTGTTTGCAGGGCTGGATCTGTGCTCCACACAGGGTATGAGATATAACAACTGCTTTGGAACCTGTTCTATGGGACCAGCCGTGTCTCTCAAGTCTTCGGGCAGAGTTTGAGCAGCTCACCGCATGCCCAGCTGCCTGGAGGGCAGGTACGGTCAAGAGCAGCACTGGCGTGTACAGAAGATGTTACTGCCCACACAAAGAGGATGGAAAGAATCACATGCTCGTGCTTCAGCTATTCCAGTGCAATGCCCAGGACATTTGTTTAACTTGGCTCTAGGGGCACATGGAGGCAAGACTCTGGACTTTCCCTGAAGCAGCACACAGCCCATCTCCCACTGCACCACGGTAGCCACCTCCAACAGAAGCACGGCAGCAAAGAGGTGGGGAGGTGGTGTCTAGCTTCACAGTGCTGCTAGACAGCGGGGGGGGAAGGCAGAGGAGGGACACGGGGAGTTTCCAGCCTTAACACAGGTCCCACCTGGCCACAGCAGGTACTTACAGTTACAGGTTCCTCTGCCTCTCTGACTAGCTTCGCATTACAAGCTGCTACCACTTTGCTCTGGAATCCATCAGCCACTTTGGAGGACCCCATGGACCGATGGATCTTGCCAGCAGCCATGTCTGAGCTCACCTGGAAGGAGGAACAATGGGACTTTGAAAATCCAGAATCCCACTCATGGCAGACCCAAAGGATACACCTGTGTCTCCAGGCTGTGTTAGCCTTCATAAGTGGAGAACATAAGGCCCCCCCACCCTGTTTCATGGTTAGACCATATTTAAGTGACAGAGTTAAGATTCATGGAAGCAAAACCCCAGAAGAAACATTCCCTGAGCCAAACCAACCTTTTGCTGTGGGTGCAGTCCCACGAGCCACAAACACACACCAGGACCTGCTGGCATTTCTCACCTTCCCCTCTGCTTCCATTACTTTTGGAACCCCATTTACTGGAATTATTAACCAAATCTCTATTAATATCCAAACAGTCCTTTAGAAGTTTTTTTGGTGGGAACAGAAGGAACGTAAACGTCACTTAGCTGCTTCACTTCGCAAGAGCAGCTGACCTGATGTGACTGTGTGCTTGACCCTACCAAGTGCTCAAAGTGTTATGAACAACCTTAAACCCAGGGATCGCTGCTGCCCCAAGCGTTAACAAAATCAGACCACTTTCCTACTTTGCAAACCAAATGTCCACCCTTTGCGCAAGGAGCCTGGTGACGTTTCTCACTAGTGCAGCATAGAGTTCAATGCTTTCAAAACTATAGTTTCTCAAGGCTAATTTGGTTGGTTTAAGGTACAAAAATTATCCAGCAAATATGACTCCTTCCAGACATGAAATTACCACAGTGCCCAAGAGCACTTCTCCATGGAGAATGAGGGCCCTAATTTTCACTTATTAACACCCAAACTCAAGGCTCCCTACAGGCATTAGAGGGTGTAACAGCAGAAATAAAAGCATGAAACCATTAAAGGAACATAAGCAATTAGCTCAAATATAAATGCAGCATACGTGAAACCAAGGCCACTTAAGACTTTATCCTAATGGCAGTTCTTCTCCAGCATCCTTATCCTACAAGTAGCATGGGTTAACAGGTCCACGGGCCATTCTCCTTCCAAACACCAGCCTGCCGACCACCTCTCCATCTGCATCACACGAAGTGGGTGTGCAAGAAAGGGCAAGAAGAGAAGCCAACCCCAGAAAGTGGGTCTCAAGCACCGACAAAAACCAAAGATAAACACGTACCGTATTTGCTAAGCACTACTTTGAACTAGCACTACTTCGAACTAGAAAGAATTTCCCCTCCCTTTCTGGCTAACTGGACCAAGGAACAGATGGATTTGCCCACTACTTATTTTCTGGGACTCGAAAGACCAGTGCTCCCAAACCTAGCTCTACCCTAAACTTTTTTTCATCCTGACATTAAGTAAAACCACAGATCATATTCCCTCCTGCTTCCTTCTGTTCCACATCATCTTTTTTGTGTGGACTCGCTGTATCCAGCAAGACACCATCTATACAAAGATGACCATCCCCTTCCCCTCAAGATTTACCCACATCCTGCAAGGCAATAACTTAATTCCTTTACTCCCCAAACAGCTGCAGTATTGCATATGTTCGTGGTACTGGGCCCTTTACAGTGTTAGGGCAAGGTTGCCCTTTCCTTTCGTTCTTGCAAAAAACACATGAGCCCAGCACTGTCCTATGGACAGGAGGACAGGCTGCAGCAAGAGCTAGGATTTAAAGCTGGAAATAACTATTCTTCAGGAGAAACCTAATGGGGATGAAACAACATTAATCTGGATTTCAGTGTTTTATTGTTGAGTCTTGAGAATAACTGGATTATTTGTTCCAATTTTCCACCTGTAATTTCACTTCACTTGAAACTAATCCTGTTCGTCATGCCCACCACACTAATTTCCAGAGGGCTTCCAACCTCCACCCCCCATCCCACTCTTACAGCCTCCCCCACCCTCCAGCCCTGCGGTGAGGCACCTTCACAGCCCCACGGCTCCGCTTCCCCAGCGCCTGCAGGGATCAGCCTCCCAGAGTAGGAGGAAAGGATCAGAACTACGCAATCAGCCACAAATCAGGCAGGACAAAACAGCAACCACAACACAGCCCGCTTCCAGCCCGCTGTCTGGTGGAGGGAGATGTCGATCCTCCCCACCTCGGACAGCCCTCTCCCCACCCCGGCAGCGTAAGGAAGGATTGCAATTCCCCCTCTGCTCCAGGCTCAAGGCACAGACAGCTCTGGCATCTCAGCTTTACGTTCAGAGCACGAATGCCCTGAGTCTGGGCAGAGGAACCAGCTGTGCCAGGACACAACAGCTAGGACAACCTAGACAAGCAATGAAGAAATATGCCCAAGGCTGGGGTTAAACTCCTGACTTGTCTCAGGAAATCAAGATGTATCAGAGCAGGGTGCCAAGCTGAAGATCACCAAGGACATCCAAGCTTCAGTCTCCTCCCCAACGCTCCCTTTACTCCAGCTACAGCTAAGCTAGAAGTCTTTACCATCACTGCAAGTTACACAGCAATTTTAGAACCCGTTGAACACCCTTCTACCTCCCCAGACTTGCTCTTAGACCAGGTATACAGTTAAATCCTGCTGAGTATCACATAGCTGCTGCATCCCTGCTGTCGGCCCTCCTGCCAAAGAAACTGTCTCCTTCCTACCCCGTGGCCGGACACTACCTTAGGACAGGTCATTCATGCTTCTCTGGGAGGATCTGCTTTGTGTAGTGCCCAGTCTCGCTTTCTGAATCACCGTGGGCTACTTGGTGGCTGTGGACAGCCTGGAGGGACAGGAGCCGGCCAGGGAACCGTTGGTGTGACCGAGCTCCCACCAGCGCAGCAGTAACTGTCACCAGGCTGGTGGCTTCCCAGAGCCCAGCGGAACCCGGGAGGCAACTGACAGTACCTGGAAATTGGGCTGCCCAGCATCTCCTCCCCTCGCCTGTTACAGCCTTGCCAGGCAGAGCAGGAGGATTTTACCAGGACCTCAAGGAAGGAGAGTTCAGAGCTTGACATTAGCTAAAGTCTGCTCGTTCCTCTGCTGCTGAGCTCCTCCTGCTCTAAGGTGGGGAGATACTGCGCAGGCTCCGGGTGCTGTGCGGAGAAGCTTCTCGAAACAGCAGCATCTCATCCTGCAAGTATTAAGGAAAAGGTCCACTAACCCAGTAAAAAGTGGGGGTTTACCACCTTAACCAGTTCCACACCAAGGGAACAGATGCATGTTCAAGCATCTGTGGCTTTGGGAGTTCTTCAGCTCTAGGCTGGAGTGGAGACTATGCTTTCTGCCTTCAACTTTCTCAGTATCGTAACTGGTCAACTTGGTCTCTACTCTGGTGGTTTTACAACGCCACTGAAATGCTTTGATAAAGTTACAGCCTTGAAAATCACTGCAGCCATCTATTTCTTAAAAACCTCACTCCACAGTGAATGATTGCAGCAGTATTAGAAAGTACGCCTTAGAGTAGCATTTGTTAATGTTCCATGAGCTTCAGATAAATTTATTTAGACACTGCAGACAAGGTAATCATTGCTTTGTTTAAAGAGTAAAGAAGTTTCCACACCGACTTACAAAGCAAGAATTTAATTTCTATTTTGCTCGCCCAGGGAGGACCCCAGTCACATCAATGCAAAAGAGAGCAGACAAGTCACCGTGTTGCCACAGCTCCGACAATGCCTCTGTTGTTGCACCTGGCGAATACCCATTTGATGAGCTTGTTCCAATTAACCACGCACACATACACGCACACACCAGCCAAGGACACCCAACTTACAAGAGCATCTCAGCTGCCCGGGAGATTCACACATTTTCAGCACAACATATGCTATAAACAAAAGCATCTCATGAGACTCTTGGCCACGGGCAAACCAAATCATCACATCTGCTTGGCAGGCAACAAGGAACCCTCAGTGTGAAAACCAACATTCATTATTTGGGGGTTTACAATCCAGTCAGGGAGGATCTGAGCCCTGAAAAATAACTGGCTCTCCAGCCAGTGGAAACTCGCTCCAAAACATCTCCCACATGGCGTCTAGCCACAAATCTGAGTGGAAACTGGAGAGCTCAGGCAAAGAAGCCTCAGATGTGACACCCTCGTGTGCTCAAGGCACCGAGACAGAAGTGCTATAAGGACAGGAAACTGGATGGTGGGTGATGTTTCCCATCTCCAAAGGCAGAACTTGGAGACAGATGTCAAGGTGAGACCCACCAAGTCTCTCGTGCTTGGTCTGAGATGCACTCCCAGGGCTGCCACCTCGTGCTCCTTCCCAGCAGCTCCAGCACCTTACAAGCAATGTTAGAGCCTCGCCTGCTCAGCACAGAAGTGACTCCTGCAGGCAAACAGCACACCTGGAGCCAGGTGTCATGCCCAGAGGACTTGCTGGAGAAGCCTCAGGTGCTCAGCAAGGGAAACTGCTGGCCACGAGGTATCTTCACAGCACTGCATTGTAGAAGCGACACAAAACCCACGCACGGCTTGCAAGCACCTCAGCACCCCAGTGCCAAACCTGATGCTGGTACCTCGATCTGCTCTCACCAACCTCAGCGACCCTGCTCCCATCCTTGGCTGTGCTCCTGCTATTGAACTCACCACTTATTTTTTCAGCCCAAACATTCCTGCCCTTCCAGAGAGATGCAGGGGGCCAAAGCCTTTCCTTAGTCCTGCTTGTCAGCCCAGACAAGGTCACTTCCACATCTCCTACCACTGCTGTGTGAAGAAATCAAGTGAGAAAAAGCCTGATCTGCAAGCTAGCAGCTAGGATGCTTGAGAGCTAAGGAAAAGTCTTGGCTGGGGGGCTCTGCTCCCTGGATAACAAAATCTTTTAGCTAACGACTACTTAACATACAATGCATAAGCAGTCTCCAGAGGAAAAAAATATCAGACCAGGATCATCTTCAAAGTGAAAGAAAAAGATTTGTTTCATGATGTGGGCTTACAGCTACTACAGACTCCTTGCATCAGGGTAGGCAGAAAAGGGTCTGCACAGGATCACTCTGCTCCCAGGTGAGTATTTTTGGCCATGAGCTACATTAGGGGTAAAGAGAAGCACCTTCATCTCTTCTCTTCAGGGCAGCAATATCAACCTCTGAACACTACCTGGCTCATGATGGGTCATACAGGCCAAAGTATCTGCAGGCACAAGGCAGGGCTTCGCACAAGCTCAGTCGTGCCAGGAGCTGGAAAATTCGGAAGGTTCAACAGCACAAATACAGGCACAGAGGGGCCCTTCAGGGCCCGTGAGCTTGGCAAAAGCTGCACTGAGGAAAAAGTTGATGTGAGCACTTAGATATGGCCCTAAAGCATCCAAATCCCTTTGTGCATATGTCCAACAGCTTCCCTCTATAAAATAAAACTGAACAGCTCTCTGATGATACTGTGTTGGAAAAGACAGGAAATTAAGAATAAACAGCTGATTTCTTAATGGACATTAAGGAAAAAAAGGGAAGTTTTATGTCAAGGCACAGCTTCATGTCTATACAGATCCTGTGGCTGTCACTGTGCCATGCGCCAGTGCTCTTATTTCAAGGGACGCCACGTCACTCGTGCTGAAGCAGCAGCACCAATATCCGAGCTGGTCTGATACCATCACCCTCCAAACTTAAAGGCTGGGGATATATTGGCACACTCTGCACTGCGGTACACAATGCCCAGCTTTTCTTGTAGGAGCACAGACTGGTGGCTGAATTTTGCTTCAGTATAACAATAAATCCTCTTTATTCTTCCTTCCGCAAAAGATAAACCACCTCTCTCTAGAGTAATTGGTTAATTTGGCTTTCTGTTACAGTTTGCTGGAAGAGAAGACAGCAGATCTGTTAAAAGTGAGAATCAGGATGCTATTGAACAATTTTGTTCAGCTAAATCATCTTGCCCTGTTCAGGCTTAAGTAGCAAGATCACATTTCTTGCCTAGAAATCACCTGCTTAGCTATAATTACCATATAAACCGCATCTCAAGGAAGCCAGGAAAGGAGAAGCAGAATTTCCAGGACTAACCTCTTGCCCCTCCAGCCCACTGCTAAGTGGCTGAGTGCTTTCTAAATCAAGTCTTGCTACCCAGGAAGCCTCCCCTGTCACCCTTATATTCCAGTCCCTCTGTATTTTATCACTTCAGTACTGTCATCCTGCAATTTATTACTAAACCTCTACCATAGCCAAGATAATTAATAGGAGCCTCGTGTTATACCTTCCTGTTATTTCTTTTAATAAACTTCAACTCTCAGCTGACAGTGAGGTGGACCAAGCTCCCTCCCAAGCTGGAGATTCCATAGCACCACATGCTATAATTTACAACTGTGCCTCCTGCCTTAACTATTTACAGTACTGTTTTCCCTTTCCCAACAGCCTCTCCCAGCATCCAATCTCTGCTATCCTGGCTTTGCAACTTGCATCAACTCTCCCTTTTTATTTACTCTTTTTCTGGAATCTGGACCACATTTCATTTTGGTTCGCAATGCATCAGCGCTTCCATGGAGCTAGCGACTGTGGAGTGGAAAAGCAGAAACCAAAGGACTATTAATGGATTCCCCAGGTCAGGAGCAAGCGGCCACCCGCGGGGTCAGAGCTGACTCTGCGATGGTGAAGCCAGAGCAGCAGGTTAGTGAAGCAGTACCGCTCTTTAGTAGCTACTGTCAAGACCTCATCCAGAGTTCATGGACATCATAGGAAGACTCCTACAGATATCAGATTGTTTCCACACGTGGTATTTTACTCCAGAGCAAATGCTTGAACACGCCACTTACACCAGCCTGCAAAGGAGAGCTAAGATAAAATGAACAATTCTGTACTCCCCGGGGGCTTAAAGCATATGAACCTCCGCCCTGCTGACACGCAATGATGTGTTCATCTACCATTTAACTGCACACCCAAGCTGGAACAAGGGGCACTGCCAGCGTCCCCAAGAACCACCCTCTCGCCCTTTCTGAACCATCTCTTAGCTTCTGCAGCGTCAGTTCGCAGTGCAGAGCGCAGCCTGCACGATGTTCACATCCTGACCAGCTGCCCGCACCAGCCAGGACCCCGAGAGGGCAGGCAGCAACCCAGTTGTCCAAAATGCTCCTACGAACCTCAGTCCAAGCCAAGCTGTTTTAATCTCAATCTTCAAAACCTTCTCAGTGAAATAGGTATGCGTATTCATGCCCGGTTCTCACACAGGAGTTTCAATCTCTGGAATAACATAAACATTAAATTGAATTCCAAGATACCAAACTGGAGACAGGTAAATGACCAAAAGCAGAGGCAGGAAAACCACCCCCAACCTCACCTTGGCTGGCTCCAGCCTCCTACCCAATTATCCAGCACACGCACACACTACAGGCTGCCAGAATAGTAAATATTCCCTATTTACTGGATTGCTATAATACTACAGCACTGGCTGTAACCCTGAGGTGTTACAGAGCAGGCTTTGGCTTCACAGCATTATTTCGCAACCTTCAGCCAAGGGGCAAGGCTTGACAACCTGTTAGGAGCAATCCACACCCTGCTGGAGTCATCTAGCCTTTGTGTTTTCCCTAGATGTATAGAGGAATTGCTTCTTCACAGAAAATCACCTGTAGATTTCAAATGCAAGGAAAAGATAGTTAGGGTGAATTAGCTTTGCAGTCACTTTTACCTAGCCCATCTGTTGCATTTTTTCATCATAAGCGTTCACAGCATTTTATAGACAGAGCAAGAATAATCAGTCTCATCCCTCATTTACAGACAGGGCAACACAAAGATTTAAGGCCAAAACATCCAAAAGCCCACGTGCAAGACAAGGAGGGCAAGACCAGCAGCGGCGAGGCAGGCAGCCTCTGTCCCCTCCGCATTTAGCCCACAGCCTGGATGCAGTCACACCTGCATCCCACGGGGAGAAAGGAAGAAGTTTAGGAAGTTTTGGGGAGCAAAGCTTGCCCCCTGTCCAGCTCCGGGGCAGGGGGAGAAGGGGCTCCAACTCCCACTCCCCGACACAGAGGAAGGGCTGCAGCCTCCAGGTTCCTCTCGCCCAGCACGAGAGCCCCCGCCTTTGCTCCACAGGCAACCTCACCCCTAAAATCCTCCCCGAAGAAAGCCGCTTCCTTGCAGGGAAATGGATCCTTCAGGAGGGGGAGCACAACCTACTGCCAGGACCGAGGTCACCCTGCCCCACACACACCCCTGCCCCCCTCCGCTCCCTCGCACAAGGGGTGCCCCCAACCCCTCCGAGCTCCCCCGCAGCCCTGGGTCTCTGCTCAGCCCCACTCCCCAGCCCCCCGCGCCGAGGCCGAGCAGCCCGGGCACACCGGCACTGAAAGCCACCCTCCATATTTTGGCAGGGGAGGGGACGCAGCCACCATCACCCCAGCCCGCGGGTGCTCACCAGCATTCCCCCACCTCTCCCACTCCGTGGGACACACTCACACGCTGGATCCTCGCTGCCAGCCGGGCTGTTGCCCTCGTTCCGGAAGCAACAAGGCCTCCCGGCCAGCCCTAACACCACCATGGCAACAGGGACTCCGAGAGGGGAGGAGGCGGCGGCGGCTTTGGGACACGATGGCGGAGGCAGAGGGGACGGGGATGCTCAGCGCCCGGCCCCGTCCCGCAGAGGAGCGGTGGCTGCCTGCGGTCCCCCTGCTCCAGCACAGGGTCTGCCAGCTCAGCGGAGACCCGGAAAGCATCACAAGAGCCCAGGCTTGCCAAACTGCTTCAAAAGCTCACACAGCTTCAGCAGGGATCTCCTAGCCCAGGATAACAGAAAGCAGCTGCACTTGCCTCAAGTGTTGGGGCACGGACACTGGAGATTCCTGGCTAGCAGTGCCTTATCCCAAAGCGGTAACAGCAGCTCAGAAAAAGCATACAAGACCACAGCAAGCATGTGGTGAAATTGCCTCCAATGCACCCTCCCAGCTTCAGCACAGCCACATCCCTGTGTGTGTTATCCTGAGACAGAGCAACGATTAGAGAAATTCATGGCAGAATCCAAATTGTTTCTCCCAGGTCTAAGAAAGCGAGCTAGCCCGCAGGACTGATCGTGAAAGAGCCACACACCACCTGGAAACACCCAGTATGTCAATAAAATCAAGTCACACGCAACCCACACCACCCTCCAAAGGGACTATCTGCTCTTCTCTCCTGCTCACTCTGTGATAACTTGGACCCCAGTTCAACCAGCTCAGCTGCTTTGCTGCCGTCTCGCACACCCCAGTCTGCCTGTGGCAGGGCTCAGCACAGCCTGACACCGATGCACAAACCAGCACAGCCAACCTTGCCATTCTGGGGGAAGCGCTGCAATAAGTAAACCCCGATAAGCACAGCCTAACACACACAGCTCTCAACTCTTTCCTGAACCCAGGCCTCCCCTCGCCGCCTCACTGAGGAGCTCCAGATGGGCACTGAGCTCCATCACTGGGCACACTGGTGGCCCATTCACACAGATGCATTTCACCTGAGTGCCTCTGCCCAGTGCTCTTGTGCAGGGTCTGACACAGGGCTAAAAGGGAGGTCAGCACTTGCTGAGTTTTGCTCGAATTCCTCATGTTCATTTCAAGGCCAGAGATGCTTCTGCAACTAAGAAAAAAAGATCTGGTTGGTTGGCTGACAAGACTACAGCAGAAAACTGAAGTTGCATAAGGTGGCAAACAAGAGCACTTCCAAATCAGGTATCTGAATAATTCCTGCTTCATAGTGAGCATCACTGGTATTTCATTAAAAATCTGCCTAGGACACCTCAAACTCTGCGCCTTGGACAAATGCCACAGGATTGCAAAGTGTGAAACAATTATCTAAAAAGAACATGTCATGAGAAGACCCACAGCCATTAATGCACTCCACCTGGGAGCACATGCCTTGTGTTCCTGGATAACAGCAAGCCCTCAGGCAAGGCTCACCCTGTGCCACCGGGAAGGTGCAAGTGGAATGTCTGATTCCCTACATACAGCCTCTTCCAAGGACTGAGCAAAAAAAATACAAACGTATGCAATAAAAAGTCACCCCTGGTGTGCAGCACATCGCCCGCTGGCACCTTCAGCATGAGCACAACCTGTGCTCATCATCCTCTTTCCACCGTACTTTCACCTCAGAGTTATATGTCACCTACGGGCCAATTCATTTTTTCCTTATGTTCCCTATGCTGCTACAGAGATGATCAAGTCATTCGCTGACAGAGGGAAAGACAGGGCTCCGAGGGCCGCTCAGCAGGGCAAGACATGACCTGCAGTTGTCCCCAGCCGCTGCCTTCCTTCATCAGCCTCGGATCAGCAAAATTCACCCCCATTTTACCAGGTGGACATTGCGATAAGGATACCATAGCCTGGTTATTTCACTATATTTTCTCCTATAGATTAAGACCCATCAAGATCTTATAGATGTTGCACAAAGTTTAGGCGGGTTTTTCTTTTCCTAGACAGGTTCAATCTGACACAAAGCAGAGCTCACAGCACAAGAGAAGCCTGGGACAGGGGAGCTCAAACATGCTGGACAGGGAGAAACATGCTGAAATTTTTTTTTATGCACGTGCCTTGACGCCAAAGCCTTTTCGTCCTTGGTTCCTCTTCCCACATCCCAGCTCCCTTATTTCAACTCCAGGCAAATCTCCATCTGCTATTGCCAGACCCTGGGCTGGACATACCCAAGCCCATCAACTGGAGGGCAACTACACCAGTACACACAGCAATGCGGTTTATCACTGTGGAAATTCCAAATTACAGGACTGAAGAGGTCACCGCTGGGTAAGAGCACACCAAGACAGTCCGCAGGAGCTAGTTTCAGCCACCCAGGCTAGAGAAGCACAGCACCCAGAGGGTCCCAGCCCCATCCCTGGCTCAGATTCAGCCTCCCTGCAGTGCCCATCACTAGAGGGAGAGCCCGGGTAACCCTCGCAAAACCTGCTCCCAGCCCGCAGGGAGGCAAACTCCCTTCGCCAGGGCCTTAAACACCCAGACAAAACCCCGGCAGGCAGCAGGGAATAGCTGATGCAGCACGGTGAAAGGGGATCGGTGCTCTCTGCAGAAAGCAGCTTTATTTGATTCTCTTGGCTTCTGCACACAAAGCCCTTGGGGGGTTCCGGCGTTTTGCAAAACACTCGCATTCTGCCAAAGCTGCTTAATTTCTGATGGCAGGGAAGGTGAGCGCTGCAGATTATTACTTTTTCTAGCTAACAAGGACTTTGAGGGACAAGAATACACTGCATTCCCAGAGAGCACAGTGGGGAGATGTCACTGCAGGTGTACACTATCAGCCAGACCTCCCACCACGGCTGGCAGCTGAGCAGAGGGAGGCCACCAGCCAGCTTGTCCTGTAGCTTCTTCACCATAACCATGGCTCTTGATGGCTACAGACAGCAGGCAACCCTGCCAAGCTGCCAGTTTTGAACAGCAATGGACCTGAAATTCCAATTAATACGGGTGTACATACTTTGCAAGCCTACACACACGGTTCAGGACGCCCTGCAGGATGTAGAAGACCACAGCCACCACTTTCTGACCCGGTCCTGGGCTTCACCATGCTTGGAGATGGAAAAGTCCTAAGACAGACCATCCCCATCACAGAGCTTGCTGCCCAGACACACAGGTGTAGCTGAGACAGGGATGTGGAAGGAAGATCAAGTCTCTTCCAGGCTTCTTCTTCAGGACAGGGCTTACCAGTTCAAAGGCAGCTTGCAAGCTAGCCACAAAATGAAGCATCAGCCATCAGGGGAGACCCACGCTTTCAAAAAGAGAGCCCAGAAGCTGAAATGGACTCCACCACGGATGCTCAGGACCAGGGGCTCAGAGGGTTTACATCACTGCCCCCTCTCCATTCCTGGGGTTGTACATCTCTGCTCCCACAGGGAGCAATAAGCCCCTCTTCCCTTGCCAACACACTCTCAGCCCCAGGAGCTCACCTGTTTTCTTTCGCAATATCCAATTGTCACCATTAAGTTCAGCTTGGAGCCATCATTCCCAATTCACACTTGGCTCTCAGTTGGCTGCCTGCATTTCTGACTCACAG
The DNA here is from genome assembly GCA_013400755.1 of Pelecanoides urinatrix. Classification (NCBI taxonomy): domain Eukaryota; kingdom Metazoa; phylum Chordata; class Aves; order Procellariiformes; family Procellariidae; genus Pelecanoides; species Pelecanoides urinatrix. Next base: position 163,151 of record VZTQ01006680.1, read on the forward strand.
GAGGACCCATTTCAAGCAGCGCAGACCACAGCTAGTCCCAGGGAAGCGGAGAGGGGATGACACTTGCACACAGCCCAGCGCAGAAGCAAGCCAGCCACCTCAGCGCTTCAGACAAGCCACCCTTCTCCATCCTAGCAGGGTCCGACCAAACCTGGCTGTTGGCTCTGCTCTCTTTAGAGGCACAGATAACTTAGTCCATGCAGGGAGCTGCTCTACAGGGCTGAAAATCCTTCCCCCCATCCCCTGGGAAAGGCTGTTTACATAGCTCTTATGCTCCTGCAGAAACAAACAGCCAAGGGCAACAGGCAGGCATCTTGCATTATTAACCTCTCCTTCGCTGCAGTGCTAGAAGGACCCAGAGCACTATCGGCCAGCAGCTCCAAAAAGCGCTGCTGCCGGCTCTGAGTGAGACCTGACAGCACAGGCACTGTCTAGCTTCTGAACACCAAAACCAGAGCCCCTGGGGGGGGTCTGAAACAGCCACATCAGAAACATCTCTCCTGTCATCATTGCTGCACTCACCAGATCGAAGGCACAGAATAACTGGACACATTTGGTGTTTTGCAGAGGACAGAGCCACAGAAAAGGCAAAAACAAGCTGCGATGAGGATCCAGGGCGAGGAGGGAAGTGCTGGCACAGACAGCTTACACGATCAGATGGAAGCATTCATCACCCCCATTTTAACCCGTGAAGAAAGAACTCCAGCACTCAGTTAAAGAAAGGACTGACTGCAACACTCAAACCATTTTAGATGCTGTCGAAACATTTCCTACCGAATAACTGCAGTGAGGTCACTTACCAACTGCAACTTCATGAAGTCCCAATCATGAAGTCCCAAATATGCAGCCCATAATCCTCTTTAATTAAGATAGGCACCCCAGTTTTCTTCTGAGAAAGAAGGAAAATAAAGTTGGCTCCTTTTAGCCATGTTTCCCCTGCCTTCCTCTGAGCAATGCAATCCCACATTGCAGGGGAGAACATTGATTTTTTTGGTGGCACAGACCTCAATGCACAGCCCTCGTTGTGTTAAATAATAATAAAAGCTTTCTCCCTTTTTATTCTCATGTTGGGAATCAGTTTTGTTTCCTCACTTTTTGCTTATTTTACATCTCAATTCCAAACCCTGAATTGCTTCGCTACTCCTTTTCTAAATCAATACAGTATTTCAAATGCCTACATTTTGGAGACCTTGACATTAGCTGTGCAGCCATGAAATCCGAAAAGAGTAAATTGCTTCTTCCCCACCGCTTTTTAAAATAAAGTCCTTGGCCCCAACAAGTGAAATGCCTCCTAGGTTTTCTTTTTCCTTAATACTATGAAACAATTTAATCCAGCCAGCTGTCTTTGTGTAAATGCAGAAGAAAATTTACAAGCCTCAAGAAGTTAATCACAGTTCAGGGGCAATCTCTGACATGGAGGTTGGCAAGGCAGTAACTGAGGCTGTGATCGCCAGGAGACGATGCCACAGGAAGATGGGTAGATTTCGGATGGAGGTTCAGGCCTGACTCAGCAAGGTGCTGCCATAGCATCTCAGCCTAAACAAGAAAGTGAACAGATGTCAAGGGCACTGATCACCTACGCAGTTACAGGATGGTTTGATAGTTGTTCCTGGGGCTGACAGTACCTTAATCCTTAGTCTTGGCCTCATATTTCCTCTGGCAGCAAAGAAAACATTTAAGTCCCCATGATATTGAGGGCAGAAACATGCTGCAGTACCACCATACTTTAGGACCAGGGTTTAGTGGTCTTTCACGGTCACAGAGGCAGAGCAGGGCTCAGTCTCTCCTCTCTCACACCCAGCTCTTCTCCTCAGCTGGCAGGGTCCTGCCAGGGCATTCTCCATCCCACCCAGTGCCATGAGGCACCACAGGTTGGGGAGTACCAGGCCCTCCTCTCCTCCACCCAAGGGACAGGACCTCCTTCAGAGCCTAAGCACATACCAGCTATGACTTGGCGTCACGTGCATTTAAAACCATGGCAATACCTGCGCACCCATGGCAAGATCCTCCCACGGTCACACTAAATGCCACGAGCAGTCTTTCCCTCCAACTTCTCCAGACCAAGAAAAATCATCCTCACGTGCTTAACCTGGTCCATAAACAGCTTGCTCAGCATTTGCAGCTTCTGGCATCACTTGGCAGCTCCGTTTGCAGTAGGACTGGTCTCCTCGGCTCCTGGCTTCACAGCAAGTCGGTCATCCACAGCCCCAGCAGGTCTAGCACATCTCCCGCAGGGCACTTTCAAACACCAACATCTGGTTCTGTGATTTGAAGCAAGGGAGAGAAAGATTAGAAAACACAACACAAGAGTTGTAAGTGGGACACAGGGAAGGGACAAACCCAGCCCATGACATGCGTTTCAACCTGAGCCCACAGGAGCAGCCGGCACAATCACAGCAGCTACAAAGCACCGTAGGGTGTTCAGAAGCAGAGCTGTGAAAGGAGTAGCTTGTTTTATTTATCACTTGCGAAGCACGGAAGGGAGGAGCTGGTCTCCTTGGGGCTGCCCGGCCAGCTGGTGCGGCTCCCCGCAGCACACAGCCTGCACCAAGAGGCGCTGGGGCAGTTTGCAGGCACCAGCTCTGCTGTGCAAGGAAGTGACAAACTGAAGCAGGCACCAATTAATTAAAAAAAAAAAATATCAAAGCTGAACATGGCTTTACCTGCTCTGGGCAGTTGCCTTCACAAGCCCAATACAATCACGCAACAGCCACAATTGCCAAGTCTGAACTCAAGCAAAATCCCAAAGCAACTGCTGGTTTGCTTAAGAAGGGACTACTGGATTACCTTTTGCTTAGTCAAATATTTGTATCCAAAAGTCTTTTGCCAAAAAGAGTGGGAGTTTTTGTTAAAGAACAGCCACAGAAGGGCCGTCCTGGGCTAGAATCTGAGCCAGGACTCTCTGATTCTTAAACAGGGCACCTAGTGCATCCCTAAAAAGAGCCTCTGCTCTCTGCTGTGGAGGTACTGTCAGGCTCTACAGCTTTTCTGCAGCTGAGGTCTCCACGCTGACTCCAAGCACATCACATTTTGGCAGTGGGAGCAAAAGGGCAGATTTTCATTTTCCACATAGAGATTGTCCAGGCTGAACTGAAAACAAGCTCCTCAGGTTCTTCCTTTGCACCTCTTCCCATCCTTCGCATGTCCCAAAAACCACCATGAAATCAAAGAGCCAACAACAGAAACAGCCCCAAACATCTCCTGCAGATTCTCCTTAAGAAAAACATTCCCACCCATGAAAGACCAGCTTTGTAACAAACATATGGCCTCAAAAGCAGAGGGGAAAACCCTTCAAAACAAAGCAGGAATGGAGCCACTCATGAAATTAGAGTGGCTGATCTCTAGAAAAGGCAATAGGTCTGTGTGGGGAGCACCAAAAGCCTGAAAGAAAGAACCTGTCAAGCCAGTGATATCATTTAAAACAATTGGGATTTTAGAAGACAAGACAGTAGCCACATTAAAAAAAACAAAAACGAGGATAAAAAAAATAAGATAGGCACCCCAGTGGGTCCAGGAACAGCCAGGTTTGCACCTCTGCGACCATCAGCACAAGCGTCTCTGGGTTGCAAGGCTCAGAGCTGCAGGACAGACCCACCGATCCGGAGCTGTCAGCCTCACTGAATAGTTTTGGTTTCCCACTACTGGGTCTGTTTAGGAGCAGCTCAGGAGGGTGCAGGTTTGATTTGAGCAGCCTCTCTCTGCCAAAGATGAAAGCAAGGACCCAAGTACCCCATTTGTGACTTCTTCTCACATTGAAAAGTCTTCCCAGTGCACCCTGGCACCTGATCCCATTAAAAGGGAAGAGAGGGAGCAGATGGAAACATAAAAAGAAGCTGTCAGCTGCCAACCACTGACCCCATCCCTCTCCCCACTGCGGCGGGAGCACGACTGGCTGCCCTTGGAAGGACAACAAGGCCAGCAGGATTTCAGGTGGGCCATAAACAGCAGAAGAGATGAAATCTTGGTAAATAAGAGCTCCTTTTGCCAGGGAGAAATTCATCTGCAATCAGGAAAGATGACACGAGGACTGTGCATGTCCGGGGACCTCCCCTGTCCCAGTGAGGAGTGGTGTGCTGCCTGAAACAGCCTCCATGTCCGAAGCCTTTCCAGCATGCCTCTGCCTCCAGGCACCAGCAAACCCAGGAGCAAAGTCCCAGTGCGCAAGCTGGGATCCCCAGCAGGGCCTGCAGGAATCTCACACTCCTATATCGCAGCCTGTAGCTCAGGTATTCAAGGAAGCCTCAGCCGACCCAGCTGATGTCCTATATGCAAGAGCACAACTGAAGGTACAGATATCCACCAGCCTTCCTTTCAAGGTGTTTGCTTCATTCCTGGCCCCAGACCATCGCCCTTGGGCTCCACCACAGAGACAGCCCTGCAACCTTCCCTTACAAAGCAGCACGGGGACTCCCAGGGCAACCAGCCACAGAGAAGAAGCCTTCCCCATTTCCTTAACCAACTCAAAACCTTTTCCTCTTTCCTACAGGCAAAAAAAATCCCTCCCATGCCAGAGGCAGCATATAAGATGGATCAAGGATGACACTGAAGGTCACAAATTAGCACTCGTGTAATTACAGCTCTGCCACGGACCAGGCAAGGTGTTTGATCTCGCAGGGACTCAACTTTCCTACCTGTGAAGCAAGTCCAGCAATACCCATTTGGGAAACAGCAAAGTCACAAGGGCTAGCAAACAACTCGTGTTCACCACAGTGCTGTGAATACTATGGAGAGGCTTATCTAGCCCCTCTCTCTTTAATTAGCCCCTCTTTAATGAGCAGCCCAGTGTTTTTAGCAACATACAGAATAAGCTTTATTAGTAGAAAATTATATCTTTTACCAGTCTTACTTGATGGGAACAAAAGGTGTTACCGTCAAACCTTATCTTATCCATATCCTTACAGCGTACTGGCTAGATCAACATAGTTTTAAAACATGCACCTGCAGCAGTCCTGAAAGGCAGAGAAAAGAGCATCTCAGCTTTGTGGACAGAACTGCGATGCAGATGATACTGCACAGGAAAATTAAGGTATAAGTTTATCATGCATCAGCTGTTTTCCAGCAACAGCCTACAAGCAGGGTCTTGTCCTGTAGAAGACGCAAGGTGTCATACTCCACGTTTGCTGGGGGGTTAGATGCCCAGCACATCTGCAGTCAGGTTACAGCTGCCTGCCTCCTGCCTTGCTCACCCACCTAAAAACCTTGAGGAGGGAAATGGCAGGGCACTGAGCATCCAGCTGCTGCCTTCAGCCCTCAGCATCCTCTATCTCTAAAGAAAAATAGAACAGGAAAAGTAAAATTATGCCCGAGCACCATGACCTTCTAGAGGCATCCATCAGCTGAACTTCCGAGAAAAATATCCAGTTTCTCTTTAGCACAGCCTCAAGGCAGATACCTTCTTTTAACCCTCCCTGACTGCTGCTCTCACCTTTTTAATTAGGAACTGAATGCTAATTTCTCCCAGCCAGGTTCACAATAACTTACTGGGCTAAAGACAGAAAGATGGCTTTGGTTTAATTTTCCTATGACTAGAAGACAGAGGTTTCCAAACCTGCTTGGAAACTAGTTTTTTTTCCTGGCTGGTCTCACCTGCACTGAGAACTCCTTTTACAAATGATAACTCATTAAAGATACATCTGGGCTTAACCAAGCTAGCTACATCAAACCTTCAAAAGGAATAGCTGAGCTGCAACGGGAGCTGATGAATCTCCTTATGGAGCAGATCTGGGCAATTAGCCCAGCCATGAGACTGGTCAGGAAACCAGCCTGTGAACAACACCACTTCTCCACAAGCAAAAGCAGGGCCAGCTTTGCAGGCTGACTCTGGAAGGCTCCGGCTGCTAACAGAGCACAGCTCCCTCCTCCACTGGTTTGAAGCCCTCCCTCCGCAGGCAGAGGCAGCAGGTTCCATAGCAAGCCTCCCTTCAGACAGGACATTTGAGTCTATAATGGCAGCTTCAGTCCCTGGGCTTCGCTTTGCCCCTCTCCACGGCTCAGAAAGCTTTTCTGCATCATTGGAGACGCTGGTCCCTCCCTGCCCTGAACTCCAGAGGGGACCTTGGGGAGGTCAGACCAGCCCCTCCATGCTTTCAAGCTTGCTGGGCTGTATCTCTGTGCAATCCACAGTCCCTGCGCGTAAGAGCTGCCCTTTTTTAAGTCTCACTGGCAAAGTGAGCTGAAAGGCAGTCGGGGAGGAGCATTCACTTGGGAGGAGAAGATTTCTCCTTCCCAGCAAGCAGCATTTGCAGGGCAGCAGACAAACTGGCTGACATTTGCAGAGAGCTCTGAAGGCACATAACCCTCTGGAAATGCCCATCAATAGTCCTGCTATTCTTGGCCCACAAAGCTTGTTTGTCTCCCACAAAAGCTACGAGAGAGCACAACTCTTGCACACATCTTGTCTCCCTGGTAACTAATCCTACGCTTGTCCTCCTTGACTTAACCGTCCATTTGAGCCCACAGCAAAATTTCAAGGCCTAGAAACACCCTGGCACGAAATGAAAACAAAGGTCAAGTGCAACCTCTCCTGGGGATGTATGCCCACAAGAAACCCTCTCTCATTATGGTCATAATCCAGGTAAGCCTGAAACAGCTGCTCTCAGAGAAGCAACACAAGGAATTCCCCAGCACGGCCCTCCCAAAGCCCTGCTCAGTACCCTGAGGCAGGGGCTGCTGCCAGCACGGGCTCCCCGCCTCCCCAAATTCACCCTTGGCATTCCCACTTGCCTCAAGTCTATGTACAGTTCCATCTGGCAACTTCACAGCAACAACAGTTTGTCTTTCCAGTAAAATAAATTCACCCATAAGAGAAAAGGCAGCTAGCATCTGCTCCTGCGGCAGAGCTTGCATTGATGCATTTCTGCATGTTTTATAATGCTTTTTCTCTTCCTTTCACTCCTCATAAAGCAGACTGCATGGGTCATCAGCAGGATCAGGCGCAGAACCATGGAAAAATTTAGGTGGAAGGGACTTCTGGATGACTCTTGTCCAACCACCCCCCCCACCCTCCCCCAAAACGGACAATTTCAAAGTTAAATCAGATTGTGCAGGGATGCGTCCAGCAGCATTAAATATCTCCCAGGATAGAGATTCCTTTAATAAGCCTTTACCTGCCTTTAAAGTTTCCAGAAACATATTTGTCCTCAACTACAGCACAGACTCCAAGAGATTTTGTGTTGTGATCTGCAGCCCTGGTTCTGGAAGTTAACCTCAGCACACACCTTCAATGTCCTTGGCTCCTCCAAAATAAGTAAGTCTCCTGTTTTGGGTTATTTTTGTTTTTCAGCAGCCATCTGTTGAACTATTGTCTGAGACCAAAATGCCAGCTGCTTCATACCAAAGAGGAGAGCCAGCGTACAGCAGAAAGGCATTGAGGTTATCTGCCTTGTGCGTACGAGTGCCAGAAGATGTGCAACGGACCAATAATCCCATAGAAATAAAAGCAACCTTTTTTAGCAGTCTTTATCTTTGGTCCTGCAAATGCAGTAAGATACCTACCTCTTCTTCACGGTCCCTTGCAATCCAACAGCACCAAGAAGGCCAGTCATCAAGGCCACGGCACAAACACTAGCATATTCCTCTGCACGTGGGGTGCTGCCGGGGAATGGTGGGCAGAGAAGCCCCTGGTTATAAACCTGTCAGAAAAGCCGAGCGTTAAGATTGAAGAATCATCAAGGCTCTCAAAACTAAGAACAACATAGAGTTGGTAAAAGAATAGTAAGTGCCACTGTTTTAAGGAACTGTTAGATCTTTAACTAGCAGCAGGAGACATAGTATGGGCTGGATTATCCAACATACTCCCACGACAAGCCTTTGCACCTTGCTCTGAAAAAGCGGGTTGCATCCGGCACACGGGTTCAGCAAAGCTTTACCAGACTGGCAACTCTGTGCTCCTTGGGGTGGGGAGACAGATGACGGTGGCACACGGGTCACCCCGTGGCCAATGCTATACACAGGGAGTGAGCCTGTATACCGTACCCTAAAGCCTGAGAGCAACAATAATTTTTGAAAGGGTACTTAATTCAGCCCTGTTGCTACTACAGGGTGAATAGGTACCACTCACCTTTAAAAATATGGGTGATTGCAACAAACTGGTGCAGACTTATATCTGCTGCAAGTAGGTAAGGTACTCTGAAGTGCTAATGTCTGCCCCGGGACCTTTTCAGTAAGAAGTACGTGAAGACACAGGCTTCCAGACTTGTGCCAGTGAGAAGAGGAAGGGTCAGCATGTCAGTGATTCCTGCTGAACTGGCCCTCGTAACAAAGTCGGGACGAAGAGTTAGATTTTTCTGGTACGCTGTGCCACATCTCTTTGTGCTTCTTCTCTTTCCTGGAAAAACTAAAGGTGATCGTTGGAGCAGTAACACAGAAAGGGCACATCCCAGCCTCAGCCATGGTTACCTACGTTATAGGAATGGTAAGTTCTGGTCTCCCAAAGCCACCCAGAGCTCCCTGCACTGGTAAGAGGGGGTTAATTGTGAAGCACCGATGTCTGTCCTGCTTCCTGGTCTATCAGCTGAATACAAACACAGCAAGTCAGAGATGGACATCCAGACAGACGGTTGCTTAAACCAAAGGGTTTCAGCCAGAAAATAGCAGAGAGGCCAGAGTCCCAAACAACCTGGTAGAGCATGTGATAAATGGGCTGATGAAATGGAAAGAAGGAAGAGGGTTCCTGAAGCACCCAGGCCCCACGAGGGAGAAGTCAGAAAGTAGGTAACGTCCCCTGAGAGTCAGGCCAGCCGTAAGTGAACCCAGCTCACGGGCTCAGAAAAGCAGAGCTGTAACACGTATTGAACGCCAAGATTTGCTCAGCTAATATATGCCGAACACTCAATAAAACAGCAGCTCTTTTTTTTTTCCACTGGATGAATAATCTTTTCTGTCAAGATGCAATCAGAAGCCCAACTGCGATTTGGCTGGGACAGCCTTTCCTCTGATTAGGAACCTGGAAATCTCACAAGTTTCTTGCTTGCAGAGAAAATGCTTCTAACAGCCCAGCAGATTAAAAACACAAGCATTCACTGCAAAAATCAAGGCAAAACCAGAGCTGCTGCTTGCCTATTCATACAGCTGCAGCGCATTTTAGTTGAGGGAACAGAGCAAAAGATCATTCTGTCACCGGTCCCTTAAAATGAAAAGTATGCAACTGCTTTCCATCACTCATTTCCGTCCAATTTAAAAGATTGAAGATGTTCATTTCTTTCTGGAGTCAGAGAAAAAAAATGGGGACTTGTCTCCTCTACACGTCTGCACTTAGAACTTGTGCACATGTGACTTAGACAACCACCGCAATAACATAGTGCAAAAACAAAAGTCTATCCTAACACTTGATAACCAAGCCTAGAAGGGTACAGCTCATGAAATAGCGGGGCCACAACCTGAAACAAAGATTTGCCTAGGACATGGGGAAGATCGGGGAGGAAGATGCAATGCTGGAAGCACTGGGTTCCTGAAGCTGATAGCAGCATGGATGCAATCTAGACAAAAAGCTCTACATGTTGCATTCCCATCAAGTGGGAGGCTTAGCTTTCCGTATTTTTAAGGTTGTCCTGTACCTTGTAGAATACGGCTCGCTAGAGGGGTATGTCTCCTACAGATCTGCAGCAGAGGATGTCTTAATTCGCTGAGCCTTGGCAAAACAAAGCTGTATCCTACTGACAAAAAGCAGACCTGAGTTGAAAGATGGGACCACTGTGAAAGCCACTGTCTGAAGTCCAGGACAGAAAAGCAGAGGTCTCAGGTCTCCACCAAAAGGGGCTTCTTCCAAAGTGCCTCCTACCTTCTGGTCAGTAAAGCAGTAACTTGCAGACCAACCACATCTTTGAGAAAGTCTGAAACCTCCACTATGAGCACCAGACAAGCCCCAGATGTCTTCAGCACAGGGCTGGCTGAATTATACACAGCCAAGGAATTAGCTAAATGCAGTTTAACTCATTTGCCTGCTTAATCCAGAGCACATTTAAATCCCCATATATTGATCCAAGTTGCCAGAGGTATTTTAACCCTTGAGACCCCAAGATGCTAAACACTGGTTAAGAAAGCAATTTTAAATATACAAATCTAGTTTCCTTTTAAGTGACTGTGAATGTACAAATCTAGTTTCCTTCAGTGTTTAAGTGACTGTGAATGAACTGCTCATCCATCCTTGCCACCAGCTCTTGCTAGAAGGAGGATTCATACAGCTCCATCTTGCATGCGATGCCTGCTTAAAATACTGAGCTGTATCAGCAGATCCTGTCCTGGAGGACCAGGTAACCCTGCCCTGAACCTCTGTGTATCACACAGCCTTAATTTGTCTCTGCAAATTAAGGGCCAGAAGCAGGACAGAAACAGAACAATTAATAAGGTGGAAAAAGCTGCTGGATTTTGAGGCCTGGTATCCCCCTCCCAAAAGACACGTCCAAAGACACCTGGGCTAAGGGATTGTTCCTTCAAGTACAAGTAGTAATATAGTAAACCCTGTTTTTCTCCTGAGTTTGGTCACCAGAGAGCTGTCCATCAGCCCTTGGCCAGAAAAGCACACATGCTAATTAATGGCAACATGTAAAAGCCCAAAGCAACAAAAGTAGAGATTCACTGGTGGCATTTGGCAAGCAACAAAAATACAGAAGCTTTTGGTAACAATTCTTTGAAGGGAGGAGTCCTCTCAGACTGGTCAGGTCAGTTCTCCCAGGCTTCCAAAGCCTGGCTTTCTGGGAGCTGCACTCAGCCCATTTCAGGAGATAAAAAAAAGATTAAGACATTCCTTAACTCCATCAGGAGACTTTCAGGAATTCTTCCACCTCAGGGAAAAGGAAGTGAAAGGAACATTTTTGTTCAGTTGTTCCAAAGCAAAATAAAACCAACCACTGCAGCACCGAAACAGCTCTATCAGTGGAGTAGAGATCTTCAAAGCCCTGAAATAAATAACCTTGCCTCTAGCTTCCAGCTGCATGGGATTGCTTTATACCACCTTGCACAAAACCCAAAATAAAATACCTCCTACAAGTTATCAAAGAAGTGGAATTAAGCTTGCCCATAGGATTAGGCATTGGCGCCTAAACCCCTCGTTCTTTGGTAGCTTCAGCAAACCTCCAGGTCCGATTCAGCCCTAGGTTGGTTTTCTGAAATGGTAACGAAAGCAGCTTCAGCAAGATCAGAGTTAAACCACAAAACCTTCCTCCCTTAATAGACCAAGCCCTGCTGTCTCTGACCAGCTTGATTCCCACAACAGCCACTTGGCCTGCAGTAACTGAACAGCTCGAGTCAAGGGGATGAGGCAAAGCCTGGGGAAGAGGCCAGTTGCAAAAGTTTGACAAAAAAAAGAGAGAAAATGTGGGGCAATATACCTTCCGAAGGAGATTAAAAGAATCAAGACTTCATGAAACCAATCCACAATCTAGACATTTTTGTATCTGTACAGATGTTACTAGGCTTAACACTAAAATCCATTGCACAGGGAGAACAGAAAAGCTTTGGAGATGAGCACAGAGTTCAGCGCTGCAAACGCTTTCAAAGCCAGTGGAGCACACCTCCTCCCGGGGGTGGCCAGCTCTAATTGCCACATTGCTTCCCAGTAATGATAGGGGGAAGAGAGTCAGGACAGCTGCAAAAAGTAAATGAGACTTCTCAAAGGGGAAAAAAAGGAAAGAGAAAATAACCAAGATCTTTTTACCATGCTATTTGTGACAAGAGCCATCAAAACATGAGAGTCGGTGATGGACAGCTGGGGAGAACAGTCAGGATTCGACAAAACAGCTCAGACGGCATGAAATCAGAAGGAAAATTAACATTTGTCAAAACCATTACTTAGTATTTTGCTTTGCCCTAGAGGTACCTGTGTCACACGGTAAATACCCCATTCTGCTGCCCAGACGCAGACCAAGACTCCTTTCCCGAAGGCGACTGCCACAGCTCGGAGGCAGGCTGAGGAGGGGAAGGGACACCATCTCTTTTCCAGCTGGTGAAGCTGGGGAAGAGCAGCTCCCTCCCGATCCGACACATTCGCTTTGACAGGCGTTGGAGTGCTGTGCTGCTCACGGTCGCGTACGGTAGCACAGACAACTGCTCATGGGCTTGTCGGAGCCACAGCAGAAGCTAAATCCAAAGCCCAGTCACCCTAACCTTCCTCTTCTGCTCTGGTTTCACAGCAGCAATCCAAATTTTGAAAATAACTCCACGCAACTCACCTTTTGTGGCAGTGATCCCGTCTTCATTAGGGTTTGCTCTCTTTCCTTAAGAAAGAGGGAAAGAACAAGGGGGAGAGACTGAGCAAGTTGTTTCCCTTCCGCGGGGAGCGTTCGCTCAGCCCTCCAGCACTGGGAGGCAAATTACCTTTTGGTGCAAGGGCACAGAGTTCAGCACAGTTCTGCTAACAGAGAGCTTGGCCCAGGTCTCCCTTCTGGATTCCGGCTTTCTAACAAGCATCCCATTGCTGGGCCAGGGTTAAAAAAAAACAAAAGGGACACCCGCACAGCTGAGGAGACCCAAGCGCCCACTCCCTCCTCCTGCCTTCCACAGCAGACCTAACACCCAGGAAAAATAAGATCTGGGAGTCATCAGACATAACATCTCATTTATTCCTTACAGCTGCCCCTGTTCTTTCCCCCATATCATTATGGTCAAAATACATGGCAATTACAGTCCCCCCTGCGGGTACATTCTCCACAAGGTTTTGAAGTGCAGCTCTGAAGCAGAGCTCCATCTAAATAGAGCCAGCTTTGAGATCTGCATCCCAAAGCTCAGTGGGAAGCAGGCAAGTCAAGTCCTTGACAAAACGTCAGTCTTCTCTGACAAGCCACCTAGGACACAGATACCTGCGTCCTCTGCCGTGTGCCCCAGCAATTGCCTTTGTCACATCAAAGGTCTGCAATGTCTGACAGTGTAATTCAACAAATTGCTCCCTCTTGTTGCTTTACAGCACTCCTGTTGTCACAGTATTGCCTCCAAAGCTTCCCATTTCCCCTACAGAACAAGGTTACTCCAGCATTTAAACACCAGACAACAGGTTTACCTGACACTTGACAGTCAGCGAAGGTACAGATCAAGCCCTGCAGAGTTGATGGTGCTACTGGAAGCGGGTGGCTCCAGTTCAGGTAGCTGTGCGTTTAGACAAATCCCTTCTCCAGGCACAGCCTCGTCCCACCTGCCACAGCCCCTCGCACTTCGTTCCCTGATCCTGAAGGCACGTTTTTCATTGCCCCTCTGAGTCTCAAACTCCCAAAGTTCCCAATCTCCCCTTTCTCCAGACCTCCATATGCCCAGGCACTTTGCAGCTCCAAGCACTTGAAACCATCATTATCCACTCAAATCCCTGCTTTACTGCCTGGACTATGCTCTATCCCCCTGGTTCAAGGGGACACAGCTCTCCCCTTCTTTTACTGCTCAAGCAATCCCAAGTAACCAACCAGCACTGGGCTCACATCTGTTTTAGAGAGCCCTCTCCTTCTCCCCAGCTTGCTGTAGCCACTCTTCTAGCTCCCCTAGAGAACAGAGTTCAGCCAAAAGCATGCAGCTTTGCTCATTTTCTTTTGGAAAGAAATTGCACCCCAGATCCAGGGGTGATCCCACACCTTTCACAAGACCAGCTGTGCTGTGACAGTCCAGAACTAGACGTCTGTACCACACTAACACAGTGGGTATCTAGTCCCCAGTTAGTACCAGGGTATAAAGTAGTAACAGACAATTCTTAAGTACGTAGAGATTTCTCATTTCTTCTTAGCAAGGAGGAGCGTGTTTTTATACAACAGCTTCCCAGCCAGCTCACTAAAGCAGACCAGTGGCTTACACTTAACTCCCTTCCCAGTACTTGCTGCCAGATCACACTGGGAACAGATCTCCTGGGTCAGGAAAATCAGAGCCAGGTAAGATTCATTTGCTTTTCATGTCCTGCCTCAATAACTCCTTGTGTGAGGACTGCGTGGTTAAAACTGATCCCAGGTTTATGGTACGGGATGTCCCACTTGGGCTCACAGATGGGTAAGCAGCAGATGGTATCACCAATTTCCAGAGTTGTGGTTGCTCTGACCAGGCACCAAACTCTGCAACAAGCACTGTAATAGCATAAAAGAGACAATCCCTGCCCCAGAATAATCATGAACCGTGTTATCAGCATGAACTCAGATGAAGACATCTATTTTTGCCATGAATTACCTTATCATTAAGGAGCACAAAAATTGAGCAGACCAACTTCAGACAACAGGCCAAGACTAGAAAGGAACACCCTAAGGACACAGTGAGAGTGACCCTGGCTGTAGTGAGGGAATAAAAAAGTCGGATAGAAGCATAACACCTCTTCCGTTTAGTTTCCAGAAATTCTCTACAATAGAGGATTATTCTACTAACCAAGTGCTTTCCTACACACTAATTTCTGCAGCCTGGGACAATGCAGCCGTGCATTTGAGTATGTGCACACTCAGTGTGTACAGGCTTGTAGTTGAAGCTTTGCATCCTTCTCTCTTCATTGCTGTTGAAACATTTTGGACTTCCCAACCCTAAACTCTGGTTCTGCAATAATTCCCTATACAGTCAAACTACACTTTCAGGCATGTCCCATTACCTGCTGAGGATGTGACCCTCAAAGTGCGACTGTTCGCACTTTTTCCCGTAAGAAACAATGGGATGGAGAGGAATGCGTGTAGACACTTTAGAAATGCACACAACCTAAATACACAAGGATAGCATGCGTGACACGGAAGATGGAGAGAGAGAAGCAAGACCACTGGGGTTGTCAGCTGCCAATTCAACACCTGGTAATGATAAAAGTAGTAAAGGAGATTCTAACCAAGAAATAACTGCTTACTTGCCTGAAGTTTAGAGTAGAAAATCCCTTTATAACACAAAATTAAACTTCATGATGTCCTGGTGACCCTGTCTGACCCAAGTTCTAACAGCTCACCCTCTGAAAGATCTCAGCTGCTTCACCTGCAAGACTGAACACCTGACAAATCTCTCGCTGCCAGTGGTCCTGCTGCCTCTTCCGATCCATTACATGTTCATCATCACCTTCGGATGCCCGCTGCTCACCAAGGTCAGCTGAGGATGAAGGAAAACAGAACAATGACAACAGTAACCAGAGCAGGGTATTAAATAACTGACAGCACAGCTCTGAAACAGTAGCGACAGTTAGCGAGGTGCTACCATACACAAGGTTTCACAATGCAAAACGCAGTATAGACAAGATAAATCTGCTCCCCAGGTCTGGAAAACCCAATCCCCTCAGCAGCAGCACTACTCACACCTGCAAGCTTCCTTCCCTAAGTTTTAAGGACAAAGGAGCATCCCCTTGGTCGGGATCCAGCCCACCTCTGAGTTGTACTGCCATTTTGAGGAGTTCCCTCTGCTACGGAGCGTTCTCAGTACCAAGGCACAACAACCAAGACCAAGGTTGGGTGCCAGGCATCCAGACGTACTATTCCTTCCAAACAAAGCTGCAGAGCGAGAAAACCTGTTTTATCCTCAGAGAGCTTGCAACAAGCATTAACAGTACTTGCACTGCCACTTTTCCTACTTAGAGGAATTCTTCCCATCCCCACTGTCCGGTTCACTAAGTAGAAAATACCTGCTCTGGATCAACCCCTCCTTATTGTCTTCCTTCTCCAGCACTGCCAGTTCCAAGTTGGACATCATTGCTCTCCAGTCATGACTTGTTTTAAAAGTGGGGTTTTGTTTTGTTTTTCACATTCTTTTTTTGCTGTCGTATTTTGTGCTTTCAGGTTTGTGTTTTCAAATTCTTCTTAGCAGTTACAGGCACTAAGCAAAAAAAACCAAAACAGAACAAAAAGCTCTCCTAATCGTAACACAAATAGCCAGGGATTTCATGAAAAGTGCGATACTGAAAGAAAGCAAGGAAGATTTGAAAGACTATTCTTCTGCAGTTCATCAAAAATAACACCGCAGGACTGCGGAGGGTCCCATCAAAACATGCAAAGCCCTAATTTAAGCCTTGCTTTTTCTTAACCCTCAGCTTCACACGAAGATCAGAGTCCCTGTCCGCACCTGCCACACCTCCTCAACAGCAGCTTTCCGATATATGTACCTCCTCCACTTGGTTCACCTGTGAGGCCCATCACGGCACCCTGCCCTGCTTTAGGGGGCCAAAAATGAGCATATTGATTTGTCTGTGCTCATCACCCAAGGCTGTATTGCAGAGGCCCGGGAAGGTTTCTTGGTATAGAGACAGCTCCTCTGAAATTAATGCATCTTACACCAACAGAGGCTAGGCCTTAATATTTCAGTAGGAATCAAGATTTTATGTGTTGGCCCTTTTCCAAAAACTTATCCTTCTTACATCACATGCACTAGAATCAAACGAGGCATTACGGTTTAGCTAATTTTTTCTGCTCCATATATCTCCACAGGCAAAAGAAATAGGCTTCAGAATGTGAAATGGAATCTCTGAAGTTTCTGCAGAGCTTCATTTCCTAAAAACTAAATATTTACATCCACTAGCACCAGCTGCCTCTTCTCTTTTCTCCGCCATTTCATTTCCAGATGCATTGTTGGTGCATCTGCTCTATTAATTAAAACCGATTTACAGAGACAAAATTAGTACAACCCTTCAGTGGAAACGAGTGACATCTAAAATTGCACTTATATCTTCCAAAATTCCCATGTCCCATTTTCTCACCTTTGCTGCTTGAAAAGTGTTTTGCTCTGTTCGAGTCCATAGGGCATTCCTCCAGCTGCAAACAAAAAAATAATTCAGCCTAACCTGAGTCTCCTGACTTGCTCCTAGCTCCTGCCATCAACGATTAACACACTGGGGGTTGAGGGGAGGGCAGGTGTTGTTTGGCTATTTGTTTTCATGATCTGACCATTTTCCAGGCTCATCTTTAGGAGAGCAAGGAGCAATGACGTAGTTTGGCTTCCGACCTTACAGCGCTCAGCAAGGCATGGAAGAGCACAGGACTGGTAAAGCAAAGCAATGCAACAGGTCTGAGGAGCAAGCGGCTTCACCACTACTACAGGTGTCCTTCTTCCTCAGGAGAGAGTTATTGGCCTCCAACTCTGGGGTTTGCTTGTTGTTAGCAAACCAGTGGTCACTTCAGATCAGGAAGGTTACTTAGCAATCCTTGCCTTTCATTATCACTGTATCTACAAGGCTTGATGTCTTCCAGACGTGGCTCAGAAGAGCTTGAAGCAGGAAGGGGAAGAGAATCATAGAATCATTAAGGTTGGAAAAGACCTCTAAGATCATCGAGTCCAACCGTCAACCCAACCCCCCATGCCCACTAAACCATGTCCCCAAGCGCCNAGCAGTCTCAATTTGTACTCCCTCTGGAAACAAGACCAAACCCTCGGCAAACTACAGAGGATGTTCTGTCCATGTTTTTCCCAGTTCCTTCTGTATCTGAGCACCTTTCCGGGACCCTGCTGGCCATTTTAACAGAACTTTGTCCTCTGCATGATACATCAGCCACAAAGGCCACCTCAGTCCCCATATCTTAATCCTGCCTTCAATTTAATCTTTGCTGTGAAAAGCCACAGAAGTAGAGTCCTTAAAACCTCATCTACCTTCAGGGGGAAAAAATAAATATACAAGTTGGCTCTAAGAGCAGATGGTGTCTAACGGAAATTATGATAATTAAGCTTCAGAGCTGTAGATTTCCAAGGGACTACTTCACTCCAGCACCACACCTCTAGGCCAGTGCAGCAGTTATTAAAATTGTTAAGTTTCACTGCAATTTATTAATTGCTAATTACTGCTTCATTACTTCCACTCACGCTCCTGCAACTGCTGCTGTCACCGGTTCCTTCAGGAAGCAGTTCAGGTCATTTCAAAACTGCAAAGAGTGATGTGATGAGTTAAGTCAGTTATTGGAACCCAAGCAGGTACATTTTCAGCCACCACATGTGCTTGGACCCAAACCTGGTCTGAGGTCTGTTACACACGCTAAACACGCCTTTTATCGGGATCACGCTAGAGGACTCAGAAACTGTAACTTCTGTGCCAGCTCCGTTTTAGCAAACCCCACTGTCCCAGCACCCAGCCTAAGGGGCAATGGCTGTCCTGTCCCCTCTGTAACCCACTGGGAAACTAGTCAGACTGAGTTTCACACTTGAGCCCCCTCCTCTTCCTACTCAAACTCCCCCCCAGATGTTGGATCAAGTACGGTTAGGATCTGGTCTCCCTTTTCTCACACACAGCAGCGATACTCAATCCACGTGGAAGGTGCGGGACCTGAAAGCTGGACAATATCCAGAGCTTTGAACAGGTTTCCAAGTCTGAAAAACATATTTAAGTACAGAACTTTCACAAAACTAGTCACATAATTAAGAGCCAAACCACTTATATGAGTATAAATTTATGGGCTTATACTACCGTGTTTCATAACAGGAAACAAAGCCAATTTAGGTTGCCTTCAGTGCCAGGGCTATTAACTGTGCATCTTGGGCATAACTGTACTTCTCTATAAATCTAAATTTCATTAACACCCTGAAATCAATTACTTTGTGATTTATAGTTAAGGCCGTAGTACTGACAGTTATTAAACCAGCTTACTCTGGTATTCCACACAAAGTGCAAGCTCACCTTAGCTGAGGACCAGCCTTTTCCAGTGTTCCCACAGAGCAGAGCTAAGTTTTTGAACTGCTCTCCTCTCTCAATACATTAGCTGGATCCAGGTCCCTTTCAGTTCACGCTAACACTCAATGCCAGTTCCAAGAGATGGACGGCTGCTGCGCCTTTTTCAGGCGTGACAGCGAGCCTCTGCTGCTGAACATCACCATTTCTACCAGCCAGGAATCCTATAGCCATCCCAGCACGGCCGCACTGATCCCAAATGCATCCTGCGCTACTCATCTATTCCATGCGGAGCTCTATACTGCCTACGCGGCTTGCAGCGTGGTTTCCTCAAGTACCTAGCCGGGTACCTTCTATCAGCATCGCTGCAGTAACGAAGGCCGGGAGCCCCGGCCCCCGTGATTCAGATGTCCCCGGCAGCAGCAGCCCTGCCCCGGACCCGCACTGCTCCGCCGAACGCCCGGCTGTCCGCGAGCATCGTTATTTGAGGGAACGCGTTGCTATTCGGCAGCCACCGCGGAGCTGAGTTTAATTGTGACCCCGAGACAGATTTCATTACATTTCAACTCAACTGTCACCACCCTGGGGAAGTCAACTGATTACAAAGCAAGTATTTAATCACCTTAAGTCTCTAGAGACTTAAATTAAGGCACTTCACCACAGTCCCTTCATTCCTTAGTCTAATTGAGGTTTCATTACCGACTGGCTACTGGGTCATTGTTTTGAGGCACAGGTACCTGTCAGCTTCGGACCTAGGGGTACCGCAGCAGGAGCTTTCATCTCTGTCAGGCAGCATTCGTCTCTTAGCTACACAGCTAATGATCTCTGGCTTCAGCCACAAATAAGATTTGAATATTGATTCACTTCTCTGCTATCCCCCAATTTAGACAAATCAGTTCGCCAACAAGTGACAGTCACTTTCCCCTGCTATCCCCCAATTTAGACAAATCAATTCTTTAACAAGCAACAGTCATCCTCATTTAGTAACGCACTATGAAGATGGACTTTAATAGATGTGTTCCAAGTTTCCTATGGAGGAAAAATTTTGTTTTAACAAAAGGGGCCACTAACTGTGGTGCACTATTTCAAATATGAGTTGTATTAAAGGTGAAATTTCATCTCCCCGGTCTCGCTGGGGACACTGAGAACCTGACACAACACAGTGAAAGAGAATTTGCTAAATATCTGTTCAGCCAGGGAGAGAGAGCGAGCTGATTTGCTTTGCGCTCAGTGATTTGGCTTAGCTTTCAACACCAACTATTTAAACTCAAACTGGCAGGCACGCTAGCATATTAAGATCTATCAAAATTCAACTAAGATTTATTATCAACATAATGTCATTTATAAATTGACTTTAAGGACTGAAGTCACATATGCAGTTTTTAAGGCATGTCACAGCAAAATGAAGACGTCCACATTTTCTCTTTACTTTCTAATCGGCCACTTCATATGTTTTTAGGCACTGTTTTTATACTGTTGTATTGGGAAAGCAAGTATTTCATTGAACTGTTTATGACTTTGAATACAATTCTGAGCATTCACATTTCCCTACAAGTCAGTAAAACCACATTA
Source organism: Pelecanoides urinatrix (assembly GCA_013400755.1). NCBI lineage: Eukaryota > Metazoa > Chordata > Aves > Procellariiformes > Procellariidae > Pelecanoides > Pelecanoides urinatrix. The sequence continues at coordinate 183,225 of VZTQ01006680.1, forward strand.
AACAATATTTCCACCAAAATCAACCTGACAATCCTTCTAACAGGCTCTTCCAACCCAGCCCCCTGTTTCAAACGCCTCACATCCCCTGAAGCACATTTTGACGTTAACAGCCAATGCTTACAGTCTAGAGCTTCACTAAAATCAAGTGAGACAACACTGTCCTGCATTTCCGCATACATTCCACACTACTTCTAGCTTAAAGATTTCCCCGACAAATACCTACTAGCTGTAAGGAAGTTAAGGGATCGGAACAGTATTTCTGGTGTTATCTCGTACCTCTAGGACACAGAACGGTTTTCCCCAGCTCCCTAATCTGGAGCTCACTTCCAAAGTAGAAAGGCAATGAAAAAAACATTAGCATTAATAATTGCAATCAAAATTAGTTAGCAAGCAGTCTTGAGATACATCGGACAGCCAAGCCAAAGATAATCAGCTGGAACCCTTGTCAGTACAGCAGAGCCAGCCCTGAGGAATGAGGAACACAGCTTTTTCTTAATAATACCATTCAGTGAAGGCAAGCACTTAGAATGAAAACATTTGGATAAGGATTAGTAATAGACTTTGCAGACAGAAGTACAGTGTAAACAGCCCTGTCCTACCAGAGTGGCTGTCACAGCCAGGAGAAACTGAAGACCCTTAAGACAAAGTCCTTGCTGTTAAAGCAGGTTACGGCAACCAGACAAGGGGACGTAGATTGTAAGGCTCGCTGACAAGGCAAGGGAACTGTGTGCAGGCCTCCTGCGCACTGCTTTGACCACGTCTGCAACTGAAGTCTCTCCTAGAACCGGTAAAATGCAAAGCTAAAGACAGTTAAAGAAAGGGAGAACCAAACACCACCCCACTGAACAGGCTGCTCCAACGCCCCTCTATCCTTCACTCCTTAAGGACGGATCCAAACAGCAAGATGAGGGAACCGTGGCTCAAAAGAATGAAATATTAAACCTCCCCAGACTTCTCCCTACTGTGCTTCATTGTTTTGTTCCATGTTTGGTACAGAAACACGTAAATAGAAACATTTAAAACCTAAAATAAAATACTTTATTTTCTCCAAATAACATTTTTTTTCCCTTTCCTTTTTTTTAAAAAAAAAAAAGGGTTTTTAACACTCATTTGCAGACCAAATGAAAATATGCAATAGCCACATAAACCAACATCCCCTCATCTACTTAGAAAAACAGATACATCCTTCAAAACAAAAGCACACATGGATGAGTTACAAAGCAAAAGCTTCATGGCTGTACAATCCTGGGGGTTTCCACACATGCGAACACAAACATACCCGTGTGTACAAGAAAGGCGGCACACAACTGGTGAACTCTTGTTCAGGTGGTTATGCCTCAAAGCCTTTAAGAATTTTTAGCAAGGAAAGGGTAGCAAATCCCATCAGCTGCATGTTATATTAGCCTCTCCTGGCTGGCGGAAAACTTTCCTGCATTTAAATGTCTCCTAAAGGTTCTGCTTGTTATAAGCATTAGTGTCTACAGCCACCAGCTAATTCTTTTAACAAATTTCATTCGTAAGACTTGAAATCAGCTCTGGACCCATAAGGAGTCACAAGAGAGGGCTCGATGGCAATCCAAATTATTGCCTAAAGAGTAAGCAATGAACAGCCACAGACTGAGCGCTTTTCTGGCATAAACAGTTTTATTTGATCTTTCTGTCAAGTGACTGGAGTGCACAAAGAACTGGAACTAAGGATATCAGCATGGCATTCAGGAAAATAGTTGCACAAGTGAGATGGAAAAACCATTACCAGACTTTGGCAAGGAAATTTTAATCTTGGTCTTCTCTCACTAAAGTGCTAAAAAAAAAAAAAAGAGAGACTGATATTCAAAGGCTACAAGGTGAAATTTAGAGGCTTTTGTTTAAAAGTGGAAAATGGGGGCAAGTACTGATAAACAAACCCATTTCATACCACCCAAAATGGTTACACAGGATTTCCCCCACTTCACCATTAAGAACTAACACGCTGAAAATCAACCATAAATTAAAGAGACATCAGAAGACAGTTTTTAGGCATGGTAACAGGAGGCTACAAGGCTCTGAGGCTCCGGCTTACGGTCAACCCTTGCTTCCAGTGAATCAAGGACTTGATGTTATGCTGCATCCTGAAGCACCCAGGTCAGAGGCCAGAAATCAAGGTGTGTTTTTCTTTTCTCCTTCTCCTGTTAAGTCCCAAGTTGTTTTTCTAATAGAATACAATTCTGCTACATACTCTACTTTTGCAGCCAGTAATTTGAAAGATCCATCTTAAATTAAGATGAATGGACACCAATTAGTACCATTTTAATAGATACCGGATTTCATACTGTAAATCTCATTATGTTTTGCAGAAATTAAATTGGAAAGCCCGTGGCAAGAACACATACAATCTGTGCACATCCAAATGAATTTAAATACAATACAAAATTAGTAAAAAAAAGAGCAAGTCTCTTAACTGTAATGGAACTCAACTTCAAAAAAAAAAAAAAATCACCATTTTCACCCAATTCATTCAACCCTCATGCAACTAATTTCAAAATCTTATGATGGCTTAAAACTAAAGATCCAAAAAGTTTCAGAAAAATAATGTAGCTCACAGCAAATCATTGGGCCAAGATACCGGTCCTTCATTGGAAACCTGCAACAGCAGGGCTGCAAAAATAAATTTCCCTCAAGTTTGCATGAATCTCAATCACATCACAATCAACTTATTCTCTCCACCCCCTCTATTTTCCCCTACGTGAAACCTTAAGCTCCTAATTATGAAAAACAATACCCAGTTCATCTTCAAACAGGTAAAAAAACAACTTAAAAGCAGCCAGGATACTGAGACACTTCATCAGGTGTCACCCAAAATCAAATTGGTCAAAAACTGACAGTCTTAATGAAGGCAGGAGCCATCACATCCTCTCCACAAAGTTTAATACATTCTTCCCGTGCATTCTTACATATGCCAAAAGTCACAATGGAAATTAAGTGTCACTTCTCTCAAAGAAATCTTTGGTCTAAAGACAGCTAGGACAATGCAGGAGTCTCACAATTAAAAGGACAAGTGTCATTCCTAACTTTGAAACTCCTGTCATAAAAAAACCAATAATAAAAAAAAGACTCTCCAAACTACATCCTTTCTTTTCAACAGGAATAGTCACTGTCAAAGCATTTCTCCTGTCATCCCCCCATGTCTGCCAACAAACAAAAAAGCTCCAGAGCAAATCGGGCATCAGGATCTACAGGACATTGGATTCCCTTTGGTTTAGAGATCCGGCTTTCCACAGGAGAGCTTGCACACATTTTTTTGGGGGGTACTTCCAAACAGATGGATTATGTTTCCCCACCAGCTTAGTCTAACCCATGTTGAAGTACACAGTCCCAAAGTTCTATGACCATCTCAAATATTTTCTCCTAAAAATAAATGAAAAAAGGGAGACTGATGATTCAGGGAACAATGGGATAGGAGGAATCTCATATAAGTCTACATAGTTCATCAGATGTACAGAACAGACCAAGGAAAACTTGAAAAAATAAATGCATTTTCTCTCATGGTCTGTCAGTCACCTCAGGATTTTATTTTACCTATAAAATAATAATTTAAAAATATTACACTAATGGTAGTAAGAAAAAAACCCAAGTTATTTAAGTACCTATTAGATGAGATTCTTCTGGCTACTCATGCCTCCATGGCAGAATATCACAGTGTAAGCACACCCATGCACTTGAAATCTCTCATTTACCCTTGCTTTAAGCGACATCTTTTCAAATGCTTCAGCTCAGTGGGAGTTTCAGAAGCATTAATCACCTCTGAAACAGTGGCAGAGGCACAGGGGTGTCTTTGGTGGACAATACCTTTATCCTGCTTTTTGTTTCAGAGCAAGGTGACTTTTACAGGTGATCTTTGACACTGTCTCATCATCCATTATTCTACAATATTTCTTCCCCCCTTCTTTATTCTGGTTTTCAGTATTTCTTTTTTATTCCTCAATGAAATTAATCTGTAGCCCTGCTTGCACTCTTGAGTTTACAGGTTCAAAAATGATTTAGAGGAGAAGCTATTACTGCATATATCTCCCAGTCTGTAGCCTCTGTTCCCTTCCTTCCTGGTCAGAGAGGAAGCATGACTCAGCGCCCAGCAAAAAGAGCAAGTTCATTTAAATAAATTAAAATGGACAATGACCAATCCCAGAAGTTTCTGTTAGGTTTCTATTTACATGCAATTCTAAAGCAAGGTTTTTAGAAAATGTTATGAATTAGTCAGACCTGAGCCACCAACTCATTCACCTATCAAGTTCTTCAATAAAAAATGAACTGTTAAATGCATTAAACTCTGCCCCGATCAACGTGGCAAAAAAGCCTATTAGATGTGCAGCACCTCCAGACAAAACAGTTTTTCAGCAGTGCTTTTAATCCCTTACCAGTAATCAATTATTCTTCAAGCTCCAACATTATATAATTAGAAGTGCTTCCAGAAGGTGACTGGTAATTCATCAGGAGACTACATTTTCTTTCTCACTAACACCGCTCTTTCGACCTTTTTCTACGAGATCTTGCACATATCAACAGCAAAGCCATTCTTCCTTTAAACATCATTTCTCCCTCCGGGCAGGTTTTTCCACGTATACTACAAACTTAAAACTACATGTTAATATACACAAGTTAGGCCTCAAAATTTAGCTCTCAAAGGAGCAATATAGAAAATAAAATTTGACTCCCTTAAAGGAACAGTCAGTTACCAATTTCATCATTTTTATCCTTACGGGGAACCAACTGAAATCTTAATCGTACTTTCCCAAAGAAAGTTATCCCATATTTCTTCAGCTTCATGCTCCTCCAGTGGTACCCAAAGCATTTCTTGATACACAAATCCACGCACGATCATGTTTTTAGCCTGAAAAACATCTGAAGTTCCTCATTAATAGCTGCTGCCATAGACAGATGCAAGTCTTCACTTTCACTCAGGAGTCTCAAATTATTTCAAGGACAACCCATAAGCCATGTAAAAATAACGTTATAACAGCACATTCATTGAAGGGGAGACAAAGCCACACAATAACCTGTCAAAATCCATACACAGTCTGCTGCTCTTCACATAAACAAAATTAAAACCAAAGAGCATCTTTCCCTGGACACCTCTGCTACTGCTTACAGTCAGTCATTTTTAACCCAGCCTCTGTGAGACAGCTGCCTGATCACAAGGCACTCATCCCTCAAGTCCTACAACAGGCTTGCGCACCGCTGAGCATTCTGGACCAAACCTCACGTTTCGGCTTCTACAAAGCCTGGAAAAATACGCAGGTGTGTCAAAACTCCCACATTCTGCTCTGCAGAAGAGGACTAATGTCACACAACGGGGTTCCCCATCATCTGGCCTGACACGACGAGTATAAATCACCATACCACCTCTTATCATGAAGACCACAGTTCTGACGTAGGTGGTATGCAAATAAATTTGCTCAGGGAGAGCTGTGACAGAGGAGAAACAGCTTCTCCCCTTCAATCACTCTCCCTCCCAAGTCCCCCATGCCTGAGATTAAGCCCCAGGTTTCTGTACGACAGGCCAATATGGTGCAAGTGGGATCGATACTCAAAACATCCTCCCAACACTAACATTGTCACACCAAGGTTTTACAGTAACATTACCTTCACATTAACAATGTTTTTAACACTTTCTACCTGCCTGTGAAACAAGGTCTAGCAGCAGCAACTTGCTCAATTCTAGAATCATTCTAAAGCGAAATATTGCTAGTGATTTGCTGCTGCTTAGCTTGCACAATCAAGTGGAGTTGTCTCTTTGCAATGGCTGTGTTCAAATCCCATAAGAACTCCAACAGTTTGCCCTGCAGGAGAACCTCCATAGGCACAAACTGCAAAACTTGCTGGGGAGAGTCCGTGTCTAGTAAAGAGCTCATTAGTTTATTCAGATGCTGCAAATATTCAATAACGGCATTTGGGAGGCCTCGGTAACCGACGCACAGCAAAGCAGCACTAGTCCTCAGAGGCTCATGGGAGGTCGGACAAGCGAATGTGATGCACCTGAAACAGCAATGCAGTACAAAGACCAGGCCAGCTGTGAAGCGTGTAAAACAAGAGAGAATAGGCAAAACCAACGCATCTCCCACTGTAAGATGGGTCAATGAATGCAGAATGCACTCCAAAAGCTGCTGCTGGTATTTGGGTTCTCCATCATAAAGCAAAGAGAAGCTAAAAGTCAGCAGTGTGGCCGAGTTCAGGAGCTTTATTTCCATACTGGGTTGGCTTTCAGTATCACAGAGGGATGAAAAGTCCACCACAAGGCACTTGAACTGGTCACTACATTTTCCATTTAGGACTTCCTGATGACACCTAGAAAGTTCAGACACTTCTGCCAGTATCAATTCCCCAGGAAGAACTTCACACAAGTGACAAGGCGGCACCATTTGTCTGCTTTTCAACCTCCCCCCCAGCAATTCTTTCATAGCTTCATTAAGATTTTCCAAGACTTGACCATCACAGAACGGAGAACACTTTACCATGGGTAGTCTTTTTCCTTCCAAAATGTACCACAAGCTACACTCAAGGTTAGAAGACGATCCTTCCAAGATGCACATTTTACCAGCATTATTTAAACTATGTTCTGCAGCCCAGTGATTAAAATAGCCCTTTGCCACTTTATCATTCCACGAAAGGGCTTCCAGCATCTTCCTTTCATTGTACGTACTAAAATATTTGCTTCTTTGCCCAAACCATTTTGCATTCATGCTGCAACCAGTCTGAGATTTCTTGACAAGCCAGTTATTTCTGGCAATGGGTTTCATATGAAGTCTTTGCATGAAGAACTCTACTGCACAGTCTCTTAACTTGTTCAGTTTTGTCTGCTCTGCTTCTTCCATATGCTCAAAGAGATGGATGTTCTCAGAGATAGTCTCTACCTGGCACTTATGGAAGAACACGCAACACTCTTCGTGTATTTTAAGAAAAGATGCTGGTAGCATATGCTGGGGAAAAAGTGCTTTGTTGACCATTTCTGTTCCAAAGTTCTGTACCATCTTCGAAAGCAGCCGATGAATGCTTTCTCTGCCCATATAACGAAGACAAATCACGTAGGCCTCTGAGTTTCCAGCTTTGCTAGAGGCTGGCTTAAAGACATGGACCTCCTCAAAAGAGCAGTTTAGCAGAAAAAGCAGATTGGTAGAACAGTGTTCAAACAGCGTGAACATCTTCAAAACAAAGGATCCCCCGGAGCCCAGGATCATTAAAGCAGTGACTGTTTCACAGTAATGAAGGGGTGAGACAAGAGCCTCCTGTTCACCTGGATTTCCCTGGCAATCAAAGCTGCCATCGGCAGTTACCAAGTGAACCGTGGCCATATTACTTATAAAGTTCTGAAGTCCTGTTAGATGTTTCAATGTCATCACATCACCGGTGTTATCTGGGCCAAAGTACCACCAAGGCAACGTATTTGCTATAAGACGGTCATCCATGATCATCATGAGGGTGTCATTCGCTTCATGATACGGGTTGAGAGTATTAGCTACCCAATTCCAGTCGCAAGGGACGTGGTGGGATTTCAAGTAGTGATTGAGGCTGGCTATAAAAGCTCCAGGTGCTTCACAGAGGTGGACAGAATTCAGTTCTCCGTCCTGAAGAGCTTCTTCAGGGAGAAGAGGAAAACTGCACAGAATCTCATGAAACTTGCACCAGGCCTGGGTGCACAGCTCAGCATTCACAGATTTCTTCACGTGAGGAATTATTTTCCCCGCTTTGTTGGTAAACGAGGTGTGCTGATGCCATTCATCCAGGTTCTTATCGCTCAGCTGATTCTTCACTTCATTCATCGAGTCCTTCAGAGCCAGGAGTGAGCTGAATTCCTTGTGATCGCACGTAAAAGCATCACTGGGATCTGGTAGCTGCCATTCGTTATTCACCGGCTTAGTGTAAGTAAACTTCTTTGCAAAGAGCTGCTCTATTTCAGAAAGAATTTCAGGACTGAACTTTTCAAGGTTTGTAGTCTGGTCAGCAAAAGCCTTCTTAGATTTGTTCATTCTTTGGATTGATTCACAACCTGGAGAACAGCAGGGGAAAAGAAATAATGTCACTCCAATCCCAAGTGTACATACATAAGCACAGCTTTTTTTAAACAAAAAAAGTTTCTCCTCCTTAACCTCTGCATTCTAGAATGAGAGAGAGAAATGCTTCACAGAATCACATACCAATGAGGAAAATAAATGAGAGCTATCCTGAATCAGGCTATTTAGAAATCAGGAGGTTTGCAGGTTCAATCACCCTTCATGCTATTTACATAGAAAGCGAGGAAGAGTTGGCTGCTGCTTTGGCTCTTCACCGACCTCTGAATACTCTGCTCACTTTATGGGTCTAAACACTGAAATACAAATATCTCGGTCACAAAAGAGAACATACCACCAGCTATACAAACCAAACGAGTGGCCCAGAAATCTTTTAATCTGATTATGGCAGTATTTATCTATCTCCCTCAAAGTACAGACAGTGGGGAGCCACAAGCAAGGGCAGCTTTGAGAGGGAGCACAGCTGTTTCTCCTATTTCCTCCTCACTCACAACAGCAAACCCTCACACCTCTTCCACCGAACCCCACGTGATGCTGGGAGAGCCCCCTCAATAACAGCCCTTTAGCTGAAGAGACCCTCACGAGAGGTTTAACACCAGCGCACAAGCAAAATCCCTTTCCTATGCTCAGCGTTACAGCTCTCTGCCAGGCCACTGCAAATACTTACGCCTAGCTTTCCCTGCTGGAAAAACAGTGATAAATCCAAAGCAGGAAGAGACTTTCTTGCATCTGTGGTCAATGCTAACTCGTGCTTGATGCTGAAGAAGAAAGTAGTGCGAAGTGTTGTGCTTGGGGTGCATAAAGGCAGACTAACACAAGCGTACGCCGCACAAAGCTAACGAGCCTGCGGCCGTCTGCTCCAGTGCACAGCACAAAGCACACAGGGCAGAAGTTAAGTTCACTAACCAGAAATCAGCCAGCAACCTAGACAAAACTAAGATGTTCATTTAAGAAAGATAATTTAATCAAAATTACCACAAGAGACAGAAAATCCCTCAGCATATCATTTTAACCATCAGAAGCAAAATACGATGATCTTAAGTGTTACGAAACAGTTTAGGGGGAAAAAATAATGGAATAAAATTGAAAGAGTTGAGAAACCTTGGAAGCAAACAGCACAAAATATGTCCAACCTAAACACTTTACTCTTCTTGAATCTGTGTAGCATCTCAGGCCACAGCTCCACAACTGTCTGCTCTCATAACCATCAGCCTTGAGGAGAAGCACATGGTTAAGTACATAGGGGTGAAGTTTCATCTCTCATTTCCCCAAATCGATTGCCTTTCGATAAGCGTATTTAGTTTCACTTTCCTCTATGCATATGTATTTTGGCTTTAATCCAGCCGTTTCTCACTACGGGTGCTGGGGAGAAGGGCAAAACTGAAGGAAACACAGGAGAGCACTGTGTCCCCATTGGCCTGGACGCGATTCAAGGCTGCTGAAGGGCTCCGGGCTCCTCCCCGCCCCGCCGCTCCTCACACAGCCCAGCGCCAGGGGAAGGCCCGCGCCCCGCACACCGGCTCCCTCTCGGATCGGCCCTACCCAGCAGCCAGCCCCGGCACACGCTGGGGGCTCATAGGGTCGCGGCGCCCCGGGGAAACCCGCCCGCCACAGCGCGGCCCACCCGCCTCCCTCCGCCCCGGCCTCTCGTAGAGCCGCGCCCGGCGGGGGCGTCTCCCCGCGCCGCCCGCTCGCTATGCGAGGCCGCGGCTTCCGCGCGGCCTAGCGGAGCCCCCCGCTCTTACCCGGCGGGCTGCGGCGGCGCGGCGGGAATCGAAGTAGGCCCGGCCCCCTCGCTCCGCGGCCCGGCCCTGCAGCCTCGCCCCGGCCGCTCCCAGCCGCCCGGCCCTCTCCTCCGCGGAGCGCCGGAGGCACCGCCCCCCGTGCCAGGTGGGCTTTTATTTATATCGTTTAAAATAAATACGGAGGGTTTTTTCAGCCGGGGAAGGTCTGGAGTGCCACCCATCGCTGTTACTACTGGGAGGGGGTGAGGAGCAACGAGGCCCCGCGTTGCCCAAGCGAAGGCTGCTGGGGCAGGGCAGGAGGCAGGACGCCCCTGCAAGGCCGTTTCAGTCACAGGAGCCAAAAAGCTGCTTCTCTCAGAACACCCCGCGCATTCGAGCTGGCTTCTGCGGGGGGGAGCAGAGGAGCCGCCTCCCAGCACAGCCCAGAAGAAATAAGAAACGTTTATGGAAGTTACTCAACTAGCACTTACCGCACAGTAATACTTACAGGTTTTTCAGAGAAAAACGGGGAGGAAAGCTTTGTGGCTAGCAGCCTCTTGGAGAGGAGAGGCTGGGGCTCAGTGCCCTGCATCTTTCTGCATGAAGACTTGGGGCGTCTGCCCTGCAGAACCAGAGACAGCTGGCCAAGGAACCAGAGCAAAGCACCGTCACCTCCCGGCCCTGCGGATGCCAGCACGCGCTCTCTAGGCCAGCCTCCATCTTTGGAGTCAGCAGCAGCGCTCCTCAGGAGTTCGCTTTGGCCTCTGGAACCCACAGGCAGATACTTAAGACGACTCTTGCACCTGATAATCCACTTCACTGCCCTTTCTAAATCCGCAGGAGACTCGTTACACCCAAGTTCAATTAGCAGGAGGCAAGAGCCTCGAAATATTAACAGAGCAATCATGAGCAGAATCGAGCATCCATTGCAGCCTGGAAACACACATACACCTTCTAGACAGCAAAACAGCATCTAATCCGCAAGCAGAGGCAGGAAGGTCAAGGCAGATTAATTACCACAACAGACAGAGGGTGCAAGCTGCTCTCGAGGTTTTAAATATTGGGGATTTTCCTACACACAGGTTAAGGAAGGAGGCACTTGCGAGCCCATTTGGGAACAAACAGCCAATGATGTAGCATGAGTTAGCAGAAATCCTTTCACTTTAATGCCAGGTTTGCTGCTATTGACTTTTGCACTCTCACATATTTCTCCTTGATGAAGCGCGATACAGCCCTAAGCCAAAATTTGTTTTAGCACAGAAATTCAGTGCTAAAGGTACAAGGGATTCCAAAACTAATATAACTAGGGAAAATTTTGCTAGAAGCTAGATAATTGGTAAAAAAAACTTGGCATGTCCATCTTAAAAAGGTAATAATGATACTTATGTAAATTATCTTTTCTCCTAGTCTAGGTACATTAGAGAATTTAAAGTTAGAACTAAAGATATAAATCTATAAACAGACAACCTCTCGCCCCCCCTTTTAAACTATTTATTCATTTTCTAAATTGAAGGAATATTGCTACAAAATAGAAGGAACCTTAAGTATAAAGAAAGCCCTGTACTACCTGCAACATGAAGATAGGACTAAAACTTATTCTTTAAATGCCTTGAAAAAAAGAGGATGTATTTTCAAAGCTAAAACTGCCATATTCACCTCTGATAAACAGTATAACAAAAAGATACATACTGGCTGTTTCATCTGAAAGAAGTTTTACCTAATAAGAAAGAGCTTAGGTATGGATGGAAGATTTATATGTATGTCTGCAGTGCCTCTTCACCCTTTGATTGGCCTGTTTCAAAATCACTTTCCAGTCAATCAACATCTTTGGCTACTTAAAGGCGTGAGGGAAAGCTGGGGTGAATTAGTTGAAGCAGGTGAGTGGCTGGTGAGGTGAACAGCTGGGAGTATTGTGGGTTTTCTGGTGCCTGTTGGGGTTTCTCTTTGATTGTACAGGGTGTGTAGCTATGTCATTGCTGAAATCTTATCTCATCTTTAGCTTAAGAAAATTTCAAGTTAATGGGACTGTCAAAGATGTGTTACAGTCTGAAATGTTTTCTTCTTGTATTTGTAGTAACAACAAAACTTTCCTTTAGTTTTGGCTTTCTCTCTGATATCTTCAGCAACATTGTGATGTTTCAATTACCTTCCTTTTGTTATTCCTGCATGCTCCTATACCAGCCACAAGGCTTCTACTGGCTGAGTTTCTGGACAATAGGTTATTTAAATCACTGAGTTTGAGAGTTGATTCTTTTTAATCTCCTCTTAAACACTTAAATCACTTTTTATGTGGTCTTGGGTTCTTAAATGTTTGTATAATATCAGCAAGAGGACAACCACAATTTAGCACATGGGGGAAAGTGGTATGTGAATAATGCTGTTACCTTTTCAGTCATACCCTGCTAGACTTTTATTGTAGCTTGTAGCTTCTCAGTGTCACGATCTGCTGAAGGTAAGGCTCTCTCAAAATACAGGCAAGAACAATTATCACTGAGCATGCAATACTGCAAGATTCCTAGCTAAAAGAAATAAAGTGAATAGAATGCTTAAGAAAAATATGATGCTTTTTCTAAAATTTAAGCTTTAACTCAGCTTGTGAACTTCAGTTTCATCCTATGTTTTCCTAAATATTTTCAAGGCAAAGCAGAAATTCAAGTAGATACTTCTATCTTATGCTAAATAATCTCTTTTTCTGTTTATGTGAGAAACTCAAAATGAGAACACAGCACTTTATTCGTGGATTAATCCCACTTTTGTGGAACTAATCTTCTAATAGATAGCTGATCTTCTTTCCTTTTCCCTGTCAGATCATAAGATGTGTGCACAGCTGTAGCAGCGAAAACTGAAATATCTGTCTTTAAAGGTATATTCTGCAGTTAAACATCTAATGAAGAACAAAGTAGTCTTGTTTATACCTTTGACTTTTTTTGTAGTTAAAATAGCAAAAGGCATGTATAGTATAAACATGCTGTGTGATGAAGTTGAAGAGTGTTGCTGGAGGGGTTGGGGGCTCTTTTGATGATATCAGATATACAGGAAGGCACGTGGGGGGAGTATGCTGAGCCCTGGAAGAAACTTCTTAGATCCTACAGCACACAGTACTTCTCACCCTGCTTATAAAGACCAGCCCCAAAAATGTGTCGTTTTGGATCAAGGCTCACCTTGGTTTTAGCTATGACTGCAGGAGGCAAGATTTGCAAGGTTTATACGTTAGGGAGGTAGCATTGGTCTCTTAAAGATAGGCAGGTAACAGCCTTTTTTTTATTTTTTTGTAAAAGTGCAGAGCAAATACCAAAGGTGAAGGAAAGACTTACAGGGATACTTTTAGCCAGTAGTTTCCCCACAGGGATTTGCAAAGGCCCATCAGCTGCACAAAGCCCACCTAGCTTCAGCCTTCTTGAGATCTGTAGAGGGTTGTGCTGCGTGCTTACCTGTAGGTCTGGCTATGCCAGTGTGTTTTTAAAGCTCGTTGTAGGCAGTTCTAGAGGAATACTTTGGATTAAAGCTGAAAGGCCACCAGGGCTTCTGAAGGGCTCAGCTGTGGCTTCTGTGCTGGGGTTATGTTATGATCTGGGTGACCTGAGTCCATGCTGGGAGGAGGCAGCCATCCAGATGGGGCTGTGAGATTAATGCTACTGATTTCCCCAGAGGCAGTTGCACATATAGCTGAGCCCTCTCCTGCAGTGGAGAGGTGGGACTGTTAAGGAGCCATTGCTGTCTTGTTCCCTTTGAGCCCTGCCTTGGGCTGTCTCTCATATTTTACATGTCTTGTGGCTCTCGGCTATATCAAGAAATGGGTTTGAGGTGTAGGAGGCTGGGAAGGTTGGTTGCCCTTAATGCAGTGGCTTGGCATGATCTTGGGGACCTGTAAGGGCTCTTGTTCTGCTTCTGGATTGCGGTCCGAAGCCAGGCAGGTTTGCCTCTTACTCTCCTTGCTGGAGGAATCGCAACCATAGTCTGCTATAGTGGAAGTGAGTTGTAAGACTTCAGTAAAAAATGTCTAATGTAGAAGATTAGGAAAACGATCTACAGTTGTCTAACCTTTGCTTCTTTGCACAAAAATCACTGAAATAGAAAATAAAAGGAAAAACCTACAGACTATTCAATGTTGTGGCGTTATTGCACCACAAATGAGATAATGAGAAAGCATTGATCCTGTTGGGACAGTGTAAATGCATCCCGACGGACCATGGCTACAAGGGATAGTGTGTTCACCTGCTGACCTCCGGAAAGCAGTGTTTTCCAAAGAAGGGTTTTGGGGAAACAGGAATGTGGTCCCGGAGACTGGTGAAAGGTCTGACCTCGAGCTCCACTGTGTGAAAGTATTATCAATTATTGAGAGAAAACCAGATTACAGAACAGAATAAACTTTGGTCCTGTGTGGTATCGATATGAGTAGGTGTCCTCATTCTTCCCATGGAGAAGTCTTATTCTTCCTATGGATCAGCATACTCTGAGCTCCAGGCCAGCTGTTGGCTCTGATGCCAGGATATGAGCTGTATTTACCTGTGTCGAATAGGGGAATGTATCTATTTTCAAGAATCATTAGTGATACAGATAGCTGTGTAGTACTATTTAAATATTTGAGAATTGTTTTCTTCTGTGACAGGGCTGAAAGCATTTCTTTCTTCTTCCTTATAGTTTTTAGTTCTTTTTTCAAGTTATTTGTATTTATTGTAGGTCTTTTTGTAGTCCCTAGTCCACCAGGATCCACGGTTTCTTTTCCACTTATCCTCACTAAAGTGTTGTCGCAGCTCTCCACTGCGTTTTCCCCTGAGCTCTCTGATTTTTCTGCCTGCCTCAAAGCACTTTGACAGCGCACAGCCCATCCATTCATCCCAAGCCTGACGTACTGCTGATCCCTGCTTGTGCTGTTTCTATCCCTTCAGAAAGCACAACTCTCTTCCCTCAAATCCCCAATGATCCTTTTCTTTATACCCTGTCTCTACTGAGTTCCTTGACACAAGTGCTTTCATTTCCACAAACTCCCATAGCCACGACCCCTGTCTTACCCTTTAGCACCTCTCCTAGAGCTGGAAGATGGTGGCTGGTCTTAGGACATCTCTGCTCTTTTCCTGATTTCTGTGGTATCATTTGTTCACGGATTTGGTTAAGTTGCTTTCTTTTTCTGCCTGAGTCTTATAAAGCTGTCGAGTTGTACAGAGCTTGCATACAATTTATGAATGCTGTGTCTGCTTCCCTGCCAGTGGACATCATGCAACCCTTCACATGGACTGATCTCCACCCTAAAAGCCTTTTCCCCACTGCTCTCACAGGTGGGCTGTTCAGGACTGCACATTTGGGGTAGCTAGAAGCTTTTTTGATGTCTAGCCATCTCGCCAGCTCCCTGGTGCCTGTCTGAAGTTCCTGTATCTCTCCTGCCTCCATGGCAACATTTTCACGCTGTCATTGCAGCATTGCTTAGTTTTCATTTCGCTCAGCTAACCATGACAAGCTTTTTGAACGTCTGGTTTTCTGTTTCCCTGGTCATCCCTTTTCTGCGTTCACTATGGTCGGAGGTCTCTTTCCTGAAGATGTACAACGAGCGGTACATGCATCACTTCAGGCAGATCTTCCTAGAGATTTCTATTAAAATCATCTGTAGGGGAATAACTTTTCTGGTGTATAATTTGATTTTATTTACCTTCCTTGTAGTTAGTAACACTCCTGTGGCTGTCTAGAATAGCCAGTGTGCAAATAAATTATGAGTTTCCCAAATGATTAGTTTCCAAATTGCTGCGAAAATCCTGATTAATTCTTGGGGTATGTTTAGTAATTGTTTTAATCAAACCTGGAACCTGCACTTTAGGGAATCAGTAGAAAAGCAAAAGCTTTCCAGGCTTTATCAATTTCACCTCCTCCCAAAACACTGAGGCAGAATCCGGGCTTTTCTAAATATGAGAGAATCAGGAAGAAACGCCCCTCCCCGGAGAGAGATAAAGGTGAGCACTGGACCCGTGAGGGCATGGTAATGCCTGTAGGACTTTGGGGGGGGATGCTTTCTCCTGGACTAGGCTGAGTTAAGTTGCCTCTGCTGTTGCAGACACCCTGTTAATCTTGCTGCAGCTCAGTTCTCTTTCCCAAAAGGGTGATGCACAGTACACGTGAGAAGACTACAAGATAATTTGATGCTGTGATAATGTGAGCACACGGGGAAGTGGGAGACTTCCCTAAAGCATTAATTAAATGTTTTGATGAAATGCTTGCAAAATACTTCACAACGCTTCTTTAGATAGAAATTGCTGTAGGAATGTAAAGCATTGTTATAAAATTATTTCAGGTGATTGTATCTGCATCCTGTAGCAGTTGAAGTTCTAGCTACAGAAACAGGACTTGAATGACACCCAAGTCAATAAGATCTGCATTATAGATATAACTTGCTGCAGATGGGTGCATACAGAAAGAGACGGCTGAGACGCTTTCAGGACAGGCAACTGTCAATATTCTTTCTTAAGGATTATGCAATTTGTTCAATAACTTAATTTTTCAGATAGATCTGTGTTGAAGTACTTGCGCAGGAGCTGAAGCTTAATTAGTTTTTTCCGTTCCTCTCTACAGTGTTACTGGCATGAATACCCTCAATGCTCAAATTAATTTTTTCTAGTAGGGTGAACCTTTATCTAGTAGTTGTCCAGGCAATTCAGCATTACAGGTTAAAACTCAAGTAATTTTTCTTGCTGTGAAGTGACAGACACTGCAGAAAGATAGACAAAATGGTCCCTTTTTGGTAATCCTGTTTTCCATGTAAATCCAAACTAGGGAGGAGATTGTCTTAGATGAGAATAAATTGGGAAGAGCTCTCAGACTGTCTGTCTCTTGTCTGCTTTGCAAAAAAGAATCAGATTAATGAACGTAATCAGATTAAGGCTAAAGAAGGGAACATGTCTGGGGGGCATCAGAACTCGGCTGATACCAAAGAACTGTATGGAAAATCAACATTAAGGACCTAGCATTGCTCTATCATTTAATTTAATGGGAGCAAATAATGACTTTCAAAGAAGTCCTGAGTGCTGGCAAGAGGAGCATGGATTTCCAGAGGGCAAAAAGACTTGAGGGGGCTGGGAAGCGGCTCTGAGACCCGGCTTTAGGCAGGTGTTGCTTGGGGTGACTTGCAGAGTCCTTTGGCGCATTGGCTTGTGTAGGAAGGCAAGCAGCGTGGGGCCTTCTTAGACACAGGGTTTGATGCAGTTGAATCTACCTGAAACCATCTCTGCTATCAGCCTACTGTGTTTGGTATAGTAAAATGATGCCGAAGGGAAAGAAGATTATACACCGAAGAGGCAGAGACAGAGACAGAGATGGCTAGACTACAGAAAGACAAGAATGAGAGAGAATGACAAAAAGCAGGTATATCTGAAAAAGGAGGGGGAACATGGTAAAAACAGAATGAGAAAGAGGGGATAGAAGGGAAGATGATAGAGTGATATCAGGTCCTTAATGCTGATTTTCCATTGCCTCCAGCAAACTGGGAGCAGGGTGCACCATGCCAGTGCAGCAACGTACCACTGGTCTTTGTAGAAGAGGCATTCTAAGTTTTCTAAGAGAAAGTAAGTAAGTGGAAGTGTGAACATGAGAAAGAAAGGGAGAAAGTCAAGAACTTCCAGAGAACTCCCTTCTTAGGATATTTATAAATTCTATTCCCATGTGGCCTTTCTGGATCTAGTAAGCTATGAGTGCCTATTGCAGCTGTAGCCTTCCACCTGGGGCACGTAATGTCTCTACTCATCACCAATTTTCATGAATTTTTTTTTTGCATTTGATTGTCTTGGAAACATCTATGGCTCTGTAAAACATGGTTCACATCAGTTGTCAGGATCAGACAATGTTGCACAGACAGACACATGACTAGGTTGTTTTAAGCTTTATTTCCATATAAAACAAACCTAAAATTAGAGGGGCAGATGGTGGGGCCCCTGATTTTTTCCTGTTTTCTGTAATGTAATCAGCTGAACAGAGGTTTAGCATATCTGAAGTCAGTATTTTCTTTTGAGATGGGTGAGGCAGTTAAACGTGAACAAAAAAAACTGGGGGGAGCTAATGGGACATTAGCCCTGGTTGCCGTGAAATACTGGAAGAGAATGATGTGGGACATGGAAAAGTCTCGTTGCCTGTTGCAGTAGCAGGTCTTGCAGAGTCTGCACGCTCCCAGTGAGCTGATGCCACGCTCCCACGGGTTTGAATTGGAAAGGAGCAGGTGACTCCAGCGGCTCGCTGGTTCCCGGTTGATGCAGGAGTGTGCAGATCTAAGCAGATCCGTTGTCAGCTGCTCCTCTCTGGGAGGCTCCTGAAAAGTCGTGTGCGCACGTGTGAACTTTCTAGGCTTAATCTGCATTGTGAAGTGTGTGTGTGTGCGTGTAAGCTTTCCGCAAAGCTCTAGAGCATGTGTGTCAAGGGGGCGAGACCAGAAAAGCAGATAACCTGAACATGCCCCTCCTACTCGGGGATTAGAGATGCTCAGGGGAAAGCAGAGAGAAGCTGGGACACACCTCCCCGACTCACCGCCGGAGACGGCAGCAGCTTCTGCAGGTTCAATGGGCCTCTGCTCTCTGGTCAAATAAAACCCTGCAGCTCCATTTCCAGCAACCATCCCCTTCTTTCGGTTAAGCAGAGAGGAGGAGGATGGCCTATGCTGAGGAAGACAGGTAAGGTGCTGTGAAATAGGGGATGCACAGACATCCAAGCTGGAAGGGGCTGGCGAAATTGCATCGTTTTTCCTCGCTTTGTTTTCCTCTTCTTACTGGGCACTCAATAAATGTCAGGCAAGCACTGTTTGGAAGTAAACATCTTATTATTGAAGAGGAATCTGGCCATCTGCCTGTGTCAGGTGCTGGTATTATGAAATATGGCAACGAGCAGGTGACCTTGGGAGAGGTTATGGGCCAGAAGAGGCAAATGTCAAGGTATGGAGAGGCATACACTGCAAATACATATGGCAGTATGCCCCTATGCAACATAATGCTTTATCTGTTTATTGGGATATGTCTGCTTTTTACAAGGATTTGCTTTCAACCAACCTAGAAGCATAATGTGAGTGGGGTTTTTTTATGCCATAAAAGATCTGTCATCGGTGACAGTTGAGTGTTTTGCAACAGATGCACTTCTCCAGTGGATGACAGCAATCACAATAAAGGGGATTGCGTTTTCAGCTGATCCTGTGATTTAATCCAAAGCGATGCTACTGAGCACTATTATTAGGTGTGCATTGTTGGAGACGGAGTAGCTATAGGGGGCTTTGTGCTACATATATTAATTCAGGCTGTCAAAAAGCTTGCACAGACCCCAGGCTCATGCAGTTCCAGGCTAAACGTTGCATTTGGTGACCCACAGGTCAAACTCCCCCTCCGCTCCCGCTGAGCAGGTATCTTCTTTGTATTCAGAAACTATCTCTGCCTGCCAGTCCCCTTTGATGCTGCACATCCAGAAGATTTCTGAAAACGTAATATTGCAAGCAGTGCACTGCAGATTAATTTTGGCATCACTGGGGACAGCTCTGGCGTGCCCAAAGCCTTTGGGATGGAGAGGGCTCTGCAAGGCCCCTGCGTGCCTGCTGAAGCTCCTTTTGGGCAAGGACAGTTACCAGCACTAGAGTTTTACTTCTTTGGATAAGGAATATTTTAACGTCTTCTGTTTAGAAGGAAAAAAATTCCCTCAAATTCAGCACAGCTCAGTCAATCCCAATGTCTTAAGCAGGCATGGAATCAGATTCATCCCACACTCCTAAATTTTTTGGGAATATGTGAATAATATCCATTTCTTAATTTATTTTGCAAGGGTGTATGCACCTCTTTAAAAAAATACCAAAAAAAGAGGATTAGTAGTCAAGAGGAAGAGCAGATCCTAGTGACCTCGTTCTTTTCTCATGCCTGCCACAGGTACGTCAAAAGCTTGGTATTACATTTAAATTCTCTTGGTTTCTTCTAATATCTAAACAAGGATTACAGTTATTCAACAGAGAAATTGGCAGGGAATCATTCATTAATGTATGTAAAGCACTCTTAAACCTTTTCTCTGGGAGCAAGGGATAATACAGTCAGTCAAGCGTAGGCTTCATTAATGTCACTTCCGTAGCTTTTGCTTATTTCAGGAGCTCATGGTACACTTGAAAAATTCAACAATATGTTATGGTAAATAAACTCTTTCTCACTTCCAGACTTCTCCTTTGAAAAGTATTTCAGCTAAATGACTCTTTGTTGTCATTCATTAATATGGAAGTTATTTCTTCTCATTGGATTGCAGGTTTATGACATACTCGGGTATCTTTGACATCATAGTTTGGCTCTAGGAAGTTAAGTTTGGTGTGTCAGACATTGGACAGGAATTACAGCAGGAGCTGGGCAGCTAGGAGATGAAAAACCTCACAGAAGATAACCTGTGCAGTAACTACTTATCTTGTCAGTTAAAGAAAGAAAAAACGTAGATTTGAGGTCCTTTATTTGAATATCTGATACTCCAGTGAGAGGAACCAGTTGTACACTGACAATCAAATCCTGTTCATCAATGGCCTGATAAGACCCGGAGTGTAGAGCACCACCTTGAAAGCTTTTCTGTGTGTCCTCTAAGGCTGCAGACAGCAGAATCACGACATGACTGAGGTTTGCAGCTCTGGAAACCAGAGACTTGGTTAATAAAAAGAAACGTTCATGAAGCAGACTGTGACTGCTTATCAGCATCTCCAGTCAATTTTATATCACCTTCAACCTCGCAGTATCTGATTCTCTCACCCCTTAATAAGCAGATCAGCTTTCTGTAGAGAACCTGCTGCTCCTGCCTGTGTTGGTTCATTCTGAGACCCAGTCCTCTACCATATAGTCATTAATTTTACTCATCAATGGTAATGATTGAGTGGCCACCAAGAAATGCTATCAGTACTCTTGCTTTTGAAGAGAGTTTGCAATCAACCTTGATATTGACTTCCAGAAGATATCTGCATTGTCCTATTGGAAACAGGATTATGGGATTATTCTGATATTGATTGTGCTTCAAAACACAATTTAATGCGTCTGATTAATGCATCTGATGAATACTGGACTGTTAGGCCTAAAAATTGAAGTTCTCTCTCTTCCCATGAGACAGGTACACAACAGGCAATGTAATGCCAACCTCTGTCCCACCTTCTAGCAACGTGCAAATTTTTTGCCAAGCTATTTGAGCAGTCCCCCTCTTAAATCAGACACCATAAGCCCAGGAGCCCAAATTTTTCACTTCTGTTTTGACAGACTGGTGTCATTGGGCCCCTTGCCTAGGACTAGACTGCAGGTGTGACCCACTGCCCATGCTGTGGGAGAGAGGATGAATGAGATCTCCATGTTTAGCCTCTGTACTGAAACCACAAGGTATTGAGAAGGTGGATGTTTGAGATGTGTTACCAGCCCCAGAAGGAAGCACTGATGGGAGCTGATGGCACTCAACAGTTACGAAGATTGTGTTCTCCATCTCTGTAGATGATGCTTGCCCCACTGCAGAGGACAGTGTCTACTCCCTCATCAGCACAGCATCCCAGCCGTGCCCTCCAGGCGTCCTTGGACTTCCATCCTCTTATATTTCCCCATCACAGGTTGGACATCCCTGTGCATACCCATATAGGCTGCGATTTCTCAGCCTAACTGTGCTTTTGCATTCCTTCGGTAACTCAGGAGAGACCAGAGCCCATCAGAAGCAGGAGTGGTTATGCCTTGTGACATTTCTGTGATCTGGGTATCATTAGCCATTCTTCCACTGTAGAATGAGACTAGCAAAGAGGATTAAAATGATTTGCCTCTGGCCAGGACTAAAATATGAGATTAAAAGTGAAACATCTTCAATGTTTCACTTCAGGAAACTTCAGAAGCTCCTATTATTTTAGTCTTAATGAATTTTTTTTTCCTTGCAACTTTTCAGGACTTTTATCCTTTGAAGCTTGTTCCTTGGATGGGTCGGTAGCCTCACCGACCTGTTCTCCTTTTGCAGAAATAGCTACGAGGTGTGTAAGGAAACGGCGGATTGGTTACGCGCCCGTACCGTCCAGCGCCCAAAGACCGCCATCATCTGCGGGTCTGGACTGGGAGGCCTGGCCGATGCGTTGGATAACAAGACAGTCTTTCTGTATGAGGACATCCCTCATTTCCCACGGAGCACAGGTTAGCACAACCCGTCCATCGGCAGCCGGCAACAGCCTTGCAGTGGGATAACTCAAGTCAACGTGCACCACTTGGCGCTGGTGTGCAAAGCAGTCCCTCGGTGGTGAAATGTGTGTTCACAGTAAAAAAAACCCTACGTATTTCTGCGCTGTGGTATTTATTTAACTTTTAGCTCCTCATTTCGCAGCGCTTGGCCCCGCTGTAATGCAAAATCATCAACTGACAAATCCCTCTGAAGTCAAAGACCTCGAGACCTGTAACTGAAATAACACTCTCTTAATTTCCAGTTGCAGGGCACGTTGGCAGGTTGGTGTTTGGGGAGCTGAACGGACAGCCCTGCGTGTGTATGCAGGGACGCTTCCACTGCTATGAAGGATACTCTGTCAGCACGGTGAGTTCTCTGTAACAAAATCATTCACGTAGGGAGAGATACGCTGTAAAAGATGCAAAAGTGACAGCTTGTTTTGATATCCAGCTGCAGGAGGTCAGCTCCTGCGATGAACTTACATTGCTTTTGCAAGGAATCTTGCTTAGATTTTAGATTTCTCCCCAAAATCTCCCCAACCGAGAGGTTGTCAGCTTCTGCTAGGTGAAGCTGGTGCTGCGCAGCCACAGAAAGTGAGAAGCCGTGCTATACTTGCAGGGCAAAATAGTGTATCATACAAGGCAGATCAATTTACATGCTTTAACTCAGTTATTTTAATCATGATTTAAATCAGCAACTAGGAAACTTTGAGTGATGAGAATCTGTTTTAATCTTCTTTTGCATTTGTATAGCTTACAGCTTTTTTTCCCTAGAAAAAACTCGCTGGCTAGTGTAACTTGGTATACTCTCCCAGGTAATACATGGAAGTATGTGAATATCTGTATTTATATTACCTAACATGCATGTGTGTACATTCCTGTTAGAAAATACCAATAATATTCATTTACTCGCTGATAGTTATGTGTGTTCTTTTTTATTTGGATAGCTTTGATATTTTACTTGTGACTGAAGTCAGTTTGCTTTTGGATATAAACTGCAATACTTGGTACCACTCAACTTTTTATGGAACAAAACTGTTTTAAATGCACTTGATACAAAACTGGGTTTACCAAAACATGTTTGTCTATTAAAATCAACTCATTTCTTAAAGAAATGATGTCCATAGTTAGGAAATTTTCTGTTCACGGCTTTTTCAGCACTTTAGAGGTGGTAGATACCATCCCAATTCCTTCCTGACTCCTCAAAATCAAACTCTTTAAAAAATTTTTTGCTAGTTCCCAATTGTTCCTTAACTTTGGATAAGCAGGTCACTGAAGTGAACTAACTTGAATAAAATTAAGTGAATAAAATAATCTCTGTGGTTCTGTGAAAGGCATCATTGCTGTAAAAAGCTGGTTTATCAATTACACTCCAAGTCCATGTGCATAAGTAGTTACTTCAATCAGCACAGTGGTTTGATCTCTGCAAGACCTTGGCAGCGAGGAAAAATAATCTGCATATTCTTTGTACCGCATTTATTTGACCTTAGTGCAACTGTGGGAAATGCGGGCTTGAATTTTAATGGTACTCACTTCAAGATTAGTTTTTAACGTTTAAAAACATGAAAATTTTTCTATTTAAATTAGAGGAAAACTTAAAATGGGAGAAAAATTTGTTTTGTCTCCTTGTAGCCTCATATAAACCCTGCTCTGCATCATGTAAGCTGTCCACAAATTGCGATACTACAAGTGTAGCAGCAGTAGCTGTCTACGAACTGCGATACCCATTGCATATACACCTTTGGTTCTTGCAGGTCACCTTTCCCATCAGGGTCTTCTTTCTCCTGGGAGTGGAGATCCTGATTGTCACAAACGCTGCTGGGGGACTGAATCCCCACTTCCAAGTGGGGGACATCATGTTCATAAGAGATCACATCAGCATATTTGGCTTAGGAGGGCAGAATCCGCTGCGTGGACCAAACGATGAGAGGTGAGAAGGCATCAGCCCCATGTTACCAATTAATCCTTTCTTCCTCCAGCCAGGCTAGGACTGCCAGTTGCCCCTGCTGGCAAATATTTACTGAGAGGTAGAGTTTGGCTCCAGGTACCCACGAGGGAAAAGCTAAAGCAATAGCTGTGTGTGCTGTGCCACCTGCCCTGCTTTCCCCAAGCACCTTTCCTTGGTGCTTGCTTAGTCTTAGAAGCCTATAAGGATTTTATACACAGACCTCCAGGAGGTTTTGCTTTATAAAAGTAGGCTTCTGATCCTTCTCCTGACACGGCCAGCTGTACCGTCTGCTAAAGAGACCCGCTGCTGTCTCTTCTTGTCAGTCCCTCTCTCTGCTAGTTTCTCTTAATTGAGCAATCTGGTGAACTGCAGTGTCTCCAGCCTGCATTTATCAACAGCCGTTTCTGGCGTGATGGAACTGATATGACAGAGGCCAGGCAGTAAGTTGATAATGGAGCAAAAATAAAACCTCAACCACTCTTGCATCCAGGTTGTTAAACTGGAGTGTCTTCGTTAACATCACGTATTAACTGAAGGCATCGGTCTGTTGAGACGCAGTTGTCTTGGCAGCCTCGTGGGAGACCTCTAGGTCTAATGAGAGTGACCTGCTGCTGGTTGAGCTGGGAAATCAGGTTTCCTACACTAGGTGTGTAGCAGGATTCTTAACCTGTGGATGGTGCTCAGAGGAGCTTGTGCTTCCCCCCTGGACTGCAGCTGCCACCAGACATAGAGTTGCTCTGAGCAGGAGGATGGATTAAATGACCTCTTGAGGTCCCTTCCAACCTGAATTAATTTATGATCCTAAAACCCTTCCAAAGCACCACCAGACCAATAGGGTGGAAGGCAACCAGCAGCAGCAAGGTCATAGCACTGAGAGGAGACATGCCAGATGGGCCAATGTTTACAAGAGGAAGCCCTTTGGCTCTCAGATGTGGCTAAAAAAAGCGTGAGGACACATCCAGTGGAGACTCAGGCTGAGCAAGGGGGAGCACATCAGCTGTCAGGAAAGTCAAGATGGAAGCAGTAAAGGTCCAGGGCTGTCAGAGCCTTATGGCAGGAAAGAAAGAGGCTGGATTGTGATAAGGAGATAACAGTAGCAAAAATTATTTCCTAACCGAGCTGTCAGGAGAGAAGCCAGATGAAAGCCAGGTGTGTGAAGCCAGAGGACAAGCAGCGAAGGTGGTAAAGGAGGTGGTAGCTTATGAGCAAAGAGTGAGTTTAGATAACGAGATTGTTAAATTCATTGTTGGCTTGGTACCTTCATCTTGGAAAAAGGACATGTGTGCAGGGCGGGCACCTGGACTGTCCTGGGGTCTTCCCAAAAAGAAAGTTCTGGCTGAGAATAAGGTGGTCCGCCTGGCTTTCAGTTATAGTTAGTTCCTTCCTGATGTAACACCAGACCTGGCTCCTGCTTCCAGGGAAATCGGAAGGGTGCTAGCAACTACTTCAGGAGAAATAAACGCTGTTCTGTGATTCAAATGGCAAGAGGACAGTACCCATCTGAGGTGGAACATCTTTACATCTTCATAGGTATTGGAGTGGATTAGAGGAAAGAACGATCAAAAGCCCAGAAGCCACACGGAAGAGTGTTTAAAGCTCTCTGGACTTGCATAATGGCTCAGGAACAGGAGGAGAAATGCCAACTAAACAATAACTGCATCTGGACAACGTTCAAAGGCAGCGTAGCTGTCCCATTGCCTCCCAAGAGCAGCTTCCCGGTGAAGACTGCAGTGCTCTGGGAGGTGACTTTTGTACTGCTGACCAAGGCAGCAAAATGGGCAAAAGGTCTTTATGAATCAGCTTTCAAAGTATTGCAGAGCTTTAGCTGAGCAAACTCCTCCTGAAATCCAGTCCAGCTCAGCCACCAGGAAGGATTTATCTAAGCACAACAGAGTAAAACTAGAGGCAATGAAGTAATGCAGAAAGGGAATATACTGCAAGAATCTGAGGACTGAATGTATTAAATTAGAGATTGGCTTCTGCATTGCTGGCCATCCTTCAGGAAAGAGAAGCAATTTTCATGGTGATGAATACTTATTACCTTAGGCTAGATGGGAAAGTTTGGTTTTTATTTATATAATATTTTAGTGTTTATAAACATAAAATAAGCCACCTACTACCCTAAACATTCAGCTGGAAGAACATGTAAACAAGTAGGAGCTTTAATAGCCTAGACGAGGGACCCGGTCCACTTCTACTGAACTGAGTTGGTGAACATGGCTGGGGGTTTATTTTCCAGCTTTCCTCCCACCAGTCTTTGCCATCTGCTCCTGCTCTCCTTCAGTCAGTAGTAGGGTTTGCTCAGTCAGGAGCAGGACTGAGCTGTTCTCTTAAGACCCAAAGCAAGCAAGAGAGCCAGTCTTGAAGCACAGGATGAAGGCTGCCTAAAATACAGCCCTGGAGCTCCAACATATGCTACTCTCCCCATTTCCCTGCGAGGGAGGACACCTAGAATGGCATGCCGTTGCCTAAGTGTAGACGTCTAATACCATCTGACACTCTGCTCGGTATCCAGTCCCCATTCTCTGGGGCTGGCAAGTGCAATATAAGACCTACGGGATGCGTGCATGCTCTGGAGAGGCAGCTGAGGGGCAGGCAGAACCTACTGGGACGTCTCAGATGGGCAACTGGATTGCCCTTCTGTCCTAGAAGAGTCTCCAACCTTGTACTTGGTGTGATCTTGCTGTGCCAGGAACCAAATGCAGATCTGGATGTTCTTTCCTGGGATGTATTTTCTGACTAGCAAGCTTTGTTCTAAAGAAAGTCATTCCTTGAGGCCCTTCAAACTAGCCAGTAAAGGGGAAAGACTCAAATCTCATGTGATTTGTCCAGTGCATCCAACTCTGTTTCTCTTTCAAGCATGTGGGTGTTAGTGCGGTGACAGGGCATCCCTCGCTGTTGTGGTACAGGGCATCCCTCTTCACGAGCCTGGCTTAGTAGCTGCCTGCTGCCACGAGCCTTAAATGTAGCGACCGATGCTCCATCAGGCCCTGCTCAAACCCCCTCGCTGGGACAACCTTGGGACTCGGTGCCACAGGGAGCCTCTCCACAAGCTGTCGTGCAGGAGGAGCGAAGGGCAGCAACTGTCTGATGGACAATCTTTAAAAGCCACCATGGGCAGTTATTGGGGAGAGAGATAATTGACCATCAGCGCTCTCTGGAGACAGGAGTCCTTGGAAAGTCCATTCCCAAAGGGTTTGTGTGGTAGGAACGTGGTGCCAAACCTTCCAACAGCCGTGACCTCTATGTGCTGAAGGTCTCGGGCGATTAGATCCAGCAGGAATGTCATGATGGCAGAAGTATCTGATGATGAGGCTGGGATGAGAGATATTGCATCCGTGGCAGGTCTGCCCTTAACATTTCCCTTTCCTCCAAAGGGCGAGCATCACTGACCCAACGCGGGGAAGGTAGCACTAGCAATATCAGCGTGGCTCTGCCCTTTGCTGCTTTGCAGGTTTGGAGTGAGGTTTCCCTGCATGTCGGATGCGTATGAACAAGAGCTGCTCGGCCTGGCGATGGAGAGCGCCCAGGAGCTGGGCTTTCTAAGCTTCATCCGGGAAGGGGTGTACTGTCTGCTGGCCGGTCCCTGCTACGAAACCATCGCCGAGTGCCGCGTGCTGCAGGCGCTGGGAGCGGATGCTGTGGGTAAGCTGCCTGGGCGGGTAGGGTTGCTCGGGCACACGGATTAAACAGTTCATTCTGCTCAAGGCTGACTTTCTTCAGTCTTAAGTTTGCTGGGCCTGGAGAAATGAGCTCTGGGTGTTTCTGCTTAGTTCTGCGGTGGCTTAGCGCAGCTCCTAGGATGGATCTGCAGAGAGTCTGTGTGTTTATGGCTGCTCAGGACAGGGTTCCCAGCACAATGTTGTGTTTATTCCCAAACACAAATCTCCCATGCTCAGATGGCTTGACTTCAGCAGGACTAAGAGGGGCCCAATCAGAAATAAAGTCCTTTTTTCTATTATTTTTTTTAATTCTGACACTGTAAGGATTTTTACTGTGCCTCTTCCCTACAAAGCAGCTCTCCATAAGAGTCTAGGTTGGTTAGGGATGGTAATTACAGAAATCTTCCTAATTCATAGGAGGAGGGTAAGCGTTTTTATCCATATCATTCCTCCAGCTTGACCCCTGCGTCACTGAAGCAGCTCATGGAAGTCTGTTCATTAATATCTGCAGATTCATTGTGTGAGGAAAGGAGCTCAGCTTCCCCCAAAGCCATTTTTCTTTGCGATAGCTTTTTTAGCCGAGGAAGAGAAGCGCCAAATGACACAGCACATCAGTGCTTCTCTTAGCAAGGCTGCAAGCAGTCTGACACGTCTTGGGGAGAGAGACGTAGCGTGCAGGAATCAAATGCGCGTGGCTTATTGTGCTGAGCAGGTCTGTAAATGTAGTGCTACAACTATTACAGCTTTACAAGTATCGCAGCCTTTAACTATTACGTAGCTCAGAAATAGAGAGCTGTGGGGGAATGAGACAAGGACATGTGCTGAAGGTAGGATCGTGGTTTGCAGCCTTGGGGAGATCTTGTTTTGGGGAAATCCTGACTTACCCTGGTCCTTTCCTCTCCCCCCATAGGTATGAGCACTGTCCCAGAAGTAATTGTGGCCAGGCATTGTGGCCTCCGCGTCCTCGGGATCTCCCTCATCACCAACAAAGTGGTGATGAGCTACAGCAGTCAAGAGAAAGCCAACCACGAGGAAGTGCTGCGCGTCTCGGTGGTCCGGGCTGAAGCCCTGCAGAAACTGGTTACGCATCTCCTTGGCAAACTGGGGGAAAGCACAAACTCCCCGTGACCTCCAGCTATTTATCATTCACATCATAACGCGTGAACACTAGCAAGCGCTGGGGGAGAGCTGTCGGTGAGACCGTCCCCTTCTGCTGTCCTGATTTTGAATAGACCTTTTGATCTTTGTCCCTGTGCTTTAGCTGGTCAGGTGCAGAGGTTTGCTTTGAATTTTGCCAGAATAATCCCCTTGTTAGTAGCCAGTGAACAAAACAGCTTTCTGGCACCTAAACAGGGTCTGACCTCTGGCAGATTCCCAAATCCGTATGTCAGCAATGAGCCCCTTGGTACCGTGAGCTCCGGCTCCCCCTCATTCTGCCACAGAGCGTTTGTTTCTTGCCCGTGGTGCTGCCTCTCTCGGCACAGCACCCTCCTGCCCTGGGCCTCCGCTCCCCCGTCGCACTGAGCCCCTACGCCGTGAGCCGGGTTGAGAGGTGGCCGCGAGGTTTGGCGCCTGCCGGGGATGCTTGGGTAGGACCTGATCCGAAGCCGGTGGAAGTCTACAACAGGGTTCTGCGTTTTGGATGAGGACCTGGATATGTGAAACGGGCTAGGCTAAAGGTGAGATGTGTCTGGAACGAGCAACGCCGCAGAACAGGCAGATTGCAATTGCTTTTACGGCTTTGAAAACTACTGCATCCCCATGCACGGGGTTGGGTTCCCTTACACCCCCGAAGGCCTCACCAGAAAGCCCTCTCTTCGCTCGCTTCTCGGCTCTTCATGACCAGCTGCAGAGCTCAGTAGCTGTTTGCTGCAATGCAGCGTGTCCCCAACACCCCCTCACACCTCCCCGCTCTGTTTCCAGCCTTCAATCGCTAGTGCCCTATTTTACAGGGGGTGAACGTGAAGCTCAGGTACAAGGCACGACTCGTCCGTGCACGGTGTGAAAGTGGCCAAGCTGGAAAGGGGATCCAGGTCCAGCTCTGCCTGGCTTTGTTCATTCTGTTTCTGGATGTCTCTGAGATCAGCAGCTTGAACCGCTTGCGCTGGAGACTGGTTGCCTTTTGGTGTCCCAAGACAGAAAGATCAGTCTGACCCAGCGTTTCACCCCGGCTTTGCTCAGCTGCAGCCCCTGCAGCAGGCGTTGGAGCACCAATGGTTTGTGGAGTTTAGTGATGTGAAATTACAGTGGAAACTCTTTGAACAGGTATGATATTTTTCTGACTTTCCTGGTCCTCTTACATGAAGAAATTGAGCCTAGCAGTGAGTAAAGGACAAACGGGAGAAGCCACGGTGCTCTCTTTTACCAGCGTGCCGATGGTCTATCAAGGAAGTGTGACTATTCACCAGAATTATTCATTGTTCCCCAAAGGTCACGCTGAGCAGTGGATGCAGCTGGATGTGAAACAGTGACTGTAATTATTAGGTAACCTTTTCCCTTCATTTATCTTGCAGTTCTCTATAAAGCCCATCACTGTCATAGCTAAATGTTTTAGTTGACACAGTGGTCTGAACTGAAGACACCCAACTGGTCATGGAGCTGGTCATTAGCTGATCAGTTGTTTACCATTGATGCTCACTCTCTGTTACAGTCTTCAGCCTTCCGTGACATTCCTTCAGCTCTGGGGGCAAAAGGACATCGTGGCCTGGTGAGTTTTTTCCAGATGGGTATTTGCTTGAAGCCCTTCATGCTGCAATTCCTGGTGTCAACTGCAGAAGTTGCCACCAGCAGGAACAGAGTTGTGCTGTGCATGTTTTCCATGGAACGGTACCACTTCAGGCGTAGGAGAGATCTTGGGGTGGACACCCCATCCCCTTCTCTTCTCCTGGGCAGGGTTATCTGTGGTCAGTCCCGACAAACATCTGCCCAGCCTGGTCTGGAGGACTTCTGGAGGGAGAGGGTTAGTTGCCTGTGCTCTACTGGCCAAGTCACTTGTTCAGCAGCTCCTGGCACTTGGAGGACCCTCTGAGACAGCAGCTCTTTCCATTTGGTGGGTCTGACTGTCAAGACAGTCTTGGGATCAGCTCTGGTGGCAATATGCAAAGGCAGAGAGACTCCAGCTCCTCCTTCCACAAGGCTGTTGCCTTTTCAGGTCTAGCAGGAGGGAATTGCTCGTCAACGGTAGCAGCAAAAGCAGTGAAATATGAAAAGCAGCAGATGTGCAGAGCAAGAAGGAGCCACTTTTACCTGCTCTCTTTTCAGGCTTGTCCCAATATGAGCTTGTTGCAGGGCAGAGAGAGAGCAGATCATTTCCCCTGCCTAGAAAATGGTGCTTCACATTCATCTAATTAATACTTGGTAAATACAAAGTCTCTCAAGTGCGAGTGGAAGACAGCTGTGCAGCTAGCTGTAGCTAGAGAGCAGCTGGAGTAGCTAAGGCTGGGATTTCAGCAGACTCTGTTAATTAATCAGAGTCAGGCTGGACTGGAATGTGAAGGGAAGCATCCAAAAATCCTGCTGCTGTGCTGGTACTTCGCTCCCAGCCACACTGGAGGCAGAGCGTGAGACCCAGACCGTGCACTTGTAGCTGAATACAACTTAAATACAAATTAAAATTTAATCTGAAAATCACTGTGCAACTAAATCTTTGGCAAATTATGTCTGTTTTTTAAAAAAATATTTTCTAAAGAGCATTTGAGCCCTCTAGCAGTTGGGGACTCTTCTTTCTGCTGTCCAAGGTTGACTTGGATGGCTCAAACTCTGCATGAACGTCCTTATTTTTGTCCCTGTAAATGACAATAGGGGAAAGTGCCTTGGGTGCTTTGGAAGGGATCTTACTCATGCTTTGGGAGAGAGGGGGAATATAATTAATGAGTGGATTCATCTGGTTTTGGAGCTACTTGTTAATCCTTTTTTTTTTCTTTTTCTGCTGATGTGTTTCAAAAGGCTGCAATGCAATGATGCAAGTGGGGGAAAATGTGTGGGGAAGAATCAGGGAGGAAATAAAACCTGCTGTGATCCTGAAAACAGTGTGTTTTGTTTGCTGCGCCAGTACCACCAGTTAGAAAGGAAGGAGTCGCTTAGCTGTACCCCCTGCATCCCCCCCCGGGGCTGGAGGACAGAGCACCGGGGCCCAAAGCTCAGGATCATCGGGACCAACATTTGACTAGAACTTTGCACGGCTATTTCTTACTGATCCCAGTGGACTGAGGAACTCTCAAAGGAGAAAAATACCAAGAACCAAAGGACCTCACCTAACTTTTGAGCAGCTGAAAGCTCTGAGGGGCTGCAGTGGTGTTGGTGCAGCAAGGCGTCTGCACCAGAAGCAGGACATGGTGAGATGCAGCTCACCAGACCTCCTGTGGGACATGCCACTTCGGCATGCTTCTGTTGCTGAATCCTGTGCCTTTTCTTGTCCTGTGCCTTTTATTTTGTACTCTTAGTGCTTTCTGATAATGTCCACGGCTGAAATGAGTAGATCGTAACACAGTCTTGGCTTCTTTTCACTCCTGTACTCTATGCTGCTTATCTGCTTCTGAAATTTAGGCTTTTATGGTCATAATGATAAGCTGGAAGATGTATGAAAAGCTAAAAAAAAAAACAACCCTAGCAAGTAGAAAAAGAGAATCCCTTTTTCAGTGTGGGTGAGGAATGAGCTCGGGTGCTGCCTGGGAAGTGAATCCCACCAGCACAGGCGGTCCCGGGGCACCCACGGGAGACCCGCGTTAGTGCGGGGCAGAGCTGGCACAGCCCCTCCTTCCCTCTTACAGCTTCTGTGAGCCCCTGGCCCATCCTTTGGGCCAGCCCTTTCCTTTTCCTTCAGGTCATGGGGTCCTGCTACCTCCCGTCCCCTGGAGAAGACGGAGATGTTATATTGATGCCCTCGTGTGTGATTCACACAAAAGTGTGATGTCAAGAGGAGAAATCTCTGATACAACCCTTGGCTGGACCATATCGTGAGTTTTTAAGTAGAGATCTCTGCTGTTATCTGAGAAACAACCCTGGAACCTCTCCAAAAAAGTCTGATTGTGTGATCCATTCCTTCTCCTTTGCAAGGCTCCGTTTCTCAGACTTCTTTTTTACGTGAGATTCACTGTTTGCTCTTTTCTACATAAAAGTAAATCAAAAAACTTCTAAAAAAATGTGCTATCTGTCTCAGCTCAGCAGCTGAACATACACTTTGCCTTCAAGTTATCAAAACTCCCTTAGACATTTCTCTTTATTGAAAACCTGCAGTTGAATTAAGGGGTTTCTGCTGTGGTGGGGTTATTTTTTCCCAAAAGCTTTAGGTTTTCACTGCAAGGATTTCATACGCTAGAATGAATTAAACTCTTCCCTGCCCGGCTGCGTATGCGGAGCAAGAGGGAGCGATGCGGTGCGGGTCACGGCAGTTGGCTGAGCTCGGTTCGTTGCTGAATTAAAGCCTGACTCTGTAAGGGCTGGTCTGTTATTTCCAAGATCTCACGGCACTTTCAGAGAGGACTTGGTTTAAGAGCCGGAAGACTGGTGAAGGCTGGAGAGGACCATCCAGCCTTTTCTCCTGCAGAGGGGACATCCTCTCCTGCCCTGCCCGTGCTGGGAGATGGCTTCAAATAGAAGAACAACCACCACTTGCTTTCCTCACCCAAAGCTTCACAGCCTGCCCTCTAAAACTCTTTTTCGCAATCTTAGCAAACCCCTTCCTGGAGCAATGAGCCCTTCTTGCCCCACCGGCTGCTTCGCAGAGGAAGCCTTTCCCCAGGGATGGAGGGGAGCGGGTTCAGGGCACTGCCAGAGCCCAGATTTTGTTCCCAGGTGCTAACTTGGACCAACCTTGGGTCTTCATCAGCCGAGAGGTGGGTGTCCTGCAGCAGTGGGACAGTGCTGGGCTGTTGACCCAGAGCCATCCCCGCCGTGGGCTGGGGCTCCGCTCCCCACGGAGCGGATGATGGACCGGTGCTGGGGGCTGATGTTCCCTGTGCCCCTTCTCCCCCTGGCCTGGGGACACATCCCTAAACCCAGCCCTGCAGAGGCAGCGGGTGTCCACTCTCAGCCCCCAGGAAAACTTTGAGCTGGAGGGAGGGGGACAGAAAAGCAGTGGGTTCTGCTGGGGAAAATTGTGCTCCGATCATGGGAAAAGGAAGCTTTTTTTGGGACTCATCTCCATGCCAGACCCTGGGAAATGTCAACTGAATACCTAGGACACCCTTCAGTGTCTCTGTGTGTGCTTGAAGGCTGTGTCGTGCAGCAGGGAGGAGGCCATCCCGCGGCTCCGCATCCCAGCATGGCTCTCCTCTCGGGATGCTGGCGCAGCATCTCCCTTCCCTGCCCCAGCTTCCCACGGCGTGAAAGCCAGGCTTGGGGCCGCCTCCATCCCACTGAGCTCCTCCAAGCCTGCTCCCCCTGCGATTCGGGGGGGAGCACCTCGCACCCCCTTTTCTCCCAGCCAAGAGACATAGACAAGAGGCACAGCACCCGGCAGGATGCACAGCATCCCTGGTAGCTCCCCGCAGCTGCCTGCCGCCGATTACGTCCCCGCTGCCGATTACGTCCCCGCTCTGCGCACGTCTGAACTTTCCTGCCTTCTTCTCATCTTTAATTAAGCACTTCTACCGGCCGAGCCTTCTCGCTGGATCTGAATTATATTTTTTTTTTCCCCCGTAGCCATGGCAACACTTCCCCTGGGCAGGCTGCTCTGGAGCCGGTGACAAACCCCACACGTAGCTGTTTGTTTGGGCCTGGAAATTTCCCTGTCGTTTGGGAAAACTTGGGAAAAGAAAATCCCCCGATGAGCGGGCGGGAAAGGGAGCGGGGTGAGAAGCGTCGCCGTTTGGGGTGAGCGTCGCTCCCATCCCTCCGAGGAGACCCCCTCCAGCAGGGATGGTAAAGCCTTGATCCGAGAGTTCCTTGGTTTTTCCTCCAAAAGACGGGCACAGTGTCCGGGTTTTGTGTCCTTGCCCAGCCACGGGTCACGGGTGACGACCCTGCTGCGGCCATCGCGTGGTCCCGCGGTGGCGGTGGCACTAGGGCTGCCCCCGTCCTGCTCCTCCAGCAAATCACGAGCCGTGAGGCCGCCGTGGGGAGCCCGGTGAGGCAGGGGGGCAGCGACAAGGCGCACAGACATGGTGACACGGGGCAGGGATGCGGTGACAGGGGTAAGGCTGGGTGACGTGGATGAGGGCTGGGTGACACGGGCAGGGCTGGCTGGCACAGGAAGGATGCAGGGACTCGGGGAAGGGATGGAGTGACAGGCAGGAGGACGTGGCAGGCCAGGGCAGGGTGACAAGGCAGGGCTGGGTGTCAGGACAGGGGTAGGTGACATTAGGCAGGGCAGGTGACATAGGACAGGGGTAGGTGGCATGGGGCAGGGGTAGGTGACACGGGGCAGGGGTAGATGGTGACATTAGGCAGGGCAGGTGACATGGAGCAGGGGTAGGTGATGGGGCAGAGCTAGGTGACATGGGACAGAGATAGGTGACATTGGGCAGGGGTAGGTGATGGGGTGGGGGCAGGTGACATTGGCCAGGGCAGGTGACATTGGCCAGGGCAGGTGACATGGGGCAGGGGTAAGTGATGGGGCAGGGGTAGATGACATCGAACAGGGTAGGTGACAAGGCAGGGACAAGTGGCAGGGCACGGGCTGTTCCCCCACGGTGCCCAGTGCTGCCCCCGCCGGTCCCGGTGTGGCGATGTCCCGGTGTCCCCGTGTCCCGGTCTCCCGCTGCCCGCCCCCGTGCCGGTGCCGGTGTCGGGGTGTCCCAGTGTCCGGCTGTCCCGGTGTGGGGGTGTCCCGGTGTCGGGGTGTCACGGTGTCCAGCTGTCCCGGTGTCGGGGTGTCCTGGTGTCCGGCTGTCCCGGTGTGGGGGTGTCCCAGTGTCCGGCTGTCCCGGTGTCCGGCTGTCCCGNGGGCGGCGGCGGCAGCGGCGGCGGCGGCGGCAGCGGGAGATGGCCGGCCCGCAGCAGGCCCCGCACCTCCACCTGGCCGAGCTCACCGCCTCCCAGTTCCTCGACGTCTGGCGACACTTCGACGCGGACGGTCAGTCCCGGGGCGCGGGGGACCCGCCGCTACCCCAAAACTCGGCGGGGAGGGCACCGGGCTGAGCACCCCCGGGAGCGCGGGGCGGGGGGACGATGGAGAGCCCCCGGGATGACGGGGAGCCCCGCGGATGTCGGGGAGCCCTCGGAGCGCAGCCCCGTCGGGGGGGAGCTCCGGCACCGGGGAGACGGTCAATCCCCCAGGACCTCCCCGTCGGGAAAGGACGGGGACCCCCAGCCCCGGACCCCGCCAGGAGCCCCCCGCCCGGGGGACGTTGAGCCCGGGGTGCCCCGGGTCTCCTTTGCACGTCCCCCCGGGTGCTGGGTCCCCCCGGAGCTGGGGTTCGCTCGGGGCTGGTGTCACCTCTGGGTGCTGGCTGGCGGGTCCTGCCCTTTCCGGGGTGCCCCCTCCCAGGAAACCCTTGCCCCCCTCTGCCCCCGCCATCCCCCCAGCCCCATCCTTGGCACTTGGGTTGCCGGGAGGTGTGGGGGACAGTGTGGCCACCAGCCTGGCCCCAGGGCCACCCCCTTGCCCTGGCGGCGGGGGGTGACAGAGGGGGTGTCCCTTGCCTGGAGCGGGGTGAGGAATGGCCCCCCCATGGCTGGAGCGCTCGGTCCCTCCCCGCCTGCTCCCCAGCCCCGCAAAACCTCTCCCCGGGGATGCTGTGGCAGCAGCCGTGTCCCCAACGGGGACGTTGCCTCCCCACGGAGTCACAGCTGGGCGTGCCACCCCTGGTCCCCATCGCTGCCAGCCCCAAAAAAGAGGGGGGGAGTGCAAAAAGCAGCATCGTTTTGGTGGGAAAATAGTTTATTTCAGCACCGAGATGCGGTGAAGGAGGCTCAGCCCGCTGGGGAGAGCCGCCCAAGGGAAAGCGCTTGCCCTTCCCCGGGTCCCCCGTCCCTGGGGGGAGATTTGGGGACCAAAACCCTCCCGGGAACTGCGTCACGCAGCATCCCCGGCTGCGCTGCTGGAGCCGGAGCTCAGCCCGCGCTGGGTGCCCTCCCGGCCGCACCGTCGGGGCCCCTCCTGCAGCCCCCGGAGCGCCGGGGACACGGGCACAACTGTCACGGCTGGAGCTGGCGCTGGAGCAGCCGGGGGTTGGTGGGGCGGTCGTACCCCAGTGGGAGTGGGCAGCTGTGGGCGTCCAGCTGCCTTCTTGCGGCACATCCCGCTGCGCCCTTGGATGTGCTCCGTCATCTCCAAAACAGAGGGGCAGGCAAGGATCCAGCGTGGCCCGCGGCCCCCGGGCAGGGCTGCGGCACGGCGGGTGCCCAGGAGAGAAGGGACTCAGGCGGCGGGGGAGATGGTGGCCTTGACGAGGACGATGCTCCACCACACCCGGTGGGAGCTCCAACAGCCCTGGCCGCTTCCCTCCGCCGCTGGGCGCGGGGCGATGGAGGCACCCGGGGTTCGTCCCCCTGCGGACGGGGCTGTCTCGCCTGAGCTCTTCCCTGCGCTTAAACCCCCCCGATGGGGCTTTTACCTGTTTCCTCATGTCCCGGAGATGTCCCCTTGGGTGACTTTGATGTCCTCGCTTTGCCACCCACGGCTGTCCTGTGCTGGGAGGCTCCGGGGACGCTGGTGCAGCCGCACGGACCGGCCATGGCTCTCCGGAGGGGATATTCCGTGCCGCTCCGCACGCCGCCGCTCTGCGGACACGGATCAGACCTGTCCAAGCTGCTGCTTGGGGGAAGCCAAGCTACCAACCAGGGCTTTTCTTGGCGTAATTCTTTCTCCCGGCTCAAAACTCTTGCTGATTTTTTTTTTTTTTTTCCCAACTGAATCCAAAGAAGCTTGGGGGTCTCCCGCACCCGCAAAAACAAAGCCCCTGGGAAAGCCAAGCCCCTCACACTGGCACCCCAACACCACCCAAGCCCCTCGTCCCCTCCCGGGAGGGATGCTGCTCATCTGTCGGGACGTGGCCGTCAGTAGGAAGGTGCCCTGGGACTTCCCCAGGCGCTTCCAGCCGGGATGCGGATGGGTTATTCCCAGCCTCCGCGTTGTAGCGGGCAGGAGATGCTGCCGGGGAGCCCGCGGGAGAGGATGCCGGAGGCGGCACAGAGCAGGGCACCGCGGTCCAAGCCTCCGGAGGATGCAATGGGGAGGGGTTTTTGGGGGGATGCCCACGAGGAAAAGCCCTGGCTATCCCTCGGTCAGGCACTTCAAAGGGCAGCATCCCCCAGCTGTGCCCAGATGTTGGGGGGGGGCAGGATTTCTGGCAGCACTGCAGAGCCGGTGTCCTTGCTGCGGTCCCCTGGCCGTGGCATGACCCTGCTGCGTTGGGGCGCACCGGTCACCCCCTCAAAGTCACCGAGGGCACTGCCCTCAGCAGGGACGCATGGTCGGGTCCTAACCGAGCATCCCACGGGCAGGGAAGGGCTGTGGACACCCCCCGTTCCATAGGAACCACATCTCGGCACAGCTATCGGCAGCGAGGGATGGGGGGTACATGGGACAGGGACCTTTCTGAGCCCCCGGCCACCTCGGAGACGGGCCCTGGGCTCCCTGCCCTGGGGGCTGACCCCATCCCCGGGGCTGATCCTGCACCCGGGGGGTGATGCTGTGCCAGGCGCTTGGTGTCTGCTCCCCGTTTGACCTCGCTGGCCCCCTCCCCGAGAGGAGACCGTCCTGCTTGGGGGTGCTCGAGAAGGAGAGGTTTAATTAAACCACCCGGTTAAAGCGTCAGATGCAGAAAATGCTGCAAACACTGGGATGGGGACAAAGCCCCCGGCGCCCTACAAGCGGGTGCAGGGGACAAGCCGGGGGCTACACCCCTGCCGGGCTACAACACGGGGGGCTCCGGCTCTCTGCAAATTCAGGCGTCACCGGGTTTGTATAATGCTTGGCATCGCCGGCGTTTCTTTGCTGCTGCAGTCGCCTCGGAGCCGTGTCCCCGTGCGGAGGGGGACAAGCACCACGTCCCCCGGGAGCATCCCTCCCTCCCCTCCGGGGCCACACCAGGGGATCTTACTGCATTTTTTTTTTTCCTTCCCTAGGAAATGGCTACATCGAAGGCAAAGAGCTGGAAAACTTCTTCCAGGAGCTGGAAAGCGCAAGGAAGGGGGCGGGTGTGGTAAGGGCCTCTCCTGGATTTACTCCCTCCGTTCCCTCCTGCCCAAGGGTTCAGGCTCAGGTCAGCCCCCCTCTCCTTTGGGAATGGCACTGAGGAGCGGGACCGGGCACCTCCGGGAGGGAAGGGGGGAACACCAGCACGGCGAGGGGTTAAACACTCCCGTCCCCTCTCCTTGGGGCAGGACGCCAAGAACGACAACTTGGGCGACAAGATGAAGGAGTTCATGCACAAGTACGACAAAAACGCGGACGGCAAAATTGAGATGGCGGAGGTGAGCGGTGCTGGCACTGCGGACCCCTGGGATGCTCGCGGTCCTCCCTGGGATGCTCGCGGTCCTCCCCGGGATACTCACGGTCCCCCCGATGCTCCCGTTCCCCGCAGCTGGCCCAGATCCTGCCCACGGAGGAGAATTTCCTGCTGTGTTTCCGCCAGCACGTGGGCTCCAGCTCGGAGTTCATGGAGGTGAGTGGGGTGGGCTGTGCCGGGGCTCCCTGCGGGATTCAGTGCTTGGTCCCACCACGGAGAAACGGTCGGGAGCTGGCATTGCCCAAACTCCCCTGGTCTCCCCCAAACTCTTGGCTTTAACTCAGCATCGGGAGGCGGGATGGGGCATCCCAGTTTGGATGGTGCTGGTTTGGGGGGAAAAGCAGGAGTGTGATGAGTTCTCCCAGTCCTCAGCGCTCCTCGGGCACCTCTCAGGGCAGCCGGGCACCTCGTCCCGGTCTCCAGACGAGGTGAGCTGCGGGAGCTGGCGATGTTTCCGTAAATCCCCGTGCCGGGGTGGTCAGTCCTCAGTGCCCGAGGGATGCGCTGAAGCGGACAACGCTGCTGGATGTGGCTCTGGGCCACCCCAAAACCTCGCCGGGCCCGGGCCCGGGGTGAATCCCATCCGCAGGGCGGGAGGGGAATTGCCGATGGGGACCGACACGCGGCTGGGGGTGGAGGGGGATGCGCAGCATCCCGAGGCGGGGAGAGCTTGTGCTTGGAAAACGAAGCCGAGGTGGAGGCGATGGCTGGAAAAGGAGCGCCCCGTGGCACGAGGAGGGGGAAGTGGAGGCTATAGTTTAATTGGGGGATGGAATTAAATATTAAAGCCTTCACGCTGGAGAGATGATAATAGC
Source organism: Pelecanoides urinatrix (assembly GCA_013400755.1). NCBI lineage: Eukaryota > Metazoa > Chordata > Aves > Procellariiformes > Procellariidae > Pelecanoides > Pelecanoides urinatrix. The sequence continues at coordinate 222,946 of VZTQ01006680.1, forward strand.
GCTGGAATTCTTGGCATGGGGGTAAACAAAAGGAGGGCTTCGAGAGTATCCAGCCCCCAGAGAGAGCTCGTGGCATGAGTGAGGCCACCACGAGCCCAGACTGGAGCCGTGAGATGACTCCGTCTCTGCTAGGGTGGCGGGGGATGCTGCGGGCAGGGGGTTACGGGGGTGCCCTCATGTTGGTGGGGTGCAAGCCCACGCTAACGCTCGCGGCGGTGGCTGCTTCGCAGGCTTGGCGGAGGTACGACACGGACCGCAGCGGCTACATCGAAGCCAACGAGCTCAAGGTGGGCTGCGGGCACGGGGCGGGCTGGGACGGGGGACAGCCGGGGCCGGGGACAGCCAGCAAAGCCCTCTCCTTCCAGGGCTTCTTGTCGGACCTGCTGAAGAAGGCGAACCGGCCCTACGACGAGCCCAAGCTGCAGGAGTACACGCAGACCATCGTAAGTGGGAGCCCCGGGCTCTCCCCGGGCAGGGCAGGGGTCTCGCCACCCCACGGCGGGTGGGAGGGAGGGAGGAGGAGGCGAGGGGTGACCGGGCACTGCTTCTGTCCCGGCAGCTGCGGATGTTCGACATGAACGGCGACGGGAAGCTGGGCCTCTCGGAGATGTCCCGGTAAGGTCACGGGCGGAGAGAAGGACGCGGTGGGGAGGGAAAGACACCCTGAAACACTCGTGTCTAGGAAGAGTCCGCTCCAGCTTCCGAGGAAAACAGTTTTCCTCTTTAATTTGTTCAGGTTTCTGAGCAAAAAAGTTATTTTGGGTTAAAAAAGTGTCTTTTTCCTGAAGCTGCTTCCCGCTCATCCCTGCCCTTCTTCTTTTTCAGACTTTTGCCTGTGCAGGAAAACTTCCTTCTGAAGTTTCAGGTAAAATAAAAATAATCAGTAAAACCGTCCCTGTTCCCCGCTTGCGCCTCCGTCCCCTCCCTCACGCCCCGCTGTCCCTTGCCGCTGCCCAGGGGATGAAGCTGTCCTCCGAGGAGTTCAACGCCATCTTCACCTTCTACGACAAGGTAGGGAAACCGCCCCGAAGAAATATAACCCAGAAAAAAAAAAAAAAAAAAGAAGAAAACCAAACGCCAAAACGCTGTGTTTTCAGTTGGCTCAATGCCCCGCTCTGCTTCGGGGTGCGAGTGATTTGGGGTGACTCTGATTTGAGTCCCCATCCCTGGAGGGATTTAAAAGACGCGTAGATGAGGCGCTGGTTTAGTGGGGAGGGGGGGGGGGGGTTGATGGTTGGACTGGAGGATCTTAGAGGTCTTTTCCAACCTGAATGATTCTGTGGTTCTGTCAGCGCTGGGTTTAGCCCTGGCTGTGCTGGGTTAAGGGCTGGGGGGGCCACCCCCTCCCCGCACCCATACCCAGGGTGGGCTTACGGGGCTCGTGTCCTTCTCCGCCACCGATGTTATCCAGGACGGGAGCGGCTTCATCGACGAGAACGAGCTGGATGCGCTTTTGAAAGATCTGTCCGAGAAGAATAAAAAAGTAAGCGGGGGGACAGAACCTGGGGGGGGCCCCCCAGATCCCCCCCCCACCCCTGCGCCNAAATCGGACCCCACTGGGGATGTGGGGGCTGGGGGGGGGGGGGGGAGCTGGAGCTTTTCGGAAAGGAATATGGGGAGGGGGAGGTTGGAAAATCCCTGAGTGGGAGAGCACGCTTCCCAGTAGCTCCCAGTTACCCCTCCCAGAGCCTGGCACAGCCACAGTGTATACACACACACCCCCCCCCAGTTTAGGAAACCCGTCTCGGTGTCGCGGTGCTGCCTTCCCACCCAGTAGGGGGGGGCATCTCAGCCCAGTACAGCTCAGTACAGCCCAGTACGGTGCAGTGCACTCCAGTATGGCCATGTACAGCCCAGTACAAGCCTGTACAGCCCAGTATGGCCCAGTACAAGCCTATATAGCCTAGTATGATGCAGTACAGTCCTTTGTGGTGCAGTGCGGTCCTATATGGCCATGTGCAGCCCAGTATGGCCCAGTACAAGCCTATATAGCCCAGTATGGCCCAGTACAGTCCTGTACAGCCCATATGGTGCGCTACTGTCCTGTATGGTGCAGTGCAGTCCTATGTGGCCATGTACAGGCCCATACAAGCCTGTACAGCCCAGTATGGCCCAGTACAACCCTATACAGCCCAGTACAGTCCTGTATGGCTCAGTATGGTGCGGTACAGTCCTGAATGGTGCAGTGCAGTCCTATATGACCATGTACAGTGCCATACAACCCTGTACAGCCCAGTATGGCCCAGTGCAGCGCAGTATGGTACAGTACAGTCCTGTACAGCCGAGTACAGTGCAGTACAGCCCAGTATGGTGCACTACAGTCTCGTACAGCCCAGTATGGTGCAGTACAGTCCTGTATGGCCCAGTACAGTCCTGTACAGCCCAGTATGGCCCTGTACAGCCCAGTAGAATCATAGAATCACTCAGGTTGGAAAAGACCTCTAAGATCATCAAGTCCAACCAGTATGGCCTAGTACAACCCTATACAGGCCAGTATGGTGCAGTACAGTCCTGTATGGCCCAGTATGGCTCAGTACAGCCCAGTGCAGCCCTGTTCAGCCCAGTATGGTGCCATGCAGTTCTATATGGCCATGTACAGCCCTGTACAGTCCTGTATGGACCAGTACAGTCCTGTTCAGCCCAGTATGGCCCAATACAGCCCAATACAGCTCCATATGGCCCAGTAGAGCCCTGTACAGCCCAGTATGGCTCAGTATAGCCCAGTATGGTGCAATGCAGTCCTATATGGCCAAATACAGCTCCAAACAGCCCAGTATGGCCCAGTACAGCTCTGTATGGCTCCATATGGCCCAGTACAGCCCTGTGCAGCCCAGTACAGTGCCGTACAGTCCTGTATGGCTCAGTACAGCCCAGTGTGGCCCAATACCACCCTGTACAGCTTGTATGGCCCCATATGGTGCTGTACAGTCCTATACGGTTAAGCACAGCCCAGTACAGCCCTGTATGGCTCTGTACAGCCCAGTATGGTGCATTACAGTCCTGCATGGCCCAGTAGAGCCCAGTGTGGCCAAATACTGCCCTGTACAGACCTGTATGGTGCTACACAGTCCCATATAGCTAAGCACAGCCCAGCCCAGCGCCGTACAGCCTAGCGTGGTGCAGTACAGTCCTCTGTGCCCCAGTATGGCCCAGTACAGCTCCGTCCGGCCCATCGCGTCCCAGTCGAGCCCTCCATCTCCCAGTACAGCCCAGTGCAGCCCAGTCGAGCCATTCAGACCCCAGTACAGCCCAGTACAGCGCAGGACCGGGCGGGCGGCGCGGCTGCAGCGAGCCCTCCCGGCCGCCAGGGGGCGCGGGGCGGCGGGGGGCGGCGCATGCGCGCGGCGGGGGGCGGGGCGCGGGGCCGGCGGCCGCGGTGTGAGGTGTCCACGCGCCAGCCCGCTCGCCGCCGCCATGGCTCTCCTGCACACTCGCCGGCTCCTCGCCGCCCCGCGCCTCGCCGCCGCCGTCACCCGCGCCAGGTGAGGGCTGAGGGGCGGCTCAGTCCCCGGAGCCGCCCTCCGGTGCCGGCGGAGGGTCTTTCCCGCCGTCGAGAGCCGGGCCCGGTGCCGGGCGCTCCTGTGAGGCGAGGCGAGGCGAGGTAGGGGGGGTGGGCGGCGCGGGGAGGAATCGTGTCCCTCCGTGGAGCCTGTAGGCGCCGCCGGTGACGTCGCGGTGGGGGAGAGAGTTGCCGGGGGGACGGCGCGCGGATTGGCTGGGGTACGCGGCGAGTCGGGGGGCGCGCGCTGCCTCCTCGCTCTCTGATTGGCTGCGGCCGGGCCCGGCGCCCCCTGCCTGCCCTTGAGGGCGCGCGGGTACGCGGCGGGGCGGTGCGCCGGGGCTGGGGGGACCCTGTGCACCGAGAAATGGGGCCGGGGGGACCCTGTGCCCCGTGCGGTGGGGCCGGGGTGCTGATGGTGGTGGCCTGCAGCGGGGCCGGGGGGATCCTGTGCGGCGAGAAACGGGCCTGGGGCAGGAGGGGCCCCAGGTGCTGTGAAACGGGGCTGGGGTGCTGCTGCCGGTGCGCACTGTGCAGTGCGGCCAGGGGGACCCCCCTGGACCGTGAAATGGGGCTGGGGTCCTGCTGCCTGGCGCGCAGCACGTCGTGGGAGCAAAGGGTCCCCACGCACCGTGAAACGGGGCTGGGGAGGCGCTGCCAGCGTGCGGTGCCGCCTGCGCTGGAGCCTTCAGGGGTGCAGAGCCGGGTGGGAGCGAGGGGGTTTCTGCGAGGACCGGTTCTATGCCGGCGGCTCTGGACTCCGCTGTCTCTGAAGCCAGCAGAGGGGTGGATGGAAGGATACGGGGTGCAGCTGGAGCCCTGCGAAGAGCCCAGAACGGCTCCACAAAGTACAGCTGACCTGGGAGCATCACCGTGACCAGGTGGCCGAGCAGCAGAGCGTGCAGAGGGACCTGGGTAAGGCCTTGGTGCTCTCCAGAGCCCTTTGACTCCTGGCCCACGCTGGCTTAGGGAGATTTAAGGAGCAGCTCCCAGCCCTTATCAGCGCAGGAAAGCAGTGGGTTTTTATTTTGCCATTCCAGCAGATAAAGAAGGCTGTTAGATACTGATTAACCCTGTTCTGTCCAGCATGGCCGCTCGCTGCCTTGTGAGACGAATGCTCCCAGCCCCTGCTTCTTCTGAGGCAGCCTTGTGGCTCTCCTCAGCAGGTCCGGAGGAGCAGGTATCTAGAAGTTGTGTTTTCTGCCCTTGGACTGTAGCAGGCCTGTGAAAGGTGTGCAAGCCCACTGGCAATAGCTTTGCTTTTCTCAAGCTTGTTATACAGCAAACTATAAATTACCAAATTGAATTGAGGTCACCTAAAAGAGACGCAGACCGTCCCTTTTATGGGTAAAGAGCCTTTGTGCACAGCCCCTGGTTGCTCTCGAAGAGTGGCTCGTTACCCCACGATAGGGGATGCCAAGCAGTGATTAGCAGTCTTCTCTTTCCTTATCTTCAGCAACTTCATTGCAGAGCTGTTAGAGTTGCTCCGCGTCAGGAATGGTCTTTCTGAAATCAGGGCTGAGGTGAAGAGATACGAAACAGTTAAAATGGCTCCCTTGACACACAAATGCTAATTAAGGTGATAACTCAGTCTGCTGCTCTGATGGATCATCAGACAGCTATTTTAAATGCTTTTCTTGGTGGGAAGCTTACCGCAGCTGACTGGGACAATGAATTTTTAGGCTTGAAAGGACTGTAGTAGCCAGAGCAGCCCGTTGGCATTGTTCTTGTGGAAATATTTGCTTTAGCTGTGGTATCCAGCCAGCATCACCTCTGGCCCATCCGCTCTGCTCCGGCTTGCAGAACTGCTGTAGGGGCTTTGGCAGAGGTTTTGAAATCCAGTATCTGACGTTGGCTGTACCTCAGGGAGCGTGGATTGGCCTCTTCACAATGGAAACCTTCACTGGACTAGTGAACGCTTGCTTACCTGCAGGAAAACTTGCTTTCTGGGCTTGGCTTGAGTCCATGAGCACGCTCTTAGGTCTCTGCAGCTCGGGCCATGCGTTCCGCATACATTTTTAAAGGGTGTTGCTGGTTTACTCATTTTCCTACCTTCTCTCTGTCCCATCTGTCACACTGTGCTTGCATTAAACTGGCTCGGAAGACCAGCCTGGCTGAAGAGTACGGAGACTTACTTGAATATCGGTCTGCTCAGCATCAAAACTCTAACTCAGGCCGCCTGTGTTCAAGTCCCGTAGCTGGAAACGTGCTTTCTTTGGCTTACATCGTGTATCCCTCAGGTACTTCAACCCCAGGTTAAACTTACCTTCGTTTAGTTTTCCGCACTGAAATACCTCCAGCCTGGCAGAGGAGGTGTGCAGTTTATAACTTCGACCTTTATTCAAGACCAATGGTCTTTTAATTGCTCGAAATAAAATATAACGCAATGCAGAGACAACCACGTTACGGTGACGTGGTGTAGCGGTGTGTTAGGACTTGTGGCCTCGGATCCCTAGTAGATCACTTTTCCCAAACCCCTGTCTAGAAAGCTTTGCCTCTGTGATCTCTTGGGTATCCTGATGGGTTTGGACAATTCAGCCCGGACTTTTTCCTCCTGTCTCCCTGCGAGCTCACCTCCCTGGAAACAGCAGAGGAGTCTTTCTTTGGCCTTCACCCCAAAACCTTCAGGCTGAGAACAGGAAAATCAGTCCTAAACCTACCCTTCGCTGCCTTAAGCCGATAGAAGGACCGGCTCAGAACAAAAGTAGTTAACAACTCTCCGGCGTGCTGCAGCTTCAGTAAATGCCCGCAGGATCAGTGTTAATTGCAGCAATAGTGTGTTAGAGCTCAGTGACCTGCTTAAGTCTTTGCAGGATCGGGACCTAAATACCCCAAACTGTGTGAGCCGCTTGGTGAATAGTCCAGCAGAAGGAAGGTGCCGTCACCGTCTCCAAAGCAGCAGCTCTTTAAAATAGATGGCCGGGCTCCTGCAGCCCCCGATACCAAAATAACCTGAGACCAGGTAAACCGCAGAGGGACACGCTCCTGTGCAGGGTGCGTTTTTCTCTTCCTCCGCCTCTCCACTGCCGGAAAGGCGTCGGGAGAGGTTTTCCAAAGCAGCGTTGCGTGTTGCCTGAACCTGCGGTAGGTTTTTGCCCCGACAGCCCCCTCGGTGCGTCCTGCTCAGGTCGCTCCCTCCCCGCTGGCTGCAGCCCCTGTCCCTCTCTGCAGGGTGTGTGTTGCTGGCATGACTGACTCATGCTCCTTTCTAAGTTGATCCTGTACTTAACCAGAGAGGTAATTAACGCTTGTTAGTGGTCTAGAAAATGCTAAGCACATCTTCCATTTTTAAACTACCTGAGGTGGCTCTGCCTCATACGTGTTTGCTGCCCTTTTTTCCACAGAGCCTGTCAAGAGGAGAAACAGAGGCTTTTTATTCGGAAATACTGTGCTGATGGGAAGAGCAGTTAAGTCTGAAGAGGCGAATGATGTTTGGGGCTCCGTGAGAAGCAATCTACATAGCCATGCTAATGCAAAGTATGTTTATGTAGAGAGTAAAATGGGTCTAAATGGACCCAAAACAGGGACAGAGTGGAGGGGGAAGATGATTTTGTGAGTTCTGCGGATCACTAGCGTTAGAACTTCCTTAACCCGCCTGCCCTGCTGCCCTCAGATGTGCTGTACCTGTCACCGCAGCAGAGGGTGGCTCCAGGCTGCCTGCATTCCCTGGGGCAAACCCCAGCCCCGGGACAACATTCCCGTGATGGGAAAGCTTGTTATCCTCAAGTGAGGCAGCCTTCCCCGGGCGGCAAACCTTTGTAAAGCTGATACCTGGCAGCATTAGCGGTGGGAGCTGTCTCACTCTGTGTTTTGCCTTTAGCAATCAAGACTGAACCCTGCCCCAGAGGAGACAAACCCAGTCTACCTTGTGCCGCAGGCTTTGTCCCCCACTGAGCTCGGGGGTCTGGGTAGGCGCCTGCACGATGCTGTGAGTCAGGATGCTCAGAGCTGCGTGGAGTCGTCGTCTTTAGTACTCCTGTCTTCGGGAGGGGGCTGTTACAGCCGCAGCCCTCCATCAGGCAGGTTAAAAACCACCACAGCTCTTCTCTTGCACTGTGTACAAGCCTGCAGAGCCTGGACGTGGGACTGGGCAGAGGCTGTGGCCAAAGGGAAAATAACGGTTTCTTTTTATAGCATGGTCTAGTCTGCCCTTGACATTAAGAGAGCTTCTCCATCTTCAGGATGTCTTGCCAACAGGGCAGAGGCAAGTGGTTTGTAGAGCGGCTGCTGGGGAGTGGGAGGCAAAGCTCCTCCTGTCGCAGGGAGGTTTTGTGCTTGACAGCAAGGGAAGGGGCCTTCACATCGGAGCTTGTCACTTGTCACACTGGGAAGAAAGCGTCCTCTGCGATTTCCAGGAAAACAGCATTTGGCTACGACATCCCTCTTGAAGCGAGGCAGAGCTTGTAGGGCAGGGAAGGGAAATATCTTCGTTAAGTCAGCCAACATTGCAGGAAAAGCAGATTAGTTTTCACACACAAGAGCGCTTCCAGGAGTTTGGAAGAGGCTCCGTTTTCGTGCTTCATGCAGTTGCCTGGGTCTGGCCGAGGTTCCCTGGGGGGGACTAACCTATGCGATCCCGCCCGTAGGCTGTGAAGAGGTGGCACTTGGCCAGAGCATGAGAGTTTAAGGCTTGTTTCCTGGGGCCTTTCTGGTGTCGGCACATGAGCCAAGCAGGGCCATTTCTACGCATTGATGACTTAGAGGGGGTCAGTTATCTCGGTGAACTGAGGCTCTGTGCCCATTCTGCAATGTAAAATGCAGTGCATAAAGGAGTTGGGTTTTTTTCCCCTTGGATAATTCTCTTACCACTGCTTGTACCTTTTCCGGTGGTTTAAAGACAGGATTTCCCTTGATGTTTTCTCTCTGGCCATGTTGGTGCATGTCCCTGCCCAGTTCTCCAGCCTAATTCTTAGCTTCTTTTTTTTCCCTTCAGCTCATGGTGGTCCCATGTGGAGATGGGTCCCCCCGACCCCATCCTGGGGGTGACAGAAGCTTTCAAGCGCGACACCAACTCCAAGAAGATGAACCTGGGTGTGGGGGCGTACCGGGATGACAACGGGAAGCCGTACGTCCTGAACTGTGTTCGCAAGGTGAGCCTGGTGCTGCTGCGGGGCAGGGACCTGGGGGGTCAGGGAGGGCGAAGGCCTCTGGGCAAGGTTTGCCCGTTGGTCCGTAGAATAAGCTTTGTCTCTACGAGAGCAGGACAGCGTTCCTGAATGTCTTCCTTAGCAGGACTAATGCTTTTGAGACACAACAGAGAAGGTTGTTAAGTAGTAGGGGATAAAACGGGGAATACGTCTCCTATTCCCATGCAGGTAAATCTAATTTGTTGCGGACTTCCACAAGCCCTCCAACCCAGCTGTCCTCTGAACTTCAAGGTGTTTCTTGAATAGGCTGGTGTTCTCTGGGCCAGCCCACATGGGAGGAAAGAGCTGACATTGTCCCCTTGATGGATTAGTCTTAGAAATTCTGCTGAGCCGTTGTTACCAGTTTTTCCATAAGCCAGTCTAAAACTCCAGCCCAGGGAGCTGGATGCGGACACTGCCCTTGAGGGGATTACGGAGCCTTTCAGGGCTGTAAGTGTAGAAATAGGTCGTGAAATAGCTGGCAGCTGACACACATATTGACTGGCTGGTCTCCGTGGCGGAGGGAGGATGCGTTGCCCATGTTTCTCATCAGTGTGGGGTTTAAAGCCATCCCTTGCCCTCGCTCTCCCCGTGTCACGTATTGCAGCTGGGTCACAACTGGGGAGCCTGTGTGGTGTCGCAGGAACGGTTTCCTGGTGGTACGTGAATGCTGCCAGGGTCTGTCCCGCCACTCTGGGAGCACGGATGGGGTTCCCAGAGCGCTCCAGATGTCTCCGTCACTGCACTTCTCCCGAGCATGGCTCCTTGTCTGCTGTTCTTGCTGCCACCCTCTTACCCTGTGTTAGGTAAGGACTTGGACTGGTTTCTGGTGCAGGATCTGCTTGAAGGAAGTAGAGATTAGCAAAGCTGGGGGGAGCCATGTTTAAAGGTTGGGCGAGCTAGCTTTCAGACAGGCTGCTTTCAAAATCGGCTGGGGTTTCTGGAGTATGGTTTTTTAACCTGCTCCATCTCCTTCAATAACACTCCCAGCATGACGAGGCCCTACAAAGGGCTTGCTATCCGACCTGGGTTTGGGATGCCTTTTGGTAACAGTCAAGTCTTGTCTTCCTGCAGGACAATTCCTGCTTGGGCAAAGAAACGTGTGTCCCTGTGCAGCCGCGCTGACTTGTAACGGACTTGAGGGCTCTGGTGGCCGGTGGGCACCTCGCCCTGCGGTAAAAGCTGAGCGTCACCTGGAACGTTTACTGCTGCCCTGGCTTTGAATGAGCCCTGATCTCTGAAGGGAAACTCCTCTAAACCAACCTTTGCCCCTCTTAAGCAAGCGAATGTGAAGAGAAGTGCCCTTGAGCTGTCCACCATCCTCTCCACGGTGATGCCTTCTTTGCTGAATGTGTGTCCTCCTTCCCAGGCGGAGGCCGTGATAGCATCCAAGAAGATGGACAAGGAGTACTTGCCCATCGGGGGACTGGCGGATTTCGCCCGGGCATCCGCAGAACTGGCCCTGGGTGAAAACAGTGAGGCTTTCAAGAGCGGCCGGGTAAGGAGGGAGCTGGGGAGCAGGGGGTGGGCAGCACTGTCTGATGCACGGTTGGTACGTGGGTGCCCAGCAAAAGTGGAAGGGCTGGCAGGTACTCATGCCTCTGAGTTGCAAGCTGGCCAGACCCAAGGATAACGGCTTCCTGTGAAGGCTGGGGTGAAATAGCCCTTCCCGAGGAGGAGATTTGACCTTGCCAGGGGTCCCAACTCCCTGCCCTGCGACTGCAGTTGCTGACCCATGGGGTTCCCTCCAGCTGCACGTCCCCGTTTGAGCGAGCTGTCGCAGAGGAGTGCTTCTGCCAATGCTGACGCAGAGACTGGGCTTTCCCTGCGTACCGTGGCTGCTCAGACTTGTATTTGTTTCCTCCCTTGCAGTTTGTCACTGTGCAGGGTATTTCTGGGACTGGATCTCTGCGAATTGGAGCCAATTTTTTGGTGAGTCCCTGGCTGATGGGGGAAGGAAAGGTCATCTTTTGACCGGAACTGAATCTTTGGGGTTTTCTAACTGCTTGAATCTTTTCAACCTGTTTGAACACTCTGCCTTTCTCTTGATCAGCAACGGTTTTTCAAGTCTAGCCGTGATGTGTATCTACCCAAACCATCCTGGGGCAATCACACACCCATTTTCCGTGACGCTGGCCTGCAACTTCAGGCTTACCGCTACTACGACCCCAAGACATGCAGCCTTGACTTCTCTGGAGCCATGGATGACATTTCTGTGAGTTGCCTTTCCTGCCTGGAAGCAGGGAGGTGATGTGGGGAGATGGGTGATCATCTTGCTTTAGCCAAATATCATAGAATCATAGAACAGTTTGGGTGGGAAGGGACCTTTAAAGGTCATCTGGTCCAACCCCCTGCCTTGGGCAGGGACATCTCCAACTAGATCAGGTTGCTCAGAGCCCCGTCCAACCTGACCTGGAATGTTCCCAGGGATGGGGCATCGACCACCTCTCTGGGCAACCTGGGCTAGTGTCTCACCACCCTCATCATAAAACATTCCTTCTCTATATCTAGTCTGAATCTACCTTCTTTTAGTTTAAAACCATTCACCCTTGTTCTATCACAACAGGCCCTGCTAAAAAGTCTGTCCCCATCTTTCTTATAAGCCCCCTCTAAGTATTGAAAGGCTGCAATAAAGTCTTCCCGGAGCCTTCTCTTCTCCAGGCTGAACAACCCCAACTTTCTCAGCCTTTCCTCGTAGGAGATGTGTTCTATCCCCCTGATCATTTTTGAATATGATGCCTGAAGGCACCAAATGAAGGCTAGAAGCCTTGCAGAGCTTGTCTAAGCTGTCCAGGGCAAGAGTCCCACCCCAGCTGCTGAGGAGAGCGCTCAGATGTCATTAATAATTTACTCTGTAACATCTTCCCCAGAAAATTCCAGAGAAGAGCATCATCCTTTTGCATGCTTGTGCTCACAACCCCACTGGAGTGGATCCGCGGCAGGAACAATGGAAGGAGATGGCTGCTATGGTGAAGGTGAGCAGGAGAGTGTCCCAGGGGTACTGTGCTGTTCCTGGGAAAACCACATCTCCGGGCTTTCATGGGCGGTATCTGGTCTTCACTGCGCTGAAGGTTACTCCCTTCCCTGAAGCCAGGATGGGTGCCATGTTCCTGTACTGAAGACAGGGGCCAGACAAGTGCACCCCTAACGCTTCTAGCTGACCGTCAGACTTTCTGCAGGCACCTTCCCAGGAAGCTGGGGTAGGGGGACCCGAAAGGAGAGCAGCAGGGTTGAAAGAGTGAGCTGAGATAGCTGGAGAGGGTCTCCCAGTGCTGGTGTGTTAAAAATCCTGGAAGATCTTTCACATGCCTGGTGTCTCCTCACAAGTTTCAGCTAGAAACAGATAGGGCTGGGTTCTTCCCTCATCCTTCTCCTCTTCCTCCCTGCTGCTCCCCCAAGCTGTAGCCAGTGAAATTTGACTTGAGGATGCCCGGCCTTAGTAGCGTTCTGAGAATTGGTAGATATCAAAGTGGCCTCTGGGGCCTACAGATGGCTGCGGGTCTCCTGACCGAGGGGCAGTGCGGCTGGCCTAGAGGCATTGGAAGGGCTGGCACCTGCCCAGCGTGTTCCCAGGTGGTTTTCCTGGAAACTGATAATACAGGAGACACTGAAATGGAATAATTTATTGCTGCTGAATCCAGTTCTGCCTTCAGGGCCAGACTGCACATCCCATAAATGCACTGGGAGGGTCCTGATCCGCTGTTTGGATGTGTGGTGGGTAGCTGTGGTTTTGGGGCTGCCTTCCCTGTTGCAAACAAAGGGGAATGGCTCTACTTCTGGAGCAGCACAGTTGCAGTTGAGCAGTCCGCTGCCTGTGTGGCTCTTTTCAGCCTGCTGCCCTGCTCCCCGGGGGAGTGTTCAGCTCCTGTGAGACTCTCTCCCCTCTGTTGGCAGAAACGGAACCTCCTCGTGTACTTTGACATGGCCTACCAGGGCTTTGCCAGCGGGGACATCAACCGGGATGCCTGGGCTGTGCGGTATTTCATCGAGCAGGGCATCAACGTCATCTTGTCACAGTCCTACGCCAAGAACATGGGGCTGTACGGTGAGTAGGGCAGGTGGTGCGGAGGCGGTTTCATCCAGGCTGCTGGAGGGACCCCGCTGCCGCCGGGGTTTAGCAGCCGGTGTCTTTGTGCTGCCTGCGTTCATCCAGCAGGAGATAACCCGCTGGGGGATGGTGGAGAACCTTCTAGAGAACAGAAAGCTGTGTGGCATCGGGTACCCGGCCCTGGGTATCCAAGGACCTGATTGCCCCTCTTTCAGGAGAGCGTGCGGGTGCCTTCACGGTGATCTGCAGTGACGCAGAGGAAGCCAAGAGGGTCGAATCACAGCTGAAGATCCTCATCCGCCCCATGTACTCCAACCCACCCCTGAACGGAGCCCGCATCGCCTCCATCATCCTGAACACCCCTGACCTTCGGAAGGAGTGGTAAGAGGGAACCCCTAATGCTCACGACAGCGAGATGTGAGGTCTCTCTGTGGCAGCCCTGTGCTGTGCTCACTGCCCGCTGCTGTCACGGGCAGCTCATAGCTTCGGGGGTACAGTCAGAACCACGTGCCACCTCTTTCCTCTGGAGAAATCCCTGCTCGTGTCCTGGCATCAGCTGGTATCGGTCCAGCCTGACACAAACAGGTTTCCCTTGTGTTACCAAGGCAGAAAACGCTGTAAAGGAGGAGATAAAGCTCCCCTAGGATTGAGCTGCCTGTCCAAGAAGTGGAAAAGACTGACTGAGGCGCTGTAGCCACGTAGTATGTCTCACACAGGGGAAGTGGAACGTAAGCCCCCTGGTAATAAGACCCAGGAATGTAACCCTTGTGCCCTAAGCCTGCTTCCTGGCGTCAGCCTGAGCTGCTCTCCCGGCCCCTGGGTGTCGAGTCCCTGCCGGCAGCTGGCCCGGCAGAACAAAGGCTGGCTGTGTGTTGTGGCCTCGCTGGGAGCTGTGTTCCTTTGGCAGGCTGACGCTTGTGCCTGACCCAGGGCCCGGCAGAGACGTCTCCTAGCTGTGCTCCCTGGAGCAGGGATGTCTGCCTGTGCTGGGAGGTACCCCCGCACTCTCCATTTATCTGCAGATACTATTTTATCTGCATTTGGGCAGTGCTGCCATGAGGCTTCCTACTCGCCTGTGGCTTTCGGAACTGAGAGATGCCGATACTCTGGTAGTAGTGTCCACCAGCTATGGAATAAATAAATAGCCATCACCTTCAGGTACCAGGAGAAAGAAGCAGCTCCCCAGCGGGAGCTACACGTTCACGCTCTCTGGTTTCTGCTCATCTGCAGTGCCCCATGTTTGAGGGGTGTGAGGCCCTTCCAGGTGGAGAAGGTTGATTCCCAGTAGTTGGCGGGGGCGGGCAGTGTTGGTGCATCCCAGCCCTGCTCTGAGCGGTTCCTGCGTTGGCTTCTCAGGCTCGTGGAGGTGAAGAGCATGGCCGACCGGATCATCAGCATGCGGACTCAGCTGGTGTCCAACCTCAAGAAAGAGGGATCCTCCCACAACTGGCAGCACATCACTGACCAGATCGGCATGTTCTGCTTCACGGGGCTGAAGCCTGAGCAGGTAAACACAGTTCCTGTGGTCTCAAGGTGTCATTTGTGGTCCTTGTCAGTAAGAACTTGACTGCAGGTGCCAGAATGAGCCCTCGTGGGCAGTTCTTCCTCCAGGAGGAACATCCTCCAAGCCTGCAGGACTGGAGCATCATGGGGACCCATGTCTTGCTCTGCTCCCTGCTGCCCTTGCAGAGGTTGAAAGCAGACGTAACCTGCTTATCTGTCAAAGGAAGCGGTCACTTGGTGCTGCTCTGAGGTGACCTTCCAGGTCAGCTCCAGCGAGGTGACCCTCCTGGCCGAACACCCGCAGTTTGTGTGTTGCCCGAGAACCGAGCAGCATCTCTCTTGGTTTACAGGGACACTGCTGGCTCTGCGGGTAGTGGGATGCCATGTCTGCTGGCTCTCAGTTCGCTTTCAGTTCTGGCAAGCTGGGTAAATTTGCACTCTGCTAAGAGAGCAGAGGTTGGCCTGCGGTTTGAACTCTGCTCTTTCACCCCAGGTGGAGCGGCTGATCAAGGAGTTCTCCATCTATATGACGAAGGACGGACGAATCTCTGTGGCGGGAGTTACATCGGGCAATGTAGGTTACCTGGCTCATGCCATCCATCAAGTCACAAAGTAAAGACAAAGGTGTGCTGGAGCTGGTGGCCTTCCCTTCTCCACCGGTCGAAGATGGGGAGGGAAAGGAAACAAGCAGAATACTTCCAACCACAGCACTTGACGCCGCTGCTGAATGTATCTTGTAGATGAGTTGTTGTAGAAGCCTAGTCAAAACCACCCTGCGTTGTGGAGCAGGGACATTGTTGCTGGCTCCCGCTCGTCACAGCCGTTCTCCCCTGCTGTCCATCCTTTGTCCATCAGCCCCAGCACCCATCTACACTGGAGGAAGCAAATGCTTAGCACTGCCATCCTGCCGGCGTGGGCACCAAAGGCTTCCCCACGCTCGTTTCTCCGCAAGGAGGCTTTGTGAGGCTGTTGGCCGCTGGCCCAAGCGGCAGCGGGCGAGGAGCTGGGTGGGCTGAGCGGGAGGGCTGCTCAGGTGTGCCCCTGCCACCTCAGCCGGTCCCTGCTGCCAGCAGGCTCCATCCTCCTCATCCTCCCAGCCCAGGGCTGGGCAGCACCAAAGCTGCCCTCCCACAACCAGCTCTGCGGACTTTTCACTGCTAAAATCCGCTCCATCGTTGGCTTCGCTCTTTCCATCTGGGAATCTCCTTTCAGGTGTAATTCATGGTGGCATTGGTGTGTGGGAGGGAACCACGTCCCTCCTCGAAACCTGCCTGGTTCTCCTGACTGCACTCCCGTGCCCTGAGGCGAAACAATTTCTCGCCCCCTGCAATAAGAACCTCCTCTGAAAACTGCTCTCTCCTGGTCTCTGCCTCTCCCCGTCCCCCCAGCAGCCCTCCCTGCGAAGCAGAGTCTCTGTATGTGTCCCAAAGCCATGAGAGGTGGCCCCCCTCACGCAGGGGTGCGGGGTGTCCCTCATCTGCTCTGTTCAGCCAGAATTCTGGCCACTTCAGAAAAGAGGAGGGAAAGATCCCAAGGGAAGTCTGAGAGCTGACGACTCAAAAAGCATTCTGTCCTTTTACACTGAGTGTTCCTGAGGCTCCAGTGACTCACTGGACTCTGATTTTTAATCCAAATAAACTGGCACATGGCTGTGCCGAGCTGGGGACTTCCTCCTGTCCTCGTGCAGCTGGATCCTGCCCCTTCCGTGCACCCAATATTCCCTGTCGGGCTCCTGCCAGCGCAGGGGTTCTTGTCTGGCCAGCGAAACCCTAATCTCCCGAGAATCCCATGTAGAGAGAGGGCAGTTCCCACCCGTGTGCCCCAAGAGCACTGGGGGGGTGGGCTGAGGCTGCCCCAGGTGGGAGTCGCTGTCACGGAGCTGATGTTGAAGCCTACGGGGTTGAACGTAGGTGTCGCTGGGGAGAGCCGTGAGTTCCCAAAGGCCATCTACTCTGAGCACGACGGAGTTTCTCCTTGCAGCAAGCAAAGCTGCCTAACCTGGAGGGGTTACCTCTGAGTCTGCGTGAGCTTTCTCCACCCGCTGGTACCTTTCCCCCTGGCAGCCGTACCAGGACATTTTAGCAGAGCGGTCCTCAGTTCCCACTCCTGCCCGGAGCAGCCGTGTTCTCCTGGGAGCCGGGACGGGCCTGTCACCGTGCAGAAGAGGAGCTGCTTGCGCAGGCCGAGGAGGACTGGAGCCTGCGGCTGCTCCCCGACAGACGGTTTGCGCTTCAACAGCGATGGTTGTTTACATGGCCCCGTGCCCGCAGCCGCTGCATGCTCCCGTTTGTGCAATAAACCGCTTTCCCAGCTGCTGCCGCCGCCGTGGGTGCTGCCCCGTGGGTCCTCCGGTTCTGCGCGGCTCCGGAGCTGCCTCCTCCTGCCTCTCCCGGTTGCAGAGAGCCCCTTTGCCTCGCGTCAGGCCTTTCTGCTGCCCGTTCTCTTAGAATAAAAGTAGCGCCGGAGCACAGCCCTGCCTTCTCTCCCGGTCCTTGCCCGCGGGTTCCGCGGCGGAGCGGTGGGGATGGGTTTCCCGAAGGGGGAGCCCCTCGCCGCCGCTCCCCGCCGGGGATGGGCATCGCTTCCCGGCCGAGGTGCGGGCGGGCCGGGGGCGGACTACAACCCCCGGCGTGCAGCGGGCAGGGCGGTGCCGGCGCTGCGCCGCCGCCGAGCCCAGCCGGGGCCGGGGCCGAGCGGAGCGGGCTCCCGCCGCCCNCCCGCTGGGGCCGCCTCGCCTCCCCGAGGGCATCCCCTGACGCCGCGGGGTGACGGCCGCCAGCAGCGGGCCTTGCTTCTCCTGCAGTGGGGCGGGCGTGGGGCGCGCCGGGGCCCACGCGGGGCCGTGGGTCTGTCGAGTCACTCTCGGAGAGGCGTCTGCTTTGAGGGTATCTGGTTGTCAGCGGCACGGTGGCTTTGCCTGGGGTGAAAGGACGGCCGGGCGCCCTGCGGCATCCTCCTCCGGCCATGGGGGAGAAGGATCGACCCCTTCCTCGTCCGGGCCAAAGCGGACCCACGGCCTGGGGACCTGCGAGCGGTCCCCTCTGCGCCCCTACCCCCGGGGAGGGGGCTGCCTTTCTTCTTCCCCTGCGCAGACCTGCGGGGTTCTTCCCCGGAAACCTTTGAAGAGGATTTGTAGCACGGGCGTGGGGTTTAAATACCTAGAAGGAAAGGGTGAGCTGGTCAGGAAGCGCCCCTGGAGATGTCGTCTAGGAAAAAACAGAGATTTCCCTTGGAAAGAGATTTCCCTTGGCTGCGTAGGTCCCTGCGAAGCCCTGCCAGGTTGTGAGGGTTGATCTCCTTCAGCTCGGCGAGGCTCCGGGATGAGATCTGGGCTGTCCAGCCCCCGAGGGCTGCGGACCTGGAGGCGCCAGGTCTTCAGGTCCAAAAGCTTCTGAGACACCTCGTGCTGGTGGTCACCCTGGGGGTGCGTTGGGAGCGGCCGGTCCTGCTTTTCCTGGTGACAGGGTGTTTCTGCTGCGTGCGCGGGTCGTTGCCGTTGAGCCCAGCCTTGACCTTTACCCGGGAGCACGTGCAGGGCGGCTCTTGCAGAGCTTGCAGGAATTGGGGTTGGAAATCAGGAAGCGAGCCGTGACGCTGGGTCTCGTGCCCACAGAAAGGCGAGTCCTGCCGTGAGGCTGCAGCTCCCCAGCCCTGCGGCCAGGGCTCAGTCCCCGTCCGACGGCAGCCGTGTCCTCACCCTGGACTCGGGGGACGAGAGGTGAGTTCTCCTGCCGTATCTCTGCTGGTGTGAGGACACCTGCGTGCTGAGACCCAGGCAACTCATTTCCTCTGTGCCCCCATCTGATGCCCAGGTTGGCCCTTGTTAACGTAACTTAATTAACACTTACCATGTCCTTCTTCATCCCCTTCTAGGAGCAGAGAAGTGCCTGACCCCTGCGCTGCCGCGGTCCCAGCCTGCCCGCGCGCTGCCCTCCCTGCCTGATGGAGCCAGCGCTGGCAGAGGACCCTCCTCGAGGCGGCCGGCTGAGCCCGGAGCAGGAGCGCTAGTGGGACGTGGACAGTGGCGTGTGCCGCTCTAGGAGGGACGATGGCTCAGGGCACCGGGAGCATCAACAGCGACTACAAGGACTGGGAGTGGAGCGCCGACGCCGGGGAACGGGCCAGGCTCCTGCAGAGCCCCAGCGTGGAGACGGTGCCGAAGAGCGGAGAGAGCCAAGGAAATGGTCTGGGGGCCACGTCAGCTCTGGGAGCCGTCTTCATCGTGGTCAACGCTGCCCTCGGGGCCGGGCTGCTCAACTTCCCTGCTGCCTTCAGCATGGCCGGCGGCGTGGCTGCGGGCATCGCGCTGCAGATGGTGAGAGGGTGGGGAAGGGACATTCCCTCGTCCCACCTGAGGAGGGGACGTGGCGGGGCGGTGTGGGGCCCCAGAAGGGGCTCAGGGAGGAGGTGGCTCCTGGGAGGAAGCCCTGTTGGGTGAGGGACCACAGAGATGCTCTTGTGTGTACAAGGGTGGCTGCTTGAGGTGGCTTCGGGGACCTTGTCATGCTGTTGCCTCAGTGTCCCCTCCCTGCCTCTTTCCCCACCGCAGTGCATGCTCATCTTCATCATCGGAGGCTTGGTCATCCTGGCGTACTGCTCGCAGGCCAGCAACGAGCGGACCTACCAGGAGGTTGTGTGGGCCGTCTGCGGGAAGGTGCCGGGCGTGCTGTGCGAGGTGGCCATCGCCGTCTACACCTTTGGCACCTGCATCGCTTTCCTCATCATCATCGGAGACCAGGAGGACAAGAGTAAGTGTGGCCCAAGGGGAAAAATATAACCCGTTGCTGTCCCTTCAGCTGGAAGGGGACAACCTGACCGCCCCGGTTGTCCCCACAGTCATTGCTGCTCTGGTGACGGAGCCCGAGGAAGCTGGGAGCAGCCGGTGGTACACGGACCGCAAGTTCACCATCAGCATCACCGCCTTCCTCCTCATCCTGCCCCTCTCCATCCCCAAGGAGATCGGCTTCCAAAAATACGCCAGGTGGGTGGGGAGAGCCCTCCGGGGCTGGGAGCCGGCATGGGCCAGCCAGCACCCACCTAAGCACAGTCCCAGGGGACAGGGAGTGGAAACACCGTGGTTCTAGTGCCATATCTGCCTGCTCGCCCCTGAGGGGTTGGACATCTCCTCCTCCACCTTCCCGTGCCTCAGTCTCCCCATCTGGGAAGCAGAGGAGCTGCTGAGCACCGTGCGGCCACAGTGTCATACTCCGGGGCTTGTGTTCCTCTCTTCTGCTCGCTGGAGGAAGCAGGGAGAGCTGCTTTCAACTCCGTTGTCCCCTGTCTTTGGAGTTGGCCGCCCAGCAAAAAGGAGAACCAGTAAGGGTCCCCGAGCTGGCTGGTCTGCAGGCCAGCCCTGCTCCACCAAGCACCTTGGTGTAACCTGGCTGCTGGAGCTGGACCAGGGCTACCGAGGAGTGTCACTTCTTTAACACTCGCCTCTTTCTCCTGCCCAAAACCCAGCCCATCCCCTCGCTGGCAGGTCTGCCACTCACAGCAGCACGGGACAGCCCCCGAGCGCAGCGGGATTGCGTTGGCATCTGCTCTGGGGACAGTGGGTGACAGTGCCTGGCATATTCCCGTGGGAAGGGAGAGCAGGGGTGGTCCTGGTGGGAAGGACTGAGGTGGCCTGGGCTGTGCAGGGAGGAAGACGGGGCTGGAGAGGCTGGGAGGAGACCCTCCGCAGAGCCGGGAGGCAGCATGCTGATGGTCTCCTGTCCCCTCTTGCAGCTCCCTAAGTGTGATAGGCACGTGGTACGTCACAGCAGTCATTATCATCAAGTACATCTGGCCCGACAAGGAGCTGGTGCCTGTGGAGATCCCCACCAGGTGAGTGCAAGAGACCTGATGCTGACGGTGGCCATCACAGCGCTGCAGAGCCAGGCAGGGGTGCGGGAGTGAGGGCTGCAAAGGCTGGGGACAAATCCTTCACGAGTCCCATCCCTGGGCCCGGGGACACTGCATGTTAGAATCATAGAACCACAGAATCACTAAGGTTGGAAAAGACCTCTAAGGTCCTCCAGTCCAACCGTCAACCCAACCCCCCCATGCCCACTACACCATGTCCCCAAGCACCTCATCTACACGTCTTTTAAATCCCTCCAGGGATGGGGCCTCCACCACTGCCCTGGGCAGCCTGGGCCAAGGCCTCACCACTCTGTCAGTGAAGAATTTTCTCCTCATGTCCAACCTAAACCTCCCCTGGCACAACTTGAGGCCGTTTCCTCTCGTTCTATTGCTGTTACGTGGGAGAAGAGACCGACCCCCCCTCGCTCCAACCTCCCTTCCGGCAGTTGCAGAGCGCGATGAGGCCTCCCCTCAGCCTCCTCTTCTCCGGGCTGAACACCCCCAGTTCCCTCAGCCGCTCCCCATCAGACTTGTGCTCCAGACCCTTCACTCTTCACCCTTCATCGCCCTTTTCACCAGCTTCGTTGCGGCCAGAAGCTCCCAAGTGGCTGCATCTCTGCATGTTTCAGAGGAGCAGGTGGTGAAGGAGAGGAAAAAGACCTCTTGGAGGTCCCCATGGCTCCATCGCAGGTTTTGAGGAGAGCTGGTTGACTTTTAGCTCTGATACAGCCGGGCCCAGAGTTCCCTGTGCAGTGCTTGTGCTCACCCAGCAACTGGGGCTCTGTCTGCTTTAGGATGATTTTGGTTATTTCCTTGGCCAGCACAGCCCCTGTGGCTTGTCCCCTCCCTCACGGTTTGGGGACAGTTATGGACCCTGTGCAGGCAGTGGGAATTTTAGGGCAGAGCAAAGTTTAGACCGGTTTTCGGCACTGCCGAAGTAGATTCTTATTTTTTTACTGATGTTTTTATTTTTGCAAGTCCTCAATTTTGGCTGGTTCCATCTTGGTGAAAGGCCCTGGTCTTCAGGGAGTGCCAGGACCCAGGAAAACCTTGCTCTGTGCAAAGGCATCGTCCTGGGTGGGGGGACACGGTGACAGCAGAGGAGCGAGCCCATCGCTGAGCACCCCCAGCTCATCCTCCCCTGGGGCGCTGGGTGGGGGGCGCGGGGGGCCCTGCTCTGACCGGTGAGTGTTTCTCTCCCGCCAGCCCCTCCACTTGGATGGCCGTCTTCAACGCCGTGCCCACCATCTGCTTTGGGTTCCAGGTAAGGCCCCAAGCCCACCGCTCCCCTTCTCACCCTGCGGCCGCCTGGGTGGGGGACCAGCGTGGTCCAGGGATGCTCCCCGGGGCGATCGGCCAAAACCCTCCCCATGTGCTCACTGCACGGCTCTGCGAGGGGGCTGAAGCCAGTTTAACATCTCGCCCCCCCTGGATGGAGATGGATCAATTTTACCGCAGCTGGGAAGGCCAGGGCAGCCTGTCCACCCCTTTTCTTCTCCAGTGACAAACCTGGGGGGATCACGATATCATGACAAACCTGGGGATATCACGCACGGGCGGCTCCCTGTGTGCTCGCGCTCAGCGCATCGCGTGTCTCCGCTCTCTCTCCGTGTCCCCGGCAGTGCCACGTGAGCAGCGTGCCCGTCTTTAACAGCATGAAGCAGCCGGAGGTGAAGACCTGGGGGGCGGTGGTGACAGCGGCCATGGTGATTGCTCTCTTCGTCTACACGGGCACTGGTGAGCGAGGTGATGCCGTGTGAGTGTGGCATGGTCCTCAGAGGAGCTGTGAGCCCCGGGAAGGGAGGGGAGCCCATCTAGCCCTCCCTGCAATGTGTCCGGTGCCATATCCATCCAAGTCCGGTCCCTCAAACGCACGTGCAGGAGGTTTGTCCCTGTCCCCCACTGACTGCTCCCTTCCCGGCAGGCGTCTGCGGCTTCCTGACCTTTGGAGCCGGCGTGGAGCAGGACGTCTTGCTGTCCTACCCCTCCAACGACATCCCCGTTGCCCTCGCCCGGGCCTTCATCATCCTCTGCGTGCTGACGTCCTACCCCATCCTGCACTTCTGTGGCCGGTGAGCGCTGGGAGGAGGCAGGGGCTGGTGTGGGCAGGGGGGGCAGCGCGGGGAAAGCCCCCTGCCCTGGGTCTGTGCCCGCAGGGCTGTCTTGGAGGGTCTCTGGCTCCGCTACACCGGGGTGACGGTGGAAGAGGACGTGGTTCGGGAACGGAGAAGGCGTCTGCTTCAGACCATCAGTTGGTTCCTCCTGACCCTCCTCCTGGCTCTTTTCATCCCCGACATCGGCAAAGTCATCTCTGTCATCGGGGGCTTGGCCGCCTGCTTCATCTTCGTCTTCCCAGGTAGGGCATCCCGGGGTGCTCAGGGGCCGGCGGAGGTCTCTTAGCCTTGTGTCTCGAAGACGGAGGGAGCGGGATGGAGACGCAGGAACCACAAGGTCTTTAGAGAAGAACGAAAGTGTGGCATGAGGACGGTCAGCAGCCCAACTATTTTGATTGGACTCTCTGCTCCGTAACGGGGAGTGCAGGTCCATGGATTGGGGGGTGCCTGCTCAGTCCTCCTCCTCTGGGTTTAATTTGCCTCCTTTCCCTTTTAGGGCTTTGCCTGATTCAAGCCAAGCTTTCTGAGATCCAAGAAACCAGGGCAATCAGGTAACCGAAACATGCTTCCTCTCTCCCCTCTTCCCCTGTGGATGTTGGCAGGAAGGTCCCCGCTAAACGTGCCCCGTCCGCCTGTATCCACAGCTGGTGGGCCCAGGTCAGCTATGGGGTGTTCATGGTCACCCTTGGAGCCTTCATCTTTGGACAGACCACTGCCAACGCCATCTTCGTGGATCTGACAGCCTGACTCCTCCTCCAGGCTGGACCACGCTGCTGCTGTGGGGATGCAGATTTCCCCTAGGACCAAAGGGAAGTGGGGAGAAAACACGTTGGCGTGTTGGGAAGATCCAAGAGGAGCGTTGTAATCTGGGGCTTGGCTGAAAGAGCCCTGCGGTGGTTTGTATCTCGTCGTCTTAACGCACCAGGCAGTCAGGCTTGTCCTCTCAGCCCTGACTCCCTGGTGAAGCCAGAGCATCACTACAAGGGGACCTGTAGTCCAGGTCAAGCCCTTTCTGCCCCTCCGGGTAGACATCACTACCTTAGACATCACTAAGGGGTCGCGGCTGGGGTTTCCGAAGGCATGCTGCTCTCACCCGTGTACCCCTGTGCTGGTGGAGCTCCTCTCCACAGCTTAAATTCTTTCTCCCAACATTGGCGGGAGACTGTGTCTTGCATAAAGGGAACTAGTAATCATATTTATCAGACAGGGCGACATCCCCGTAGTCCTTTTCTGTGTCAGTGTTTGGTTTGAACTCTGCTTTCCTGTGGCTCATCTCACCGGTCTCCTGCCCTTCCTCTTACATCTCCCTCCGCCTGCGCTGCGCTTTCTGTTACAAAGTGGGATCGTCGCCTTCAACCTGAATTTTTTTGGAGGATCAGGACGAGCCCGGGGTAGGGACACACTGGTGCAATGTTTCCCCTGCCAGGGGTTGCTCACTCACTAGAGAAGGTGCTGTGCCTGCATCGACCTACCGGAGACACTAAGCTAGAGCAAAGCTCTTCTCCAAATTTCCAATCCTGTTCTTCCAGGAGGTGTCCAGGGAATGGGACTGGGCCAGGTGCAGATTTTAAGGGATGCTTTGGGGATAAAGCAGTCAGTATTAATCCGTTTTATATTGTCCTCTTGGTCGTTTACACTCTCTGTGGCTGGTGTTGCTCTGGGCTGTCCCTCCATTGCCTGTCTGGACGATAGTTTCACTTCTGCTTTCGCTGGGTTGAGCAGTTCCCCCAGCTGCAGATTCAGCTGAGGGAGTTAAACCTCAGCAGCAAATTGCTCTTGTTCAGCTTTTGAGTTTCCTTATTCCTTGTTTGGCTTCTAAAACCCTGGAGGGGGGAGGAATTCATGTGTATCTATTGCTGCTTCTGTGATGAGGGTCCAGCCCAGCTTTGTGCAGCACCTGGCTTTGCTCCTTCTGCATCGTCTGGAAGCAGCCCAGGCTGTGATGGTGGAAGGTGAACCATGGCGTGCGTCTGTACTTCTCACCGTGGCTCTCTCCCTCTGCGACCGGTGGCGGTGGGTGGGAGGACAGCACGTGGGCGCTTCCCCACGTGGAAACGTTTGCTCTTTCCCTCCCAACGCTTGCTGGGTGTAAACGTGGACCTTCCCGCTGCTCCTCGGGGCGAGATAGGGAGACTCAGATGGAGGAGGCGGAGGGAGCCCCAAGCACAGTGTGAATGTTTGAGGGACCCTGTGAAGGCACGTGTCCCTCCTGCCTCCCCCAAGGTACCTCCAACCTCCGTGCCCTCAACTTTTGACAAAACCAGGCTCCAGCAGACCCCCCCATTCGTATGGCACCGGCTGCCTCCCTGACGCCCTTCGCCCGTCTCCTGCCTGAGAGCCGGCGCTGGGGCTTGGAGGACCCCTTGGCAGAAATAAGAGGGTGCCTGCCCTGACACCACCCAACCCTGCCGACTGCTCCTCCCGGACACGGGGAGCACAGAGCCACCTGCCCTGGAGCCCAGCAGGGACCGGGATGCCCAAGGCTCAGCAGATGCCAACGCCGAGATGCCTTTCAGTGCCCGTCCCCCGTCAAGATGGAGAGGGGTTTGGTACCTGGGGGCTTTTGTGGCTCTGGCTTTCCTGACGGTGAGGTCCCACGGCCGAAGCAGAGGCAGACATGGTGTCCCACGTCTTTGGTTGTCACCCGGGGAGTCGCTGGGCACCCTCGATCCCCCCGGGGGGTTGAGAGCAGGAGGGGTACGGAGGTGCTGTGGCCGTTTCGCTGTTTGCCTTACCGTTCCCCTGACTGTTTACAGACACCGGCCTTTTTAAATGTATTTTCTAAGTGCAGAAGGCGGAGGGACCTCCACTCAATAAAAGTGACGTTGTGGTGCGTGTGCCGGGCGGGCACGAGGTGGTTTCTGTGGGGCCGGGGGTGGCTCGCACCCTGCTGGGGGATGCTCCCGGGTGGGATGCGGGGATGAAGCCGCGTCCCGAAACGCCAGCCCAGCTCTCCGAGCCCTGGGGTGGACGGCGAGGGGCCGGGTCTCGGTGCGGACCCCATGGCAGCTGGCGGGGTTCCCCTGCCAGAGGTGAGGCCCCATCGCCTTCCTCAGGCCCTCGTACCCCGGGTACCCTCCCAGGGGAGGTCCCGATCCCAGTGTTGGCACCCCGGGGCTGGAAGGCGGGTGTGGGGGCGCTGAGGCGGGCGGGAAGGGGCAGCTGCGGGGCGCGGGGTGGCAGCCGCGGCCCTGCGGGGGGGGGAAGCTGAGGCGGTCCAGGAGTTTCCTCTCCGGAACCGAGGCCGGCGGGCTGGGAGCGTGGTGTGAAAACGGAGGGGGATTTGAGGGCAAAATGGCCCCTGCAGCGGCCCCGGGGCGGCGGTGACCCAGCGCTCAGGGGACGCGGTGCCGGCCCCGCGCCGCCATGTTGTGGGGACGCAGCGCCCGGGGCCGTACCACCGCACTGCGCGGGGGGGGGGTGTGCCCCGGGCCGTACCAAGCCAGCGCGGGGGGAGGAGCTCCAGTGCCTGGGCCCGTACCACCGCGCTGCGCGGGGGGGGGGGTCTCGGTGCCTGGGGCCGTACCACCGGCGGGGGTGGGGAGGGCGGCGCCGGGGAGGGCGGGGCGGAGCGCACCACTCGGGGAGGGGCGTCCCCCCCCCCCCCCCC
This sequence comes from Pelecanoides urinatrix, assembly GCA_013400755.1. Taxonomy (NCBI): domain Eukaryota; kingdom Metazoa; phylum Chordata; class Aves; order Procellariiformes; family Procellariidae; genus Pelecanoides; species Pelecanoides urinatrix. Next base: position 248,690 of record VZTQ01006680.1, read on the forward strand.
CGGCTCCCCCCGCCCCT